>CM021701.1:13309805-13330490 GCA_011074415.1 Stictonetta naevosa
CCCCCCCCCCCCCCCCCCCGCCAGCTGACCCTAAACAAATGCCAAGCAATATACCAATATACACTGTGAAATTCTGTATGTTAGAAATGTATGCATGTTAGTTTTTTTTACCAGAAACAAGAAACAGATTAAATCTGTAGGTTATTTTCTCTCTGCTCAGAAAGAATAGAAGCTTTCCATGCTTTCTTAAGACCAGGGAAGCAAAGAAAGTTTATGGATCCTTGCTTCATACCTAGATAACAAACTCAGCTGGTAGACCAAAGATTGCTCTGTTGTTTTCTGTTGTTGTTGTTGTTGTTATTACTCAGACATCTGTCACAAAAATATTGCATGTGTTTCACTGAAACTAATTTAATGGGTTGGGTTCTGTTTGATATAAATTAATAATACTTCAAACAGTAATAACAGCAACATCCCTATGTTAAATCATCCTGCTTATTGTATACAATTCATGGTTTTGTGCCATATGTAACAGCAGAGCTAATCCAAAAAGACTAACTCTATAACTTGTCATAAACAGAAATCAGCCCCAGACCTATAACACTTAATTCTCAGATACTCCATACTGTATTTCATTATTTACAGCTATGCTGGGATTTATGTTATGGTTCAAATTAACCTCGTTATTAAATAGCCAGTTTAACCTAGCTCTGCATGAAAGCATTAATTTGCTTTTGTAAAGACCAATTATTATCAAATGTAACTTTACAGGAGTGCACTCCACATGACCTTGCTGTAGACATACGGTCACAATAAAAAATAATAATAAAAAAAGAAAGTATTTTTAACACAAAACTATTTCTCTTTAGTCTATTCCATTCAGTAATTCCCCCCCTTCCCCCCCCCACTCACAATTTACAGTTTGTTAAAACTCATTAATAAGGCATAAGTATAATGTTAACTTGGCATTCTTATCTCCTTTAGAAAGCTTGAAAACAAATAAATAAATAAATAAATAAGCTACAGACTAAAGCAAAATCTTTTCAGCTGCCAAATTGTAAAAATATGCCAAGTTCTGTGACAAGATTCCAATAGTTGGATCTTTTGGTAATCTTTCTGAAATGTTTTGCCACCTTAAAATGTAGCTAAAAGATTGTTGGGATTCATCTTTCTATTCTTGAATATAATGTTTTAAACAAGGGTATAATGAGTGTTTTCTTTCAGCAATGTTGTTCAAACTGTTGCAGGAAATTATTTGGACTGTGCATCTGTAAAAATATGCCACACAGGTAAAAATATGTCAAACAGTAAGTTAAGTATTACAGAGTATAAATAGGCTGCCTACCTAGAAGGGCAGGGCAAGAATGTATCTGTTCAAGAATATATACATATGTATTTTTTAAGAACTCTGTCAAGGGTGCAGTCTTTGTAATTTTATCCTTAATTCTACAGTTGCAAAGCAATCTGTTGCATAACAGAATTTGTAGATGTACAGATTCAATTGCTAGGATAAGGACATTGATTGGTCTTCAAATCAAAACAGTGTCTCAATCAATATTGTCCTTGACAGGAATTTTTCATAACTTAGGCAGGTATTTATCATAGAATCATAGAATCGTAGAATGGTTTGGGTTGGAAGAGACCTTAAAGACCACCCAGTTCTAAACCCCATGGGCAAGGACACCTCCCACCAGACCAGTCTGCCCAAAGCCCCATCCAGCCTGGCCTTGAACACTTCCAGGGATGGGGCATCCACAGCTTCTCTGGGCAACCTGCTCCAGTGCCTCACCACCCTCATAGTAAAGAATTTCCTCCTTATATCTAATCTAAACCTCTTTTAGTTTGAAGCCATCCCCCCTTGTCTATCACTACACTCCCTGACAAAGATTCTCTTCCCAGCTTTCCTGTAGGTCCTCTTTAGATACTGGAAGGCGGCTATAAGGTCTCCATCGAGCCTTCTCTTCTCCAGCCTGAACAACCCCAACTCTCTCAGCCTGTCTTCATGGGAGAGGTGCTCCAGACCCATGATCATTTTTGTGGCCCTCCTCTGGACTCATTCTAATACTTCCATGGTCATGAATCCATAAATCCTAGAAATTAACTGCTGATTTTGATTGAGGTGCTTAATTATAGAAGGATAAACTAATAACTTTTATCAATAGAAACCTTAAATCAGAAATAGATATCTTTTTCTAATGCATGTTTTGTTACTAAAACAAAAAGTACAAAGTTTTACTGAGTGATGTTCTGTGACCTATATTATACATGAAATGAAATTAGACAATTAGACAATCCTTGCTCTGAAATCACTCAAGTCAAATGTTTATCAGTAAACACTTTAATGATACTCAGAAAATATGGTGTAGTTTTTGCTTTATTAATGCATTTAGCACATCCCCAGGTAAAGTTCATTAACATTTTCACTATCTTTTTATTTTTAGATATACTGTGATTCCTCTGTGGAATGCATATAGAAAGCATTATAAACATCTTAACACAAGTTAACTGATTATTGTTTATAGATTTAATTTACACATAACAGTGGGGAGTTACATTATCATAACTGCATCTGTTGTAGTACACTGTGTTCATTCATACAGAAAAATGCAGGTCATTTTAAGGCAAATACACACAAAGGAGAACACATTAGAATGTATTATCAAGGCCTTCCATAACTTTTTGCTAAGATGGGGTTTATATGCTTATTTTCAAACTATTGTGGATCCTATACATATATATGTTGTCCTTGCAGACAACACCAAGCTGTGTGATGCAGTCACAGAATCACAGAATGGCTGAGGTTGGAACGGACCTTCGGAGATCATCTAGTCCACCCCCTCTGCCAAGCAGGATCACCTAGGGCACATTGCGCAGGAAGGTATCCAGGTTGGTTTTGAATATCTCCAGAGAAGGAGACTACACAACCTCTCTGGACAGCCTGTTCCAGTGCTCTGTCACTCTCCATCAACACACTGGATGGAAGAGATGCCATCCAGAGGGACCTGGACAGGCTTGAGAGGTGGGCCTGTGAGAACCTCATTCAAAGTTCAACAAGACCAAGTGCAAGGTCCTGCAGCTGGGTCAGGGCAATCCCAAGCACAAATACAGGCTGGGCTGAGAATGAATTGAGAGCAGACCTGAGGAGAAGGACTTGGGGGTGTTGGTTGATGAGAAGCTCAACAGGAGCAGCAATGTGCGCTTGCAGCCTAGAATGCCAACTGTGTTCTGAGCTGTATCCAAAGAAGCATGGCTAGCAGGTCAAGGGAGATGATTGTCCCCCTCTACTCCACTTGTGGGACCCGACCTGGAGCACTGCATTCAGCTCTGGGACCCCCAATATCAGGACATGGAGAGAGTCCAGAGGAGGGCCACAAAGATGATCATAGGGCTGGAGCACCTCTCTTATGAAGGCAACCAGAACATTGGGGTTGTTCAGTCTAGAGAAGAGAAGGCGCATAGGAAATCTGATTCACCATGACTGCGATTTGTTTAGCATATTGAAGAAAAAGTAACTGGATATGACAGTAAATTAAATAATTTTATAGTTCTTTTCTATCTGAATCAAGTAATTTCCCTAAGATTAAAGCAAGGCTAATGTTATCTTTCCTATTATACTAACTGGTTTTTAATTGTGATAAATGATAAATATAAGATAAATAATAAAAAGAAATAGCTCTGTCTGCCTGACTTCTAGGGAAGTTTATTTCTAATGGAAATAAATTCAAGGGGTGAGGGAGGAACCACCTTTGCAGTGGAAGGAAGACCTTCATTAGCAATGAAACAATCTAACTTTCTGCAGTCTGTAGTGTTACTTTATTCTAGCTATTCACAAGTGTTTTCTGAGATTATTTTTTTTTGTTCTAATAGTAGCTGACTGAAATTTTATTTCAATATAAAAAAACTCCAATGTCTTACTAAAAAAGCCAAAATATTTTTATACAAAATATAATATTATTATTAATATTAGTATTAAATGTTTTTAACAGAAAGTATAAATAAAATTCTAATTTCTTCATATATGATTCCAAAGTTTCCATTTTTTCTTCTCTTTTTTTTTTTTCTCATTTTTTTTTCTCTCTCAGTATTACTTTTTAACCTTTATGGCAACAAATCAGTGGTAGTCACTGATTCCTCCCTTTGTTATTGTACAAAGGTTATGTTAGGTCATAATAGTTTTAAGACAGAGACTATTCTACCAGCATTAATGTCTGAAAGGTCTCAAACATTTGAACTATGCCTTGTGTTTTCAGTTAGGTTGTGACTGGCTCTGACTTTCAGAGCCATTCTCATTTCTCAAAATGAGAAATCTAAATAGCAAACAATGCATTAGGAGTTTTCAAATGCTGTTGTCATTTATGTTCTGCTCTTAACAGTAGATTCCAGACAGACTTTTCAAGAATTATTGGCAACTTCATGTACATATGTCTTCTTGGGATTTTCAAATGTATTATCCAACCTCTACCCTACCAATGAATATTTAGTTGCTGTTACAAAATCTGTCCAATATCTATATGTTTGAATGCCTAAAATTATCTAAAACTGAAACTTAGATAGTGTAGAATTTTTTTTTTCTATAGAATATATTATTTGTACTCCATTTTTTTCTGATCTGTGTAGAAAATGGGAGCAGTCTGATATATCCACTGATATATGTTCATAGTGCATTTTCATATTTTTTTCTGTAGTTTCAAAACTTAAGACACAGTAAGGGCCTTGCTTATTAAGATTAACATTATTCATGAAAGGGACACAGGGAAAAAAACTCTTAAATGGAAGCACACAGTCAACTTAAAGATTCTTTGATTTAAATATAAATTTAAATATGATTTAAATGCATATTTACATAAACAGTTTCTCAGAGTATTTGTGCATTATGAAAGTGTAAAAATCATGCTTAGGGACAGTTTTCAAGCCCAATGGAATTGGGATAATAGACATGATACATTGTTTAAGAGGGAGAAACATTAAGGAGAAAATTACCATAAGTTATTATAACATACCAGGTATTATGAAATTTCTGTCACTGACTGCAGAATACAATAAGCCAGACACATCAGAAATGTCATAAGCACAGTTGACTTCAAGGCAGGAGAATGAGATAAGTGACCTTTCGAAGTCACTTTTGTGTCTATAATTCTGCCTTAGTCTAACTAAAAATAAAATTCTCACATAATTTGACAATTTATAAGTGACTTATGCTCTTAAGGCATCAATGGCTTCAGAATATTTCAGCTCCTCTTTCATTTTGCCCTTTCAGAAAATTTGACCTTGAAGCTAATCATATTGCCACTGTCCAATAATACCTGATGTCTTGCTCTCACCTATTGAACAGACATAAGCAGCAGACAGACCATATACTGATTATGTTTAGTTCAAGTAGATTAATGTTCAGCCTGTTGTCCCTGTGGGAAGTTAGATGCACCTGTGTTGACAGCTATGTATATATAATGCTGCAATAAATATTAGCTGTTTTGAGTATGCTTGCTACATTTTCAGAAAATACATGTATTTCTAAACAAGCAGTAATTTGAGGTTTTGCTGTATTGAATCTGCATGGACCACTGCTGGGTCTGGACAACAGCCACCTATCAGAAATGTGCAGCTTTTGCTATCTGGGTGTTCACACTGTTTCTTTTGTAAAGTTTAGCTGAGCATCAGCTTCGGCTGGCACAGAACTTCAGCTGCATGGTACGAAGTACAGTAAACCAAAACTTTTAGGGAAAAAAAATAGTGTGATCATGGATTTTTTTATATGCCTTAAAGGTTTTTAAAGCGTTTTTCTTCCTTCCTTCCTTCCTTTCTCTTTCTTTTCCTTCTTTCCTTCCTTCCTTTGTCTCTCTTTCTTTCTCTTCTTCCTTCCTTCCTTCCTTAAGACCAAGGAGAAAATTTTTATTATAGAACACATCATGTTAAATAAATTCATAAGTTAAAGAGACCCTTACAAAACAAAGTCTGGAATGGGCATGGAATTAAATTATGAATTCTAGTGATGAGTATTTGTAGCAATTGTGGAACAGTGTAAATTCTGCAAAAAAAAATCCTCATAATTCATCAGAAAGATTTTACATTCTCCATGGAAATTCTACATTGTTACTCCCCGTGTGTGTGATCATAAAACTCCTCTTAAATGAATGTCCAGATGAAGTTATATACTAATCAATGCAGTGTTGGACAGCAGCGGACAAGTGAAGATATTAGAAGGAGGTATTAACTTCATTTCCAATCAACTCAAATAAATAGTGTAATAAAATTAAATGGCTTATTTAAATACATTTATTTTGGTTCCTGACTTTGGCAAATCATATTAGATATTCACAAAAGGTCAGAGTCTAGTCCATTGCACTTTCACATAATATACTGTGTAAAATACTGTCTATCAGCATGCTAATTTCTCAAGTAGAAAACTTGTCAAAACCTTAATTGAATTTAATTGTAGATACCAAAACAGTCAAGATACCAAACTGTCCCTCCGGAATTAGTTTTAAAATCTGTCATTTTGATTTGAATATTAAAATCTTTATATAATAATATAAATGTTATCCATGATCGCTTTAGAAAAGTTTTAATAAGCCCTTCATATAATTGAATCCATTCTGTACATATTCCCTCACAGTGTATTTTTCATATCTGTGTTCAACTAATCGTATTTATAATTATATTTATTTCATTCAGTTAGAGGTAAATAAACATGTTATGTTTAGAAGATCAAATTGCCACAACAGCAATAAATGTACACATTCTACAAACCACTAAGTTAATGGAAGTTTTAGTCCCTAATGATAAATAGACATTTTTCTTGCATTTAGATCACATTTCTGCTGAGACGGTTTCACAGCTTTTTCTGGGAACTTTTCTATGAACTTTTTTTTTTTTTTTTGACTTTTAAGAGCTTTGTTGCAGCTAAAAAAAAATAATAAAAATCGTAGTTTCACAAAGTAAGCAGATCTATTCTATGAAATTTGTTCTTTCTATGCTCTACCTCAAGAGCATAAGATTTGAACAGTTCACCGAGTCTCGAAAATGTAGGAAAATGTAGGAATAGAAAAAGAAAAAAAAAAAAAAACCACATTCTATTATTTTTTTTTTCTGAATATAAGTAGAGCCTTTTTTTTTTTTTTTTTTTTTTTTTTCTTTTTTTTTTTCCCCCAGATAAATTTTATATCCAAGTAATGCCATCTATAATTTATTGTTTCTCTGCCACACAGCTGGACAGCTGGTAAAACACTGGGAAAGATAAGAATCCCAATCTGGTAAGTGCAGAGATCTGAATTTCAGCTACAGGAAGACTTAATGCAGAGTACTGCATTAGTTCTCTTAGTAATTTCTTGACTGTGACACTATTTTAGGTTGTTATTTAAATTAATAGTAGTGTACCTGAACATTAGAATTAATAGCTTATCATTAAAAATAGAAAACAATTTGATAGTAAAATATATTAAAGTATATAAAATAAGTATTTTTAATAAGACATTGCTTTTTACTTTTTGAGGCCTTAGTCAGAAGCCTACTTTGACTTTAATGGGTTTTGAATCAGGCCTTTATTTTTCAGATGCTATCTTTCACTTGTATTCTCCAAAGCCTTGTATATTCTTATATATATATATATTGTATATTCTTACATGGTGCCTTGTTTTCTGCAGATACATTACACTCATTCAGTTCTGAATGTCAAATAATTATTTGGTAGAAAATCTTTTTTTCCATCTGTAAGATTTGTGGTCTTTATTTTATAGCTAATTGATTAAATAGTGTTATTAAATTAAATACACAGTTTTGAACACTTGAGTTTTTGAACAAAATTCATTTGATAGCAGAGGTAGGCAAATACAGCTTCATTTAGATACAAAATAATTGGAATTCAACTAACATTGAATTTCGTTTGAAAAACTGTATCCCCTTTTTCTTGTGCCTTAGAACATTCCAGAAGTCAAATCTTACCTGCACTAATGTCCACAGAAAAGAATAAATAAATAAATTAGGACTGCACACTCAGATAATTTAGATAGCAAATTTTATACGCACATGGGAAGTTTGTTATACTGTATGTGGTGTACAACCTTAATTATTTACACAGGAGGCAGACAATATTCCCAAAGTCCCCCACTGGAACTTTAGCCCAGAGGCAATTTAATGAGTGAGATAGGGCTTTACAGCTTGGCTCAATCATATATACTTTTTTTTTTTTTTTTTTTTTAAGTGACTGGAGGAAAAACCTTATAAAGTCCTTAAACTCTTAGGAATTCATGCAAAAGCCTTTTTTTTTTTTTTTTTTTTTTTCCCCTCAATCTTCTGTACTAAGACTTGTAACCTGAAAAAGATTCAAAATGTTCTAAAATTCTCATATCATGCTTACCCAATGCTTTGTCATAAGTCACTTTCACTTCTCAAAAGACTTAGATCTCAGTAGGATAACCAGTTCTAATTGCACTTTTGTCTGT
This sequence comes from Stictonetta naevosa, assembly GCA_011074415.1. Classification (NCBI taxonomy): domain Eukaryota; kingdom Metazoa; phylum Chordata; class Aves; order Anseriformes; family Anatidae; genus Stictonetta; species Stictonetta naevosa. Next base: position 13,318,184 of record CM021701.1, read on the forward strand.
TCTAGAATACAGCCACGTGATTAGTGTAAATAAAAATAACTAGTTATCACAAATGTTAAAAATAAGCCCTCAGTGTAATTATTGTTTTGTTGTATTGGCCCTATGAGTGTACTACTTCTTCTGGGTGAACCAGTGAGGGAAAAAACAAACAAACAAACAAACAAACAAACAAAATTTTTCAGAGCCTAAGTAACTAATTTCCACTGAGTTATATGAGAAATACATACTTAACTTACTTCCTTAGACACATTTTTATAATTAAATAATTTAAGAGCCTGTCTACCTTAAGTTTCTTTGATCTGTTTTATTTTTTCAATTTTGTGATAATTCAGTATATATCCAGCTCACAAAGCTGATCATACAATATGCATATATATTTGAAATAATTATGTCAAATTTGTTCAGTTTCACAAAATATTCAACATTGTCTCACATTTTTTACTTATTCACCCAGCTGAGCAATTATTTAAATATATATATATATTTGAATTTTCTATTTGTTATAGTTCAGGAAGGATTTGTTTTTCCTGTAAATAGAAAAAAATTATCTGTATAGAAGTGTGAACATATTAGCACATGACTAACATCTCCAAAAGGCTAAAGAAATAGAAAATGTCTGTCAAGGATGCTAGCAAGTCAGCAAGATGATAATAATACAAAGTTCCTCAGAACATTGTTTTGCTCTATTATGTATATACAGTGTTCTGTTCTTCTTATTGTTTAAGTAATAGCCTGAAAAACAGAACTTGAAAATGTTCTTGATGAAAAAAAATATCTTTAAATTCTCACTTCTTGTGAGATTGTGGACCAAGTAATGTTCCCAGAAGGAAGTATAATCCTTTCTTTAGTATGACTATAATTCACAAAATCACAGAATCATCTAGGTTGGAAAAGACTTTCAAGGTCATCAAGTCCAACCACAAACCTGAACTACCTAGTCCCTAAGAACCACGTCCACGTCTCTTAAATAAACTCCAGGGATGGGGACTCCACCACTTCCCTGGGTAGCCTGTTCCAATGCCTAATCACCCTTTCTGTGAAGAAATTCTAACATCCAATCTAAACATCTCCTGGTGCAACTTGAGGCCGTTTCCCCACACCATTATCATTTGTCACCTGAGAAATGAGACTGACACCCTCCTCACTGCAAACTCCTTTCATGTAGCAGCAGAGAGCAATTAGGTCTGCCCTCAGCCTCCCCTTCTCAGCCCCAATTCCCTCAGCCACTCCTCATATCTCTTGTTTTCTACTCTTCACCAGCTTTATTGCTCTCATCTGCACATGCTCAAGCAATTCAATACCCTTCCTGTAGTGAGGGGCCCAAAATGAACACAATAGCTGAGGTGTGGTCTTGACAGTGCTGTGTACAAGGGGCAATCACTTCCCTAGTGCTTCCCTAATTCATTCTGATGCAGGCAAGGATAGGCACCTGTGCACATTGCTGGCTCATGTTTAGATGTCTGTCAGCCAACACCTTACTCTATCAAGTCCCCTTTAGAGGCTGCAGTAGCTGGAACTGTCATAAAATGTGTGGAATTTGTTGTGGAGGTAAACTTAGAACTTTATTTATAAGTTTTTCTTGACTTAAAAAAGAGGCTACTACTTCAGTAGTCTTTTGAGGAAGATGAAGAGTTCTCATATGAAACCATCGCAGCCAAATTCAGAAGGAAGTATCTTTTGAAGAATATACATGTTTAAACATACATTATAGTAATTAATCCATTAATTGCACATAATGCTTGATATTATGTCTCTTAAAGGCAATGTTGTGATGTTTAGCATTGTAAAGATTGAAGAGAAAGTTATTTTCTTAAAATATCATCCTATTCCTGCTGAAGTTACTAGCTTTTAGATGTGCAGAATTAGCCTCCTTTCAGCTGAATTGAGGCTTACATGGAGTCTTGTCTGTAACTTTGAGGATGACTGAATTATATTAATGGTAAAGTCTTTTACACCATTCCAGCTGATAAGGCAAAAATATGCTAACATTCAATAAATGTAGCAATGGATAGCAAAATAAAATTCTTCAGAGTACCTACACCCCGGAGGTGTTTTGGTTTGCTGTATTATAAATAAGGCATTCATGTTAACCTTCTGGGTTTCTGCAGCACAGTGAAGCTAATAAGTACAACTAATAGAATTGCAAATAAAATTTTATTAAAAATATTTGTTCAGTGACTTCACTTTCAAGAATTTTTGACTTCTTGTGGCTGTTGGTGCTGCGGTACAGTTTCCAGCCATCTTAATTCTTCCCTCTGTTTTGTTTTGTGATATTTTCTTAATTGGCTTTTTGCTCCTGTTTCTTAGCAACTTATCTTAATGAATTATATGAAAAGGGTGTGATATTATGTGCTGAATATTTTATGACCTAGTTTAAGACATCTTAAAACCAAGGGAGCACAAAATGAGCATTCTGTGGCAGAGGGTGCAAAAATCCACTTTTCTCTCTCATGCTTAGTTGACTTGAACTACAAACTGTCATAGCTTGAAGTAATTTTCAGTGTCTTCACGGTCACAATGGATTAGGAATTTGACTTTTTGCTCAGATTCAGAAACTCAATTCAATGTGAGATTTCTTGACTACAGTTTTACTGACATTCAGCTTAAGTTGAAAGCAAATACACTTGTGGGAAAAATATTACCATATTATTAAAGAAACATCAGTGGACTTTGAAGTGACTTTTGTTTGTTTGTTTGTGGGGGTTTTTTTTGTTTGTTTTTCCTGAGGCAGAAATAAGATATATGCAAGTACTATTAGATTTTATTGTCTTTCACATGAGCTTATATTATGACAGTGTGCAACGACATTAGAACATAATTGTTCTGTTGATGGTTGACGGGATTACTTTGTATAGATGTTTTCCTAAGTTTGGATAAATGTAAATGTGAAATAAAGGCTTCACTTTAAAAAAATTTGCTAGTCACAGGCATAGGAGTAAATTACTACTCTAATAGAATCGGCCCTAAAAAGCAAGTTCCTCAAAATGCTGATGTTATCACTAAGAAAGTACAGTGATAAACGTTACATTTTTTGAGTAGTAAGAATCCATTACATAAGTGAGAGTGAATGGGTGGTGCAGACAGCATATGTTTCAAGTACCTCTATCTCCAAAAAATCTCCAAAGTGGAGATTTTGCCTATACGTGTTTCAGTGACAAAAAGATCTTCAAGCATAGCATTCACAGTGCCATTCATCCAGTCTCATCAGTTTTGATCAACCACTGAAACATCCAAACTCAACAAGAGTAGTGAAGGATGTCAATGAAGACATGCTATTCCCTCTCACAGAAACATAACCATAATGAACTAAGATATCTTCCGCATTTACCCTTATTGCTTATTTAGAAGAAAATCAAAACATGATTTATATATTGTAAATGTCAGTTTAGGATGCTATAACCAAGAATTGGATAGAGCATTGGGAAAGCATCAAAAGGAAATCATCATCAAAATGATGAAAATTTCAATGATTTATGTTTAGTGAACAGCCTTGTTTTATCCAACTTCATGTTACCTAACAAATACAACTCAGCAGATGGTGAATTCAGAAAATCAAATAGATTATATTCAAACAAATGTAAAAGCACATTGAACAGTCATATCAAGGACAGCCACAATTTTAACTTTGCCAAACTGGAAATGACTCCAAGAAAGAAATCCCAACTGAACTGAACTGAGTTGATATGAGACACAGAGACAAAGACTAGAATGGAAGAGAAATGGGTTGCACAATGAAATTCAAGCTTCAATACTTAAAGCCAAGGAAAACAGAGCTAGTCAAAGGAGAACACTAGAAAAGAATGTTAAGAAAAATAAAAAATGAGGAGAGGCAAAGAATAAGAAAGCAAATAAAACACCGGAAAGCAGTTGTGCCTTGCAGTGTGAAAGCACTGTGTGAAAGCAGATATGTGGTTATAGACTGAAATGTGGAATAACCCTGAAATCAGTCACTGGTTTCAAAAGCTAAAAAGAAATTATACTGCTCTAATAAACAATGTATATAAATTTTGAAGAACAACCTGCATTCAAGATCAAGAGATTTCACATAGAACATTTATACTGAACATGTTGGTTGAAAACTACTTCACATTAATGCTCAGTCAATTTCAAAGGAGATTGTTAGACCCCAGATATTTGCTAGATCTTTGGTTTGATAGACTAAAATGATTGATAGAACAAACCGACATTGTAGAATCATTTTATGTTGCATCAAATCTCAACAGTTGTTAATGTCCTCAGGACAAGAATATAGTTTAACACGAATACTATGAAATATATTTCCTTGCTTTTTCTCTTATCACTAAGATCTAAAGAATAAATAAGTAGATAGAAACCCCAATATTGTTGATATTATGGACAAAACTGAGCAAAAAAGGCAAACACTATTTTGTTTGCAAAATTATGACAAAGCCTTGAAATGGTAAAAGAGAAAAAATGCTTAACAGCTCAGCTGTTTCAACAGTCCTGTACAGGTCCATGGAAACACCATAAATGAGATATTATCAAGGCAAGGAAAAGTACAGACTATTCACTTAGCTTAGGAATAGATGGAATCAAAGGTACTCAGTAAAGATTCTTGCCAACACTGAAACATTTCAAATCAAATATGTTGATACATGACTGAGCATTTCAAAGTGTTTTGTATAAAAAAAAGGCCCCTTGGAAACAATAACTGAGATAAACCTCACATAGTTTAAGATATCTGAAAAGAAAACATAGAGGGATATGATGGTTCCTATAGGCTTCCTGCTGGTGGACTGTACTGTGATAACACCTAAGACCTGTACTTGTTTGAGTAAATATATAAAGTTGGTTTTGAAGAATCCATAAAGTCCATACTTTTTAAAATTATTATTATTTATTTTTACTCAAGGGAAGATGTTCTCAACAAAACTAGAATCTCATATAACTTCCATCAGCTGATTGTCTCCAAAATCAGCAGAAATTTTGCTTTGACTCCCCTGTGACAGCATTAAGTAGAAACCAAGTGGCGTGGAGAAATGAGTACAGGCACCAGGAAACAAGGGAGAAAACATTTTTGAGAGTAGAGTGGACGATATCAGTATCAGTAATTGTGAATGTAATACAGTTCAATGCAACTGAAGATGCAGTAACAAGTACAGATTTATTCACTTGCTATGGGGAAAGTTTTTCACATTGTTGTCCTCCAGTGATCTTATTTTACACTATAAATATATATTAAAGAAATAGTAAGTAAAAGCTCTGAAAATGATTGTCTATATATCCCCAGATTTTGGAACATTTTAGATTTTTCCTGTATTAGCCAGTGTTTCTCATTCTGAAATAAATAGACTGAAATAACTATGTGAAACTTTCTACCTAAGATTAGGTAGATACAAAAAGAGAATAAACTGAATATTGCTAAAAAGCAAGAAAAAAATCCAAATGCAGAAAAAAAGGCCAATCTAAAGAAATTTAAGTTGTTCTAAAAATGGAATAATTTCTTGGGAAAAAGACTCTCCTCTTCATAAGGACTTTTCAAAGCTTTTAAAAGTCTGTGACATGAATGACAATGTTTTTTATTGACACATCTTTGGATACTGTTTTTTAGTGATTGCTTGTTGAAGCTCATGAAAATATTTGATTTGCTATCTCAAGATTATTAAACATGAATATACAACCAATTACCTAATGTTAGCAATATCTTTGTTGTGGTTTACTACTGGAACTTGCCTTTCCATCACTAATTTAATATCATAATGGTACTAAAGCAAGAACTGAGACGCACTCAAATCACAAACATCTGTTATTCCTAATCATGTCAAAAGATGTCACCTACACCTCCCTACTTTTTTTCTTTGTATTGCTCAAACTTTTATAGCTAAAAAAGTTGCAGAGCCTGTCAAAGGATGCTGACTTTTTTTTTTTTTTTTTTTCATTGAATTTGGACACTGGTGAAACTATAGCTACAGATTATTTTTTCTTTATGTTATTCTGCAAAAATTGTAATTCAAAACACTTATCTAAGTAACTACAAGACACTGTAATTTAGAATCTATCAGATTTCAGAGGTGAACTGTTCACTCTGCTGTTTGCAAAATACAGATATCACAAGTGAAAAAAAAATAATAATAAAATGAGTCTCGAAAAAATGTTCCAGTTCAGGCATAGAAAATTGAAGAGCTCATATTTTACTATAAACTTTCTTTTCCTATACCATAATCTTCAACTCTTTCTTCTTTGATAATCTGTCCTATTTTTGAAAGATCAGAAAACTTACTCTCCTACCAAGCCCCATGCCGAGCTTTCCTCTTATCCTTTCCTGATTGTTAGTATTGTTACAACTTGTTCAGAGTAAATACATCAGATTATCTTTCACAGTTTGCTCAAGCTCTTCCACCTCCACAAAGCTGTCAAAGCACAGTTAGAAAAAACACAAATATACAAGTAGAAAATTACCATCTTGACAGAAAGTTTTCATTCTTCATTTGCACACAGACTCGATACTTTAGTTGTTGCAAACATCAAGCTTATCTTATAAATCAGATATTTAAGACAATTTCAAATAAATTAATCTTTAATGCCAAAGTAATATATATTTTCCAGAAAATGAGCCATGTTTTTCATATGGGCAGCAGATAAAGTTCATGTATGTTAAAGCATAAAGATCTTTGGGAAAAAAAAAAAAAAAAAAAATCAGATAAAAAATATGATCAGTTCATTACGTATGTAGACTCCAATAACAGGTGGCACAGATTATCTAGATAAACTTGAAGAGGAGAAAGAAGATGGTAGGTTCTAAAGGACAGTTTGCATGACAAAGTCACTGTAGATGTAATTAGAGGGCTAAGAGAAGAGAAACATGAGACAAATTCATGCAAAATCTATGTTTTTGTCATTTATCAACACAAATAATATATTGTTAATGCATATTCTTCAAGATTGTGTCATTTACTTCACAGACAGGTGAAAATGTGACTTCAGGTCTTTTTTTTTCCTTTTTTTTCTTTCTTTTTTTTCTTTTTTTTTTTTTTTTTTCTTTACCCCTACACTTCAGGCCAGAAAATGCAAGTAAGTCATTTGGAAGATGAGTAAATAAATTGTCTCAGAAACAAGTTTCATACTTCAGCTCTTACACTTGGAAGCCTTGCAGTTCTTCCTTTTTTATGCTATTATTCCTTTATTTCTAGTTCTAACAATTATGCTTTACAAGGAATCCTGATGATGCTTATTGATTTCAGTTATTGCTGATCAGACCTTTTGTTTTTCATGAGTGTTTATGCTAGTTCCATAAACAATTGCATTCCATTTGACTCAATCGTCCTATAAATCCTATTTTCTTCATCAGTTCTTTCTCACCTGTGCATTATGAAAGTGTTCCAGGTTTTCACAGTAACAATGGCTGCATTTCAGTAGCTGATAAACTGGTCCCCATTCATGCAATTTAAAAAGCACTCTGATAGTTCCTTATTAATAAAAAAATCATTTTTAAAAATGTTAATAATTCTACATGCATATAGCACACTACAGCCATCAATTCACATTACCTGCACAGCAGTGACACTGGGAGAATGGTGCATATTGTATGTTTAACTGTGCAATTGTTGTGTGTGCTATCTAATCAGCTAGATTTTAGAAGGCTCACACTGTTGCTACAAAGAAGGAGAGCTTTATCTTCCATCTGGCTTATCCTCCTAGTACTTATCCTCTAGTTAGCTCTTGCTCTTTTTCAGTTTCTATCCCTTTGAAAGGTTTAGAGAAAACACTTCAAAGTGTTGTTTTTCAAAGGTTTAGTACTTAACATAAACTCCCCTCCAGTCTGACTCTCTTCATATTTCCCATCTCATGCACATTCACATTCAAATTCACATTCACATTCACATTCACATTCACATTCAGCTTTCTCTTCACTAGTTTGTTGCTGTCACATTCAGGGACCAAGCCTGAGACTCACTTCCCATGTAAAATCAAAATATTTATTAAAAATGAAATAATAATAATAATAATAATAATAATAAAATACTATAATCTTTCATTTAGCAGCTTCACAGTACTTCAGTTTTACCGGACTCCCTGTAGAATAAGCAGATTGACCAAGAGGATTCAAAATTAAAAATTAATTAAGTGCACTTAATCCATTCAATAATTAACAAATTTTTCAATAGACCATTAAAATAGATGCCTAATTTAAACTGAGTTCCTGAAGCACGTAAAGAAATTAAATCTCAATAAATATTTTGCTACTTATCTCTGTGGCTACACTTGTCTGTCACCTGTCTAATGTGTAATTTTTTTTCTGGGCATGTGTAACACATTGTCTTGCCCTTTCATAAGGTTGAATGGGTTCTTTGTGATAAATATGTGAGGCAGTCCATCTACAAAGTATCTAAGTAATGTAGAGTCTACTGATTGTAGCATGGCTCTGTTCCCAAGTATAAACTATGGGAAGTCTCATATCAAGTACAAACTCTGACAGTGCAGGTTAAGTGGCCTACAATTTAACTTTCTATGCTATATCTTCATTTTATTTTTTTGTCCATATCTTCATTTTATTTTTTTAAAACCCCAACAAGAAAAATGGCCTTCCTCACAATTAGCAAAAATTATGATCAAAAAAATAATGCAATGACAAAATAATTGTTCATCATTGATCTTTTTTATTTTCCCTTGGTTTCCTAGCCAACTCAAGTGCATTGCCACTCACATGATATCTGACGTAGGATTAGTGTCATCTGGGGCTGGTCATGGAGACTGATAAGTTATTTTGTAAAGCACCTCAGCTTCTATAATGTCACGATGTTAAAAAAAAAAAAAAAAAAAAAAAGGAAAAAAGGTCATGCTGACCCTAGCAGGCTCCTTAGCATGCATTAACTTGGCACTGTGTCATCACTGCCACCTGCTCGTTCATTGGCAGAACAGAACAAGATGATGTGTTTTGGCAAACAGACTTCCAGAAGCTCAATCACTCACATGGTAGCGAAGGCAGAAGGGAACGAACACTCATGAGAAATTGTTCCTGAGGGAACATCCTGCATGACTGCCAGGACTGCCAGACAGTCATTCCACCCAAGATCCCCTCTCTTCTCCATCTGCAGAATCATGATACTCTGTACCTCTGGTTGGCCTTGTGTACTCTGGTAGATGATATATTTGAAAACTTGACTAGGTTCAGAATGATAGTGCTGGAAAGTGTTAATTTAAACCGCTCATTGGCTAACTTCCATGTCACACTTCCAAAGACTGTGATAACTTGACTTAGTGACATGAGATATTTAAAGAAGGATATGAAGCAATGACAGCAAAACCACTGCTGTTTTAATACAATTTACAAGCTAGTATCATTTATGTTTTGTACTCTTGTATACACTTCCTTATGACAAATATGTTAAAAAAATATAAAAGGCAGAAGTAAACACTATCACAGAAAAAAAAAAAAAAAAAAAAGTCTAAGAAATAAATGTTGGCTTTTCTTGATATCATTCCTTCTGGGATTTGCTTTCCTTTAAGAAATCATAATATGATCTAAATAAATTGCTGCAATTATGGTTTCGATTCAGAAAAGAACTTCAACACATATTTAACATAAGCATGAACTTGGCATGTATACTACTGAGTGCTGGATTGTGATGGTATTGCTGTAACTGAAGATAGGACCCCCTACCTTTCATTCAGTACACAGCAAAAATCAAACTCTTAGAAGTCAGATGAACAAAATAAGTCACCTTTTTGGCAAGTATACACTCAATATCATAAAGTCCATTCTGCAACTGAGTCCACAACTCTTTTTATTCCAGCTTTTATTTGACTGATCTTGAAATAACCATTTTACATTGGCAAGTACTAACCAGTTTTATCAACTGAATACTAACTACTAGGTGTCCTTGAAAAGAAATATATATATTTATATATCCATTTTATCCACCCATTTGTTTCATAAAATAAGGCTGTTCAACCTTAAACCAGCAACCCTTATTAAAGACTGATTTATTTATTATTATTTTTTTTTGGAATGAAATTGACTAAGAACAATAGAATATGGCCAGCATAGACAACCATGTGAAGGACTGAAATTTTAATCATGCATGATAAAAGTAACTGGCAAATGAATATTTGTTTATAGTCCAGCAGATCTATCTATCTTTTCAGGAAAAACAAACAGACAAAACAAAACAAAACAACAAACAAAAAATGAAATTTACAGCAAAACATTAAATCAAGACCATTTTAATACTTTCCAACTTTGATCTAAAGGCACAGATAGCCAGCTTCACCATTAAGCACTCTAAGCCACTGTTAGCTGAAAGAACTATTTTCTTTGCTTTCTTCCAATGCTGATATTCAGTCCTGCAAACAGTGTTATACAGAGATGGAACTGAAGGAAGATCAGGGATTTTTACCTCCTTCTACTTATTTCTTCTCATCTTTTCTTACACCAAAGAACCAGTTGCTTTTCAAGGAAGAAGATTCAGTAAGTTATTTTCCCTTACTGAACTGAAAACAAGCTCAGTATTGTTTTGCTTCCCTTTGTTTTTTCCCTTAGTGGGACTTCTAAGGGATGTAAGGACTTTCCACTGCAGAAATCAACACATTTAAACATCTGAAGACTCTTCTTGGCAGGTCTAGCTATTTTCTGTGCATGTTCTTCATGTTCTTCTGTAAATTTGAATAGGAAACAATCAACAAGGCAGTATGCCATAGTGGGGCAGGACCCTGTAGAAAAAAAAAAAAAAAAAAAAAAAAGAAAAAAAAGTTAGAGGTAAGTGTCCAAAGTCTGGATAAGGGCTTTAGGCTGCAGCACTTAAACTGCTTCTCAGCACTAGCTTTGTTTTTATTGCAGAATGTTGTTTCCCCAACTTGACTTTTAAACTTTTGGATTTTGACAGCACTATGAGGTAAAGGTCTTCTATGACTCATTAACTTCCCATGTTCTATTCTCTGCTCTTATGTTTAAAGTTTAAGAATTAATGTGGCAGCAAAACCACAATAATAACACATGATTTATGGCTAAAGACTATTGAATAACTTCACATTTGAGTAGGCATTGGGATTTGAGAGAATCCTTATAAATAATATTGAACAGTTAGAGTCCATAAATAAAAAATACAAAAGCCAAGAATGTAAATGCCATGCACTGCCTTGTACATGAGGCTATACAGGAAACAATGTTCTTTATGAACATTCTAGTTCAGAGTCTGATCTCAACTGTGATCATGTAATCCTATTTAATCCCATTGCTTTTTAAAAACTATAATTAATATTTGTGTGTATAAGAAAAAAATCTGATGAAAATGACACATTGTGTGTTATATCACTTCCTGTTCCTGTGCTAAAACTACACAAATTGTTATAACTAGTGTACCATGAATACTGTAACTGCTTCTGCAAAGGTCTAACTGTGTCTGTCATCTGTCACTTCTTTACCCTTTTTATGAGACAATCAATAAGACTCTTCATGTTGTTCCTTTTTATGGATCATTGAGCTCTTATCAAACACTCAGTGAACTATAGATTAATGGACAAACTGGGGAGTATTAGCTTATACTCACCTTGAGTCCTTGTGAACAATAACACTTTAAAATACAGCTTTGAAGAGGTTTAATTCTAAGTTGAGGAATGTATATGGAATTTCAGAGGTTTCTCAGCATCATCGGTTATTCATCTAAAGTGTCCTGGTCCCCACGAAATCTGCAATTAAAATCAAAGGTAAAACAGAATTTTAGTCTTTTTATATGTTAAATTGGGATTTTTCATTCCACTTAGATATCTATCAGTGCAGAAATACAGGTGGGATCCATCAAAGCACAAATTTTATTTGGCTAAGAAGATTATATGTTGCCAATTAAGTTTTTTAATTATTATTATTATTATTTTCATCTGGTTGCAAATTAAATCAATTTAATTTGGTATGCCCAAAGCCAAGGCAAACTGGAATTCTTATCCATAACTATAATTTTCTTTTATTATTTAAGTTTTTCTACCTTCAATCCTTCTAGACTCCTGCAGTCTTCATTAACCTCCACATTAATATTCCCAGCAAAGGCTGGAACATTCTTTGAGATGTTGCAGAAAATGAGACTTTCACATTTTCACTCTAGCTGCTGATGAAGATAAACCCCAGCAGCTGTAAGACAGGTTACAAATTTATATATGTGAAAGGAGAAGACATTACACATTTTTCTAGAACTTACAAAAAACTCAGTCTTTAATCTTTCTACTTTTGCTTTTTCAGTGCAACACTTTAAATATCTCTTCTTGTTAACATCAGTAGTTTATAAGCCTGTTTTGGTTCTGTAAATGTGCGTATGATTGTACCTGAAAACACTTTAAACAAGTCTCTGTCTCTCTA
>CM021701.1:13330590-13344132 GCA_011074415.1 Stictonetta naevosa
ATTTTATTTTATTTTTGTTTTGTTTTGTTTTATTTTTGTTTTATTTATATGGTAGCATGTAATGTCATAGTAAGGTTTAATTCACCCACCTTTCTTTTCTTTCTTTCTATCTTTTTTTTTTTTTCTTTTTTTACATTTTCATGCAATTAGCTGCTTCCTCATTCTTTTTCAGTAAAGCTGCAGTACAGAGACACCTGCTGGGAAATGAATGAACAGAAAAAAAAATGCAAATATCCATCCTAATAAAAAGAATAAAAATAACATTAATAAAGTTATTCTTTTTTACAGCTTTTAAGCTGGAAAGTATTGTTTAACCTTATTTTTATTTGCTATTTTTCATTTCTATACAAACCCTATTAACTTGGTACAGAAACATTATAGACAGAGATGTTCAATTTGAACATTAAATCTGAAGAAGTTAACAGAACTTAAACTGTCCATGGGATTTCACATCTTTCCACATTTAACTAATTTAACACATTTAATACATTTAACTATTAATCATAAGAAATCTTTTTGATTAGGCCCAGTAATAAGTAATGCCTTGTGATAAATTCTGTGCGTACCTTTTAGAAGTTTAATTATTTAGGAATATCAAGTCCTAGGTCTAATGATGCTAAATAGGGAAAAAAAAAAAAAAAAAAAAAAAGACAAAAACAACTAGGAAGGATGTTATTGAAACTCACGCTGTCCAGCATGTTCACACCAATGAATAGTTAGTGTTTCATTTCAATATTACATTGGAACTTTCCTCTCACATTTGATCATAATCCCTTATTCACCACATTATTCAACAAAGTCTTCATTAGCCACAAAAGCCAGGTTAATATATTTGGCTAATAACTATTATATTTTATAAAAAATTTACTCTTATTGTATTTTGTATTGTATATTATCTACTGGATATTTCATTTATTTAGGCACCTAATAATAAAACTAGGTTTTTGTTTGTTTGTTTTTACTCTTTTCTGTAGTTGCTGTTGCAATTTACAATAAAATAGTTTTCTATTCTGCTTCAGAAATCCCCTGAGAATACGTGTTGTAGCACAAGCTCCAAAATCGTGCTTATGAGTTAATGCATTCCTGGAAAAAAGTCATTCTAGCAGTTAATATTTTATGAACAATTTCCTAAAAACTACAACAAAAAACTTAAAAACATGTTAATATGAAAGCTATTTTTTTTTTTTTCACTAGTAGTGGAAACCATATTCTCCAAATGATCACACTCAGAAATAAATTCACTAAAGTACTTTTAAGCTGTTATATTTTGTTCTTGGCTTGAAGCACCTTGCTACAGGTGGGAATCACAGAACTCAAAGAGATGTTTTCCTAGGAATGACAATTGAGGGAGATTCACAATATACGTCAAGTAATTCAATCCAGTTTCATTCTGCCTCCAGATTTCACAATAGTTGTTTGCAATGCTCTCGTGCATCCTCTGCTTTCTAAGGAAACCCAGGGCTGGGGAGGATGGGGCACTTGAGAGAGTAACACTTTATTAATATTATTAATTTGCCCCAGTAAGAACATGAATAAAAGGAAATTTTCTACTAGAAATGAAAAAAAAAAAAAAACAGGTTTTCACTACAAAAGTTGCATGAAAGATTGTAATCCAGCTCTGTACTTTCTTCTATTTATTAGCTATGAAATTTCTGAAACCGTTTTGCAAGACCGCACTTTCAGTATCAGTCACTTCAATGGAAGAGTCCAGAAGTTTTGTAAACCATTTAATCACATCCTTTGCAACTTCCTTCTAAACTTATACATATACCTTATTCAGCTGATTCCTGCTCAGTTTCTTCATCTTTTCTATCACTTGCTCTTTTGACTTCATAATTCTTAATACCTAATAAATACCTGTGAAAAAGACGATATTCCTTCAACGATCTCTATGGTGAACTGGAGTGAAGACCAGAGCAAACAAATAATTCCTCGTCCAACATAGTATTTGATGAATAAATAATATTTTCTGTAATGTGAGATGTTGTACTATTACCTTTGGGGGTGATTTTCACCCAGTAACATTCAGTCTATACGTTAGACATTCTGCTTCACCTATTTTTTGTTAAGCTTCTCATATTTGGTATACTTTATCAACATTTTATTTATATATATATATATAAAGATATATTTATATGTTTTCAGATTGTTTTTCTGCTACTTAATTCATTTGCATGACACTCCAGTATTTTTCCTACTGTGTAGCTCTTTGATATCAATCTACCTACTCCCAACTGTTGTGTAATTTTTGTCCCAGGTTAAATTGACAGCTATAGTCTTACATGTGTCTTAGTGACATCCTAAGTAGAATTCTGAATTCAAAATATATTCTCTTGTGAACTTTACTTCAGAGTCTAGTTTAAATAGACTCCACAGACAATGTCACTTTCCTCAGTTGGTAATTTGAAGTGGAACCTCTATTTTCTTGTTTGATATTTCCCTTTCCAAAAACTTCCTTGTTGGCAAACGTATTTTCATCTCAGTACCTCGAGACCTTGGAATTCATCCTGTCTAGAATTTGAACAAGAAATGAGGAGCACCAAACAAACTTCCTAAAGGCTCTTAATGTGTATATATATATTTAAATAATCTGAATTAATTTCATTTGAAGCTTGGTAGCTATTTTCTTCATTCTGAGAAGATATTTAGATTTTATGTACAGTTGGAAAATACATATAGATATATAAAAATGTATATATAAATGTATATATATACAAAAATGTTTTTACACACATATATGTATTAGAATGTGTATGTACACATATATATATATAAATTATAACCATATAATCTATCATTTAAAGTACAATAACCAAGCTCTTTGAGAAATGACTCTTTGAAATAGTCTATCCAGAATTGTTATTTTAGTTTTACCTTTACAAGATATTTCTCAATGTTCCTTGTAACAGTGACTTCAGTGTATAATATTTGAAAATACTATCTTTGGTTATTAATATTGTCACAGTAATTTGTGTGTATGTACTGTAGAGGACTAACCTTCATTATTAAAGGTTTGTTGACATTTCTTTCTTCAAAGAAGTTTGCTATTATTTCTTTTTACAGAATGTATTAAAATATATATATTCATAGATCTCTCATAAATTTACTGTTTTCTAATCATTCTTTATACATAAGAATCTGTGTGTATATCAGAGCATCCTGATGCTGCCAGTATAAATTGAATACATATCAACAAGAGTAGTTGGATCTCTTTCTCTTAAAAAAATAAAAATTAAAAAATAATTGTAGCTTGATGGAAACTGGCATTTTTAAGTCAGGATACCGTTATTCCCTTCAGAATCTATGGATAGTTAGTGTTTTAGCTAATGCTAAATATTACAGCTCAGCTCCTTTTACCTCTTTGTAGCTGAGCAAGAACCCTGTTTGTTTTGTTCTACTCCAATAAACTTTACCACGTGTAAAACGAAACATGAAAATAAGACAGTTTCATTAAATTGCTTCTTTTCTGGTGTAAGTGAGCGAATACACAGAAAACATCATCTGAACAATTATAGTTAATTGTTTTAAAACTGATTTTAAATATATCCTAAATTCTCTTAACTAAAACAAATTTTAAGATCCTTATTTTATGTTTCCTGAAAGTCTTTGGGAGTTCAACTGGTATTCAGCTTCCTAAAACGGGGTTAAAGGCTAGGTAGTAACATCTGAGTGCTGAGGAGGCAGCAGTTAACCCCAATACTAGCACCAATCCTAACAGGACTTCTTTAGTTCCAGCACCACATTTCAAGTCTACCTTGAACATTCACATCTGAAATAAGTTTAATAATAATAAATCAGGGCACTCAGAAAGGATTGGATATTACTCCAGACTCAGGTTCACTGACAGCAGGTGTTAATGAGTCGCCCAAATAAATTAGCAGAATAGCCCCTGGAGTGAGTGGTTATTCATCATGAAGCATACCTCTGTAACGGTGTGGATATCTCTTAAAACTGTGTTGACATTTTCTCATGTATCTCATAGGTTATCTTATCTGCATATTAAATGTTCTACCAATAACTGACAAGCTCCTAGTTCCTGGACTACATTCTTGTCACCAGAAAGGTAGGTGAAATTCTAATCCTTCCTGATAACAGCAAATGCATTATAATTTTATTCTGAAAAGGCAGTAGAGAACCAAAAACCTAAGTCCTTATAGATATTTAAGACACAAACAAAATTCTTCAATAAACTATGTTTTTGATATCAGGTGAGGTTAAAGTCTTGTATTATTTAGTAATAGATTGATTTGTCCACTGCAAAACTGAGAAAGGAAAATAATTTCCTGTAACTAACCCTATATTGGTTTATTATCATCCTCTTGAAGAGGATGAAAAATGTATTTTTTCAACATCATCTACAGGGATTTGAGTCGTTTTTTAGTTGCACCAACAGGTTAAATAAAATCCAGTTTTATGCATAATAGCTAATTGTTTTATAATTAAAATATTTAATACAGTTAACAAAATTCCACTTTTTAGAAAAAATGATTGACACATTTATTCAAAGTAACCACACGCTTTACTGAATGATTCAAATGGTGTTTATTACAGCTAAATGCAGCCTTCCACAGTATTATTTGCTTTTTCTCCCCTTCAGTACAATCTTTAAAACAGTATTGTTCAGATATACTTGCGATTTACAAATGAAAGAAAAAGATGAGATCATTGGAAGGCCTCATATATTATGAGAAACTTTGTACCTATGATCTGATCACTAAGTGCAACCTTTTAATAAATAAATCTTATTCTTGAAATGGGAATGAAATATATATATTTCTCATTTATCAGACAAAGCTAAAAGAAATTGTAACCAAACTTACTAAAGAGAATGTTGGACATTGCGTTCATCAGGATTAAGCTTACAGATTTTATGAACTATTCATTAAATTAAGCATTTTTGTTTTTATTGTAGCCCTGTGAGAGTCCTTTTCATAGAACTGTGTATGTATACATGCAGATGTGTTTGCATACAGCACTCCTTGAATGGTGGAAATACAAAATGGGTATTCATACATGGTAAAAAGCCTCTCATGAGAGCAGAATAGAGAGGGAGAGTCACCTCCCTTGACCTGCTGGCCATGCTTCTTTTGATGCAGCCCAGGATACAATTGGCTTTCCGTGCTGCAAGAGCTCATTGCTACTTATGTTGAGCTTCTCATCAGCCAACACCCCCAAGTCCTTCTCCTCAGGTCTGCTCTCAATCCATTCTCAGCCCAGCCTGCATTTGTGCTTGGGATTTCCCTGACCCAGCTGCAGGACCTTGCACTTGGCCTTGTTGAACTTTGAATGAGGTTCTCACAGGCCCACCTCTCAAACCTGTCCAGGTCCCTCTGGATGACATCCCTTCCCTCCAGCATGTCGACCTCACCACACAGCTTGGTGTCATTGGCAAAGTTGCTGAGTCTGTACTCAGTCTCACTGTCCATGTTGCTGACAAAGGTGTTACACAACATCAGTCCCGATACTGGCTCCTGAGGAACACTATCTGTCACTAGTCTCTACTTGGACATTGAGCTGTTGTCTGCAACAATTTGAGTGCGACCATCCTGCCAGTTCCATACCCACCAAGTGGATTTGTCAAATCCATGCCTCTCCAGTTTAGAGACAAAGATGTCATGCAGGACAGTGTCAAAAGCTTTGCACAAGTCCAGGTAGATGATGTCAGTTGCTCTTCCCCTATCCACCAGGGTTATTACCCCATCATAGAACATCACCATATTTGTCAGGCATGATCTGCCCGTAGTGAAGACATGACGGCTTTCACCAATCACCTCATTTGCCACATGCCTTAACATAGTTTCCAACAGGATCTGCTCCATGATCTTGCCAGGCACAGAGATGAGACTGACTGGCCTGTAGTTCCCCAGGTCTTTTTGTTGTTCTTATATCAATGGATTTCCATTTGTAGTAGCATTATTGATTATGAATAATTCTTATATTGAAGTAAAAAGAATCTTGGCACAATGATTCTTAATTTGAAGTAAAAAGAATTTCAGCACAATAAACCAGGAGTAAATCAAGGACTGGAGAGATTAAATCAGGAAAACCTTTTATCTTTTCAGTTCCTGGAGTAAAACTGCACTGCAGTTTTAACTATGATTCTACACTCTTCCTGTATCACTCTAGTGGATTAGAATAGCTTTACTGTGAGAGTAAATACCTACACATGTATTCTTAAACTCATCCTTTAGAATAGTTGTTCAGAATCCTTCCTCTGCAATATTTTCTGCCTCTTCTAAGTTTAGTAGCAGGAAATATACTTACTGTCACAAAGCAAGTTTATTTCTAAAGTAAATATATCATGATGTACCTTTCATTGCTCTTGTCACAAGTGCAACACATTAAAAGATATCCCTCTGCGTGTGCTCTAACACATATACAGTTAGTTATATGCTGAGTACATAGCTATCCAGACACTCGAAACAGTTAAGACTTGGTGTTACAAAGCCATAGTAGAATATGGAGTGTTCTTGTTTTGTTTTGTTTTGTTTTTTTCTTTCATGTGAAATGCAAGACAAAGTTAATTGCAGTCGCTATCAGTCATTTATTTACTTCAGCAGGCTTAGGTTATGTTTTCTGAGAAAAATATTTATAAGATCCCCAAAATAATGGAACATTTTTTTTTTTCCATCTGAAAATGTACATCTGTATTTTGTACTTGTGAATTTTTCCAAATACATTTTCTCTGTGATTGACTACATGTAGGTTTGCACCCTCTGTGATAATTTTGCTACTCAAAAATAACAACCTGTGCTTTTGTGTTTGATTGGCCTTTGGTTAACATGTTGGTTACCACACATTAATACACAAAACATACATAAGCATTTTTAATACATGTTTAGCACATTTCTCAAGATCTCTAGGAAATAATTCAGAAGAGGAGAAAAAGCAACATTTTTTCATTCTTATTAATAGTTCCTTATCCTGTTTCAATATCACAGTTAGGAAATCCTAAGACTCAGAGCAGGATACAAGATAGTATTGGGACTCTGATCACTTTTCTTACCAGACAATTGAAAGATAAGAATTCATGTTGTGCTTAGAGGGCTTGCTTTGCTTTTCACCTGAAGGAAGAAAACTTCATCTCATTGCCCAGCAGAGGTAAAGTACAACTAAAGAAGTGCTCATGCTATAAAAAGAGCAGAGCTTTTTGTGTTATTTTCTTTTAATGATATCTATTATCCAGATCATACTGTTTTTAAGCATATTGAAGATACATCATGTTATCTTAAAATCTATGTGAATATATATTCACCAACATATTCTGTTGTTAGGTTAATAGAGTATGAGCTATAGCTCAGTAATGAGTTATGAAACAAATATTCATTCTGACATAAGAGTGGCAGTCATCAGATTCAGGGTGTCTTACAGAAATGTATCCCTCTAGACATTCCTTTTCATGGGGAACAATCCAGACAAATAAATCCAAATCTAAGCTTTTGAAACATTTCACAGAATCAAATAACAAGGGACTAGAAGAGACATCGGGAAATTTTCATGTACATTTACTATTTTCTATTAAAAAAAACTATTGGATAATATGGTAATATTGCAAAGAATTATTTCAGTGTTTCAAAATCTAAATTGCTCTAGAAGTGAATTGTAGAAGAAATTGCTTTTTCTGACAGGTTCTATTAAGCAGGTTTGCCTGTACCAACACAACCTATGTTTACAATGCAATTCCATTTGGGACTGTAGAACATGTTGACATACTTAGTTAACAATCCTAGCTCAGATAATGATATCCCTAGCTGCAGATTTACTTAGATGGCTATTCAAACCAAGTTTGTGAGTTGGATATACATGCTGCTGTCACTTCTACCTATTTCAGCCTAGACAGAGTTGCTAATCAAGCATCTAATGTGTGTGTGCCTGTGTGTTTCTTTTAGAAATTACATAAATACACAATTATAGAGCAAATATATCTTACAAATATAGAGATATCAATTTATAAAATATATAGCTAATTATCACTATATTTATTATATTGTTATGAAATATATACTGATAGCCCTTAAGAATCTGAGTGTCAAGACTATACACAGTTAAAAGAATAGCTACATCAGGTTATAGATCAAATACATTGCCATGCAGATGTAACTCATACCAGAGTTATATCACACAGATCTAGTTTACTAGAAGAAGAACTTTAGCTTCACAGTAGAAAAGTAAGAAACCAGTTAAAATGACCGGTAGTATAAAGGATGGACGAGATATGAATTTATGAACAACAATACAGCTGAGTTGGACTACCTGAATTCAAAGGCGTAACAAGTTAAAATAATTTTAGAAGCATGAAACTTCTGATAACTTATAGTACATAAGAGTTGACTGCATAGATAAAGAGCTAATATTCTTTAGTGATTTTCTCTCCCATCAGCACTTCTCAGTTAGTCTAAAGAGATTTACCAAGAGGCACAGTGTGGTCCAACACAGAGGTATCCCAGTTAGCATTAAATGTTAAATTAGCTACCAAATAAAGGACAGTTTTAACAGCACACTGCTTCATCTGGTGCCAGTGCTTCCCAACAGAACAAATTAGCTCCTCTGAGGCATGTGGCTGACATACCTTTACTGCTTTAATACACAAAATAGCTCATTTGGGTTGAGTTAGCTCTATGCGACTGTTTATTGTACCACATTAGAATATACTGTGACTCAAGGCATGCTAGCTGGAAAACAACAATAACAAAATCCTGCCAGGATTCAATACTGTAGGGGTAAATGTGACAGTAAGAAAATGTCCTGTCTATGGTGAGGCTGATTAAGCTGAAAAGTACTTTAGGATGCGACGCTGCTAAGATTGTCAGAAATAGATAGAAAAAAATCCACAGAAATTGGGCCAGAATTGTGTGTTCCTTTTGGGTGAAACCAGGTTCTTTTCAACATTTTTGATCCACCCTGGCTGCAATTCTAGTAGATCAACGTGCCAAAATATAAGTTAGTTGTGTTTGTATAAGCCTAGTAAAAAAGACTCATAAGACTTAAAAACTAGATGTGCTGTCTGGCAGCCTCTGAGGCCTTGCTCTTTGTAATTCTCTTGTGTTAGGAATTTCACAGTGAATTACAGAAGTCTACAAATGGTAGGACAATTTGACTCCAGAAAGAATATAAATGTACAAAGAGATCTAGTTCTGTAGGAACTGTTCAATGAAACAGTGGTTCATGTGTTCTGATGCAGTAAGCCTTTGCATTTTCATATGCAGATTTAATTTTGTCTTAGCTTTAGAAGTCATTGGTATTTCTTGCATTAATTCCTTGCAGTAAGGACGTAAAGTAGAGCTCAAACACTTTTGTTTGATTCTATTATTAAACAATTGTCTGTGGGAATATGTGTAGATAATCATCCTACAAATTCTGTAATAGGGGTGTAGCTTAAAATAGACAAATGAGATACACATGAACTAAGATTCTTTATGTAAATAGATCTGGGAAGAATTATGTAACAAATTCTCACTAGATGGAAATTTGCAGCAATGTATTCTTCACATTCTTGCTTTTATTTTTATTTTTTTAATTATTTTTATAATTATGTGCAATATATGTTGAAAACCAAGACAAACAAAATATGTGGGTTGTATATTTAGTCATTGCTTTTCTAGAAAGCATCAAATCATGATTTTCAACACTGTTCAGAATTATGTCAAGGTTTAGAGCAAGAGTAATATGAAGAAATCCAACTGCCAAAATAAAACAGCCCAAATCCCCAAACACTTCACTTCTAAGTAAACTATTTTAGAATGATAACTAACATCATTTAGTTAACAGTTTTTAATTACCTTTCCTGGCTGTTTTTGGACAATACAAAATGAACCTCTGTTCTTCCACTCTTCATTTAACTACTTTTTGATCTATTTAGGCATGTGTACTCTATATTTTAGAATATATGGTGGAAAAAAAAATGTTCCTCATGCAGTTGTGTTGAACTGAAGGAACTTATATGTGGCCAAGGGCCAAAGTATAAAGGAAAGGCTGTTTTTGTGGACAAGAATTAAGAACATCAGAATCACAGTGCAAAGTCTCTGAAGCAACCATTTTATTTATTTATTTTTTTCTGACTGACAGGATGCAGTCCAGTGATAGTGTTCTACACATAATTTCTACCTGAGATACGTGTCTCCTGTTTGACCTCATTTCATCAGGAAGGGTAAGATGTATTTAATCTATTTTTTGCCTTCTTCAAATACTTGGTAGTAACAATTGTAAACAAGTGATGCCAAAAGAGTTTCATATAAAAATTACTCTCAATTAATTATGCTGCCTTTGTGGCCAGTGGAGAGAAGTAGGCACTTTCAGAGAGAAATTCCTGCCATCCTAAAATGTGCGTGATGAATCTTCTTTTCCTTTGGCTCAAGAACTACTCATGTGACTAGTTTAGAATACATGTCTAATTTATAGAAAAGCTAAAGACAGGTGAGATAAATCATATTCACAATCCATATTTCTGTATATTGGACCTATCTGCAAAATAGGAATATGAGCTTTACAGCTGTAAGAGGAGATTGGATACTACTGTCCAAGTACATATTACTGCCTAAGGCAGATAGAAAACTAAATATAACACATACTGCACAGAGCCTACTTGGAATGGGTACATAGTGTAAAAAGAATAATAGCATGAAGTATTAGTCCTTAAAAGAAAAATAAATTATAATCATATAAATCTATCTACACTTAAGGTAGAATGACACTATTTAGATGAGATTAGTTTAGCAAACATTTAGTTAATAGAGACTGACTGGGGATATAGGCAGCTTAAAATCTCACATCATTCAGGAATACCAATTTGCAAGAATAAATCTGAAGGTATTTTGAGGAAAGTACTCAGGCAATTGAAATGAGAATTTCAAGACATGAGATATGGTTAGAGCTCTAATTAAAGGGATAGCCAAGTTTTAGAACTTGAACTGAAGTGGCTAAAGCAGTAGGGCATTAATTCATTTAGTTATACATGACAATAACATGAAAATCCGACAACTCAAACAGCTGTCCAATTTACTGTACATATGCGCTACTTTGATTTTTACAAAATCACACACATACATTCAGATTATGAGTCTACTGAGGATTCTGTGAGCATGAGAAAATATCAGGGCAAACAGAAAAAATTCAGGATGGGGAAAAATTAGTGTAATACCCCTGGGGAAAAATATACATGCAAACTACTGACTAGCAGAGCAGAAGCAGAGAGGTTTGATGATTGAATATAAACTATAAAATCTATAAAGATATCAGCAGGATTACAGAAAGTCATTGAAGCTTTCAGGAACCATCAGTACCAGAAGAAAAGCTTGATTTGTTTTTTTCTTTCTTCTTTGCAAAACCTCTTACAGTGCACTATTTAGTGCATTCAGAATCTCTCTGAATCTAACACTAGATTCTGTGCCAAACCAAGTAAGAACACTTCATCAAAGTCTGTTTTGTTTTTTGCATATTATTTCTGAAAAATGGGTGGGGGGGAGTGTAAAGGCTGTAAACAGTATATTATGTATTTGGTAGTTACGTTTAGTATAGTAATGTAGTTATGTTTAGTATAGTAATACACTACCTTTTAATCTAAAAATTCATTAGCTAACAGCCAGTGTTTGGGCAAACTTCTATAACATTGTAGTAGCCAAAAAAAAAAAAAAAAAAAAAAGATTGGCTAGGCAAAATGAGGATAATAATAATAAAAATAATAAAATAAATAAATAAATAAGGTTTTCTAAATTACTGTTGCCTGTGTCATTAAATTTCATATTGTGCATGGAATCTAAATACATCACTTTGTTCTGCATGACAAGCAGAAGTGAGCATTCACACATTACTCAGCCACTTAATTAAGAGCCTGGGATATTTGCAGTTAGCAGAAACTAATAAGGGAATCACATTTAAATTCAAATCACTCCTCAGGGTAGCTGTCTGCAACATAAGCAAAGCTTACTGGGTAGACGTTCCACTAAATGCTCAGCTAAAAGCTTAGTTTTACTGTATTTGAGAGTAAATAATAATTCTATTTGTGATTAAAGGTGATAGTACTCAAATCTGTTTTGGATTTTCGATACATGTTTTGTCTTACTTATTTTTAAATTCCAATATGTCTATTAATTTGTCTAAAAAAAAAAAGAAAAATAAAAAGAATGTGATTTAGGGCTTTGCTAGCACAAATCAAGAGATTTTGTAAAACAGACAGCTGGGCTTACCCTACATATGACATTTTAGGACATTTTGCAAGAAAAGAATCTATTGCATGCTACTAGCAGCCTCAATGAAATATACCAAAGTCCATGTTTGGGTACATTATGAACCATCTCATAATTTAAAAAAAAAAAAAAAAAAAAAAAAGTAATTTACTGTATTGTCAATTTTCTTCTGTTGCTCACTATTAAGGAACTCATTTTACATTTTAGTTGGCAACTCCGATACTTAAGGAATTTAATTATTTTTCTATAATGGACCAAATGAAAGTAGTAGAGAGAATTGTAGTAAAGATATTTAAAATGACATTAGCCAGGAGCATTGTCATTAGTATGGCCCTTCTATAGGTCATTTTCAGCATCCTCTAAACAGTTCTAATCTCTTCTTTCACCTGTCACTAGAGACATCTGCTTGAAGGATCAGTGGATCTGAAATCTTTAAAAGTCCATATAATTTTTGATATTTTAATTGAAAACATGCCTCTAAAATAGGCTAAAAGTTTTCTCAGAAAATAAAGATTGCTTATGGAATTTCATAAATATATGTAATGAGCATTATATTAATTGAAATCATGTTACTTAAAAATATTAAAACAATAAATTTTTCATAATGTCTATGAATTCTAAAATTTCAAGATAGGAAAATCAAAGGAGAAATTTCTTATTATTTTTCTGCTTTAAAATGTGCAAACAGGGCAAAAACAATGCCAATACTTTGTTCATTAAAAACAAAGCAATTAAAAATACAAATATATATGCCATCAATCAAAACAAAATAGCTAATCACCTCAAAGTCACTCACATGCAAATTTTTGCTTTGACACATTTATCATAAATGTCAGCAACAGTGAATATTGAATGTTTACCACAACAGTACGGTATGTCTATATCACAACTGATACATTCTTGAACATCATGCAATCATGTTTAAGCTAGCTCTGAATGAGTTTAGTAAAAAATATCCAGTATTTTATCAACAGAAAAGCAGTGCTTCCAGCCTAGCTATGAATCACTGCTATAAGCCATTACTGTTATGCTCCTTGCTGCCAGTCCAAGAGTGTGCATGCTCCCTGTTGGCCACCTCATCCTTCCTTTGAGCATGTATAACTGACAAAATAAAACATCCTTTTCTCTGTGACCTTTCCTCTCTTCCACTAACTATAAAGTGTTTATTATTATTATTATTTTAAAAAAATATATATTTTTCTAAGGCTCTTTCTGCTGGTTTGCGATTTCACCTGAGCTAAGAGTCTCAGCCTCTGTATTTAAAAAATATATATTATTTATAATTAAAATATAAAAAATATAATCATAAAAATATATGTTATATATAGTTACAGTTTTAGAGATTTTTAAATGCTTTGGA
>CM021701.1:13353670-13566170 GCA_011074415.1 Stictonetta naevosa
AAGGGAAGGGAAGGGAAGGGAAGGGAAGGGAAGGGAAGGGAAGGGAAGGGAAAGAAGATAGAAGTATTTGAGAGAAAATCTAAATTTTTATAATTGTTTAGGCTTTTAGGAACCCTTGTATTCTGCTTGCTTTCTACACTAATTCTGTAAACTCAAACTTCAATGATTTTTAAACAGTAATTCTCTAAGCCTCTCTCCTCTTCCCTTGTAATATGGCAACTTTTACTGTATTAGAAAATATTGTTTATTTCAGTCTTTCCAGTGATTCCACATGGAGACATATTCAACAGACATAATATCCAGATTTATTTCCTTTTTCCATTTAGACTGTTAATCATAGTTGTCCTGGAATACGATGGAATATTTCCTTATTAGAACACACTAAAATAGTATTTCTACATGAGAACTTTCAATATTATATGTTACCATGTTCACACAGTTTTTCATTTCTCTGTACAAAAGTGTAGAATGCCAACTGAAAAACAGTATCAGTTTTAAGTATGTTTACACTTTTCATGTTGCTGCATTGTTTATATTATTTTACCTTTCAAAGATATATATATATTTCTTATATATATATATGTAAAATGTATGTCAAATTCCTCCTCTTCCCTTCCTAAAGGTTTTTCTTGTTCTGAGAAATGTCTGTGCATTTCAAGGATTGTAGAATCATAGAATATCCAGACACCCACAAAGATCATTGAATCCAACTTCTGAGTCTGCACAAGACTACCCAAAAATTCAGACCATATGTCTGAGAACATTGTACAAACACTTCTTGAACTCCAGCAGGCTTGGTGCTGTGACCCCTCCCCTGGGGAGCCTGTTCCAGTGCCCAGCCACCCTCTCAATGAAGAACCTTTTCCTAACATTCAGCTTGAACTTCCCTTGTCACAGCTTCATGATATTCTCTCAGGTCTTGTCGCTGTCACCAGACATCAGAACTCAGCACCTGGCCCACTCTGCTCCCCTCAAGAGGAATCTGCAGGAGGCCATGAGGCCTCTCCTCAGTCTCCTCTTCTCTAGGCTGAATAAACCAAGTGACTTAAGCTGCTCCTTGTACATGTAGTCCTCTAGACCCTTCACCATCTTCATAGCCCTCCTTTGGACACTTTCTGACAGTTCTATGCCCTTCTTATACTGTGTGGTGCCCAAAACTGCTCACAGTACTTGAGGTGAGGCTGCACCAGTGCAGAGCAAAGCAGGACACCCCCTTCCCTCAACCAGCTGGTACTGCTGTGCCTGATGCAACCCAGAGTATGGTTGGCCCTTTTGACTGACAGGGCACACTGTTGACTCATATTCAACTTACTGTTGACCAAAACACCCAGATCGGTCTCTGAGGGGCTGTTCTACAGCTGCTCATCGCCCAGTCTGTATGTATGTCCCAGGCTGCCCCTTCCCAGGTGCAGAATCCATTGCTTGCTCTTGTTGAACTTCATATTGTTGGTAATTGCCCAGCTCTCTATTTTTCAAGATCTTTCTGCAAGGCCTCTCTACCCTTGATGGAGTCAACTGCTCCTTCCAGGTTAGTGTCATCTGAAAACTTACTTATAGTATACCTTCAGGTGTCCAAGCCATTTATGAATGCATTAAAGATAATTGGCCCTAAAATGGAGCCCTGCAGAACCCCACAAGTGGCTGACTGTCAGCCTTATGTATCTCTGTTTACTATAACTGTTTGAGCCAGACCCATCAGCTACAATTGTTCACCCATCATATTATGTATTTACCTAGATGTATGGTAGATATTTTGTCCAGAAAGTTACTGTGAGAAACAGTATTGAAAGCTTAACTGAAATCCAAAAAGATTACATCAACTGGCTTCCCTTGGTCAACTATATGGGTGACCTTGTCATAAAAGGAAATTAAGTTCATTAAGCAGGACCTTGCCCTTGTGAACCCATGTTGTCTGTGACCAATAACTGCATTGTCCTTCAGGTGTTTTTCAATAACTCCCAGAATAATTTTCTCCATAATTTTACCAGGCACTGAAGTGAGACTGACAGGCCTGTAATTACCAGGCTTTTCTTTCTTGCCCTTCTTGAAAATGGGAACAATGTTTGCCAGCTTCCCGTCAACTGGGACTTCTCCAGATTCCCAAGACTGTTGAAAAATAATCGAGAGAGGTCTTGTGATGATATCAGCAAGACTGGTAATTGCCCAGCTCTCTAATTTGTCAAGATCTCTCCGTAAGGCCTCTCTACTCTTGATGGAGTCAACCGTTCCTCCCAAGTTAGTGTCATCCAGAAACTTAGCATACCTTCAAGTTTTGTCATTTATGAAAACATTAAAGAGAACTGGCCCTAAAATGGAGCCCTGCAGAACTCTGAGTACCCTGGGATGAATCCTATTGGGCCTTGTAGACTTAAATGCATCCAGCTGGAGCAGCAAGTCCTAAGCAAGTCTGGGGTTGGCTGGAACTATCATTACTGCAATCACAGTCCTTAAACTCAGGGCACCTAGGGTCCTAGGACCAATCTTTAGTGTTAAAAACAGAAGTGAAGAAGGCATTAAAAGTTTCTGCTTTGTCTATGTTCTTGTTCGTGAGGTGACCATTCATATCAAGTAACAGTGAAATGTCTTCTCTGGTCCTCTTTTTGCTGCTAATGTATCTAAAAAACACCCTTTTTATTGTCCCCTACAGTACCTGACAGCTTCAACTCTAATTGAGCCTTGTCCACATGAATTTTCCTCCTACAATACTGAACAACATCTCTGTAGTCCTCCCATTTCACCCAACCTCCAGTAGCCAAGTATACTTTCTTTTCCCACCTAAGCTCTAGAAGAAGATCCCTCCTCAGCCAAGCTGACCTTTTTCCTCACCTGCTTGACTTCCAGCATTTTGGATCACCTGTTCCTGTTCTCTTAAATACTGGTACTTAAAAAATGACCAGCACTGATCGACCCCAGTATCTTCAAAAGCAGTTTCCCAGGGGACCTTACTAAATGGTTCCCTGAGCAACCAGGAGTCTTCTCTCCCTGTATCCGTGGTTGAAGTTTTGGTTGCAGTATTCCTCCTATCACTACATGTTTTAAAATCGACTACTTCATGGTCACTGTGGCCAAGATGGCTGCCACTCGACACTTTGAGGCCTACTCTCTTCATGAGCAACAGATCTAAGAGGTCACTTTTCCTAGTTGGCTCCCTTGGTACCTGTGCCAAGAAACTATCATCAAGGTGTTTAAGGAGTCTTCTGGAGCTATTTGTATCAGCTGTATGGTATTCCCGGTTCAGGCCCGGCAAGTTGAAGTCACCCATATGCATAAGGGTGGGTGATCTAAAGGTATCTCTTAGTTCCTTAAAGAATATTTCATAGGTGTTATCATCCTGGTTGAGTGGTCTATAGTAGACTCCCATGATGACACATGCTTTATTTGCTTGTTCTTTAATCCTTACCCAGAGACTCTGAACTGTGTTATCACCAACTGTAAGCTTTGTTCAGCCCAGTCCCTTTATTACATACAGCATCACCAACCCACCTTGCCTGCCCTCCCCTTCCCTTCTGAAGAGCGTATAATCATCCACTGTAACACATCAATCACAGGATTCATCCCACCAGGATTCACTTGTGCCAATGATATTTTAGCTCTGGGACTGAGCCAAGGCTTCTAACTCCTCTTGTTTGTTCCTCATGCTGTGTGTATTGGTGTAGAAACATTTCAAATGTGCTTCATTGTACCCAGCGCCTAGTAGAGCAGTCTGAAGGATCTCACTAGTATGCAGTGCCTCAGATGTTGTCATGCCATCCCATAGTTTATCACCAACAGGCCTAGTTTTATCCCTTTCCCCCTTCAAATCTAGCTTGAATTTCTGTCAATCAGCCCTGCTAATTCCTGCACAAAAATCCTTCTTTGTCCCTGAGAAAGGTGCAATATATCATGTGCCAGCAGGCATGCTATTGGGTAGAGCAAACCATAATTGAGAAACACCAAATTCTTCTGGTGACACCAGCCTCGCAGAAATATGTTGATCAACTGGGTAGGCCTGCTTCTTTTAATATTGTTCCCTGGTAGTGAAAGGATAAAGGAAAACACTACCTGTGCTCCTGATTCTTTAACCAGTTGCCTCAAAACCTTAAAGTTCCTCTTGATTGCCTTTTGGCTACTTCATCACTGCTGATGTGAAAAAACGTTAATAGAGAATAACCAGAGGGCTGTAACATGCTACTAACTTTTCTAGTAATGTATCTTACTCAGGCCCCAGGGAGGCAGCAGTATTCCCTGTGGGTTGGGTCCAGACTGCATATCAAGTCCACTGTTCCCCTAAGAAGGGAGTCACCTATGACAATAACCATTCTTTTTTTCTTGATAGAGGTTGTGAGACTTGTCCTTGGCAACCCCTCCAATCCAGAGACAGACTTTCTTTCACATCATCATTTGCTTGGTAGTGACAGATTATTATTATTATTATTATTATTTGACATGACAAAGGCCACAGTGGCAATAAGCTGAAAGACAAGTGGGAACTTAAAGGAATAAATTCAGTAGTAAGGAGAACTGGGTTATTTCATAGCTCTCATACATGTCCTTCTGCATACCTACAATAGCCAAGGTAGGACTACAGTATTCAGAATATAGAGAGTTATACTCTGAAAGAAATAAAACTAATTTCTTTATTATAAATAAATTCAATTTTATTTTTCCATTTCTTGAAAGCCATATAAACCAATTTAAATATATTACTTAGGACTGTACACAGCTGATTAGTAGACATAGACAGTGATACTGTATTTTTCAGGAATTAAAGTTCAGTGTTTGCGTATCCAATAATACTTGAATTTTAGTCTTGACCCTTTATTAGTATGTCCTTTACCCAAATTGTAATCCTTGAAACACTGATATCAAACTAGCATTGATCATCATAGCAACTCATCACTGAGTTAGTGGAGATTTTCCCACAGACTTCAATAAAATTTGGATCAAACCTTTAAGAAACTCTCTTAATTATTACCAAAAGCAACTTTCATGATTACTGATCAAACTTTGTTACAACGGTCTCCATTTTGATCTTTTTCAAAGGAAAATTAAAGTGCTTTCCTGATTCTCTAAAGCAAAGGATCATTGAGAAGACTGCAAAATATTACCGCTTTTCATGAATAAACATCCACAGTAATTGAATACAAAGGGGAAAAAAAGGAAAGCAGAGAAAGAAAGGTTTTTATGATTCTTTCCCAAAAAAGCACACCTCAAACATTACTATAGCCTTCTGTACTACTGAGTACTTTTCATTCTTTACCATTCTAGTCACCTTGAAGACATAAACATAGTGCGAGTGATTAATACAGCAGGTATTTTTTGTGTTTGTCTCTTGCTGCTGTGGACTTTTTTCCTTGCTTCTTTTGGTGAGAGCTATAAGTCCTCTTAATAAAGTTAAGGAAATATGGTATGAAATTTCAAGGGGTGAAAATCCGTAAAGGAGTTTATTGAGAGAGTAAGTGCTAAAATAGGTAATGCCTTAGTAAAAACATTCTCATCTTTTCTATATTATGCCACTTATTAAATATAATAAAATTACCTGTGGCAGGTAATATTGAATGTTTTCATATTTCTTTTCAGTAATTTGATTAGCATATCTTATACCTTTTAATAAATAAAGGAATATTCTTAACATTTACACAAGTGAAAATTCATGACACTGGATCATTTTTTATGACCTAATAAATTCATAGGTAGGTTCAAAGTCCATTGAGGTCACTGCACTGATTTCCAGAAAGCCTCTCAAAACGTTTGTTTGTTTGTTTTTTCCCCAAATCAAATCTCAGTGCCAAAAATCACTTAGATTACTTAGAAAATAGTTTATTAATATTTATCAGAGTATTTTCAAGCTCTTAAAAGATGGCAAATTTATATCCATTTCCAACTATTTTGTGTTTTTGAAAATATGCTCTTACTAGTAAAATATTTCCTTTTCTATTGATCTTTTTTTTTTAAAAAAAAAAAAAGAAAAAAAAAAAGAGGAAGACATTCCTTAATCTGTTTTATTCATGTTTTTCTAATAAAATAATTATTCAATATATAAAGATTATATCAATTCCTCAATATAAATAATCAGTGACCAAAGCTGAATCAGAATCTTTAAAATCCAGTCTTTTTGGCTAACAGGATATGAATTGATATATTAATTCTATTTTCAGAGCAAATGAATGTGTTTTGTTATGCACACTTTCACAGTTTATTACATTGTTCTTTACAAGATGGTTCTTTATCTGAAATCAGTAAGGCTGCTTGCATATATGTGTACATTACTTTGACTGATTAACATAAACCAGTTCTCTTAATCTCCTTAAATTTAATATTTGAGTATTGCAGAGAGTTGTTTTTCTTTCCAAACCATCTTCTCAATTATTCATATATGATGATTTCAGAAATACAAAACTTGGAAGAAAATGAAAAAAAAAAAAAAAAAAAGAAAAGAAAAATAGGCAAAAGAATACTAGAATATGCTTTTTATTTTAAATATTGAGAGCACACATCCACTAATGGCCTACACATGCCTAAAGAATATATGACTGGGTAAAAAAGGACTTCAGGGTTAAGGGTTTTATTTACTTAAGATTTTCTAGTGCCTGTTTTTGTGAACTCCACTTACTCTTAAAAAGAGTAAGCCCTATCTCAGGAAATAAAGAAATAACAATCTCTTTGCTGATATATGAAGCACAATATAATTCATCTGGCTCTACTGTATAGAAGAATGGAATATTTAAAGTCATTTAGAGTAGTTTTAGCCTGAACTCCCTGATTTCCTTTTTTCTTTATCCTTGAATTCCAGAACAACCAAACTTGCTGAAAAATATCAGCACAAACTTGCAGTGTTCTCATATGCTTTGATTTGTGATGTTGACTAACACCATATGAGCTGGCCCCTTAGAATTCTTGTATCTTGTCTCACCACTATGGTCAATAAAGCTATTATGTAAAAAGGGCAAAATGCGACTTGTAATATATGCTCTTAGCATTTCTCCCTGCTTGTCGTATTTGTCTACCTCACTGTCAAAATACATTTTTACTTTTAGCAGTTAAAACTAAGAGAATGCTAGCCAGGTTGCATTGTCTCACATACTAACAAACAGCAAAACTGACCAATTTTAGTTGCAATGATTGCTTGAGTCAATGAAAGCTTTGAATTTCTAAAAAATGTGTTTAATAAAATGTTAATCAACAGTGATTTAAAGTAATAGAGAGAGATTATTTGTAAAATCCCACTATTCAATTGAAAAATATTTCAAACTTTTGTCAAATTAACCTGATGCAAAGCTCTTTGAGAGCTCCAAAAAAAAAAAAAAAAAAAATCCATTCTGAGTTCTGGGTACAGTATCAAGAGAGTGTTGGTAAGAGTGCTGGGCAAGCCTTTTCTTTTCCACTTCAACAATTAAGCTGTAATGATCAGTTTGAAGTCTTGAAACTGTACCTATGCTCACTGTAAATCAGTCTGTGTTTGTTAAAGAGTACTGTGCTATTCTTTTGGTGTTTTCATGTGCTATAATGATATTTTCTTATAGAAAATGCATAAGTACTAATTTATAACTAATTCCTGATGCAGACCTATTCTCTTCTACTGAAAGCAGTGTTTGTTATTAACCAAGGCCACGAATGAATGCATACTAATGATATTGTTGTGTTTTCTACATATTTCTAGATTTTTACGATCTAATTATATGATTCTGAAAAGATAAAAATGCATTCAATTTGAGAGGTAACAGAATATCTGTTCCTAAGATGATTTGCTAATTACTATTTTGCAATTTATCACCAGAAATAGGGATGATACAATAGGAATAATCAAAAAGGTCAATATATCAATATGATCTAAATGAAAAAAAAATATGACTTTGAAAATTATTTAGTGTGCTGTTTAATTAATATTGAAAGTACTTTTGCATAGTTTAGTAAGTAGTATTTGTCTGTTTCACTTAATACCTCAGAGCTGCATTTGGGGTTTGACTCCTAGAGCTGCAAGATGTAACTGGTATTCTTATAGCTATAGTAGTCCTGAAACAGATTTAGGATTTAGAAGCTGAGAGCCTTGAGGCTGTCTTTCAACATTACAGCTTTAGAACAACTATATCATATGAGTGTGATATGCTTCTTCCACTTTCTATGGTTGCTGGGTATTCCTAGACTTATAAGTTTTCTTCCACTGTTAACAGTATTTACCAATTTCTATACATGGATTTAGCCCTTGTATGGTTTTTCTGTGTGTAGGATTTACAGATGTCGAGAGATCTCTGCTAAAATACAGCAAATATTTCAGCTGCTGCAGTCATGGATTTCTTACAAATACATGGGATGAAAAGCTGTTAAATCTGGCTTATTCTCTGATCTTTATTTCACAGTATCTTATTCCTATTTTATTGCTGAGACACCTCAGTCAGAGAGGAAACTGATAGAATGATCACAGAGCTAGGACTCTCAGGCCCGAAGCTCATTACTGGAGCTCCACCATGTCCATTAAAAGCTATTTAGATTATAAAATTAATGTCTTTTAATATTTTTTATTATTATTTGAAAGGCCTGTATTTTATAAATCAGAAATTTAATGGAGGGTATAAAATTCATTTGACATATCTATATAATAAATTGTTCTTTAATCTACAATTTAAAGATTGATTTATACTGGTTTATGTGTGAATCTATCACTGTTTTATAGCATTTTATAAGTTTAAAATACACTTTGATATTTGGTGTGTGATTTAAACACATAGTTTCTTTCCATTGAGAGAAAACTTCAAAGTGTGACTTGAGTGACTTCAAACCTGTAAAATGAAGCTATTTCATTCTAGTATATCATGTGATCTTCTGAGTGCTGACCCGGGCCATAGATGTCCTAAGACCAGAAGACCACGTATAGCAAGTCCTTACACGATTTGCTAGTCGTCTAACTCAAGTGTTGTTATCAACACTAAAATTGGGAGTATATTAGGAGTATTGTAGGTGTTTCCAGAGGAAGATCCACAGCAGCAGTAATAAACTTGGTGGAAATACAATAAACAAAATTTGAAGGGAGCATTCTCATTTTTAAACTCTAACTTCTTTCAGTTCTTTTCTCCTCTCCAATATAATGCAGCTTCCCTGCCGCCCCCCCAGCAGATATTGCAGTGTACTCTTGAACACTGTATCATTTTTATTAGTATTGTAATTATATTTAATGTTCCATTCTCCCACTGGCTGCTGAAACCAAACAAAAATAATGATCTATTCCCAAATGTTACTCCTATAAACTGACTTGGGCCAGACAACATGTGAAAGAAGACTTGTGTGGTCTTGTTACACAAATAGATAAAAAAATCATAAATCTAATCCTCTAAAATCATAACACTGGCCTAAAAATCCTGAGGAATTTTTAGCACCTCTTACATATCACGTATGTTTCACCACGGCATGTTGAAAATTTAACATTAGATGTGTGACAGTGTCTATTTCATATCATTTTCCCGTTCTGCCTAGAACTCTATAGCTGTCATCCTATAGCCTCTCACACATACTTACGTATACATATATAACCTTTCCTCTTGTGTCACCTCCAGCAGGTTGTCTTACTCCCCTCTTCTGATTCTCTTGCACTGCTCTTTCCTGACATATTTTTCTTCTTCATTTTCAACTAGCTTAAATTTTTCATCAAAAGTACATGAAAACCACTAATTTATATAAATAACAAACTACACATAATACAGCTGACCATTAACTAGTACTGCTCAAAATATCTTTGTCAACCACAGTTTAAATATATATATATATGAATTGTTATTTTTGCCCCGCCCCCCTCCCCCCCCCCCCCCCCCGGAAATCAGTATTAAAATGGGAAATAAAACAGGGAAACAGCTACCAAAGTACTGTATGAAACAGGTATTTTATTAATTTTGATCTTATTCGTAATAAACTTGCAGTAATAGAACTGTAAGATCCAAGACTCAACTACTGCTAATCCTGAAACAATAAGTTCCTTATTTTGCAAAGTAGGTAAGAATGCT
Source organism: Stictonetta naevosa (assembly GCA_011074415.1). Classification (NCBI taxonomy): domain Eukaryota; kingdom Metazoa; phylum Chordata; class Aves; order Anseriformes; family Anatidae; genus Stictonetta; species Stictonetta naevosa. The sequence goes on from CM021701.1 coordinate 13,363,642, forward strand.
GTAAGATACATCCCTGCCATTCGTTAAGTTGTACTGTGTTCTTGCTATACTTAGCTTTTATTGAAAAATAGGTCCTAGATTTTACTGAATAAAAGGTAGGGTTTTAGTTTTCATGGCAACAAGAGCAACAGAAAACATAAATTCCCTGTGTAACACTGTAGAAAAGCAGGCATGGACAAAAGCCTATAGCAGTAACCATTTTCACCAGTATTATGCAAAATTTTTCAAGAAATATAGAATCTTAATTATCATGGTATTTTCAATGAAAGCTCTGAAAATTGACATAAAATATATTTAAGTTAAAATAAATGGTGGTGGACTACAATAGAAAGACAACAGATGGATTAATACAAAAATCTATCGTTTTGGTATTCAACTGACATTAGGCAGACATTCTATTAGGCTACTCCTACCCAAGCTCTAATGCTGTGTTTTCAGTCTAACCACTCAATTACTATCTCTTGCAAACTCAACTTCTTCTGCTTCTGGAATAAGCCTCTAAATTTAGCATAGAAAATTACTGCCTATAATCCAACCCTCCCCCCCCCCTTTTTTTTTAAAAAAAAAAAAATTGCTAAGCTATTTATCTTAGCATACCTTGAATATTTACTAGAGGACTGTATTTCAACAGCCTCCACCATGCTCCCAAACTGGTTATTACAGTTACTAACATAACAACATTTGGTTAAAATGAGGATGAACAGCAACCATAATGTTCAGTGTTCAAAAACTAAGTTGAATGTGATTAACCTGGCTTTTCAACTGCTATTTGACACTTGCAGATGTTCTTTGCGTGGAATTTTTAGGTTGTTAAATACACCCTCACTGTGAAAATTGCTTCTAAACGCACGTGGTTATTGTCTGTGAAGGTCACCTAATGATGACCAATAACTGGAACTTGCAGTCAGACAAATTCAAAGTAAAAATAAAACATTTTGCTAAAAGAAATCCAAATGATTGGATCCCCCATTCTCTGTTGACTCTTAATCAAACTTTGAACTTTCCTAGTCCATATGTCTTAGCTAAGGACAGGACATCTAACTTAGGACAGAAGCAATTGTTTGAAAAATATTAAAAGTGTTTATATAAATCCAGCAGATGTTCAACCTTCAGACCTTAGGCAATGTCAACAAATCTCGGAGTCTTTGTCATTATAGGTCTGTAAACTTCAGAAAGACCCTTCCCAGTATGGACTAAGTTCTTCTCACCTACCTCATGCATCATGTAGGTGGCAATCTAGCCCTTTTTTTTTTTTAAATGCACAGTGGACAGTGGACTCACACTTCAGTTTTCTATACCACAAGAAGGTACTCTAACTTCAAAATCCAATATATGTCTTCAACAATCCTTCCTTCCTTCCTTCCTTCCTTCCTTCCTTCCTTCCTTCCTTCCTTCCTTCCTTCCTTCCTTCCTTCCTTCCTTCCTTCCATCCTTCCTTCCTTCCGTCCTTCCTTCCTTCCTTCCTTCCTTCCTTCCTTCCTTCCTTCCTTCCTTCCTTCCTTCCTTCCTTCCTTCCTTCCTTCCTTTTTCTGTATTACAAATCCACAATTAAGCTCACCCTCAGGCACTGAAAAAACAAGAAAAGAGAGCAAATGAACAGTCTATGGAGAAATATTTGGACATAGTTTCTCCTCTCGTGCATTTGGTAAATTCTTCAACTGATCTTGCTGCCAACTTCACTGCTAATTTTCATGAATACCAAAATACAACATATACTAGAAGCTCAAAGAAGAAAAAAAGGTAAACCAGTGGCTTACAAATAACCTGACAAAAGCTTTGGACACACTGCTTGTGCCTTACTGCTCATTTTTCCTATCTATAATATTAAGAATCTTATGGTAAGAACACAGGTGATCCTGACACAGTCTGCTGAGTAACTGTCATAGAAAAAAGACATGCATTTAAGAAGAAAGTTTAAGAAAAGATTCATGCTCCCCCATATTTCTAAGTTAAATAAACTCTGCTAAATAGACAATATAAAATGAAATCCTATAAACAGCCTAAGCAAACTAAAAATAAACTAAAAGAAGAAAAAGAAAAAAAAAAAAAAAGTTTATTTAGTGCCATTATTAATAATCCTATTTAAAACAACAACAACAACAGCAATAAAATACATTTATGGCTACCAGTGACCAATGCACTCATAAAGAGCATGGAGAAGAAACACTGTTTATTGTATTTATTCATGCTATTTATGTTGCCATCCAACAGCTGGTCACTTTAAATTTGGGGAACACTTTTTTATCTATAACTATGCAAAAATTCAGGGAAAGAATTGTCAAATAAAAACAAAATTACTGAGATATTTTGTCTTGCCAAAGCAAATGCATTCTATTTATTTATTTAATAAGTTTTAGTTTTAGTTATCAACTGCCACTGACTTTACATCACCTTAGAATAATTTTTCTCCAACAATTGCTTTAATTGTGGTATACATGCACAGTTTTACACGTCCTATTGTTCAAAAAAGCAAACTTTGTTTGCCCTACTCAAGTAGTCATGGTCCTGGATGTCATCATCAGATAAAAATCTGAATTCTCATACAACTTGTTGGTTGTCCAGTAAGAAAATATTTTTCATCTTCATTTTTAATCTAACACAGAGGTTTTACTTTAATGATAGTAATAGGCTTGGGACCTGCATTTTCATTCATAGTGTACAATAATCTGATTAATACATGTTTGGGTACTGACTTCAATTTAATTTATTTATTTATTAAAACTAAAGTCATTAAACTTACATGACTAATAAAAAGCAGTTGTATGTATAATAAGGAAAAATTTAATAGTGATCAAAATAAGATTTACACTTAGAATTTTATCCAGCTTATTCATAAATTTTCTTTTATTTTATATATTCAGTTCTTTTTTATTATTATTTTTTTCTTCTATTCTTATGGTTTTTAGTAAATTTTATGTACATTTTCTTCAAGTCCCTGATTCTATAATCATGTTACTATGTAGGAGTCTTTCTTATTTTTATTTTTTGCTTTGAAACACAGTATCATGCAAATTTCTAGGACATACTCACAGATTAAAGCTAAAAACATGATCCCTAAAATAACAAGAATACAAAATTAAATGACCCAGGAATATTTACTACATATTTATTACAGTTTCAGACATTTTAAGAAAATACATGCAGGTCATGATTCATCATATTTTAATGCCTTGAGTTAACAATGTTTCTCCAACATCTTTTGGAAAATTTACTTGCAACATATAATACAATAAAGTAAGTACTTTTAAATTTAAAAAATACAGCTATTTCACATTTAGGGTGGTAACCTCATCACATGAATAAATAGTACTTATACTGATCAGAATTTATTTTGAAATGTATGGGATGGTTTAAAATATTGAGAAAAGATTGAAGTACTTTTATGACCTTCTAGGTATCTCTTTTTAACTGTTTTAGAATAGAAATGAAAGGTGTAAAAGGTGACTTTAAAAGACTCAGGTAGGAGAAATTTGCTGACACACATCAAGTAGAAAACAGCTAAGGCATTGGGTGGAAGAAGTCCAAAGGCAAGCAGAAGAGTCATGAGTGAGTTGTTGGTGGAAGACGCCATTAGAAACTGATTCAATGCTTTTGTATTAGTTAATGCAGAAATTAGGGTTGCTGATACAATTGAGGTTTGGATTAGTCAGGAACTAGGACTTAAACTTATGCATAGAATAGATTCTCTCCATCTCCCAGAACATGTATAGTTCATATCAGGATGGATCATTTCTTTAACTACAGTAGGATAACTTAGAATCTTGGATTATATTTATAGTTGCTCACAGAATCATTCTCCATTTCATCCTTCATTCTTTTAGGTATATGCTTTTAAAATTGTACATATATTACCCTAGAATTCGGCAGTCTTTTATTCTCTTTTTCAAAAATAATAAAACAAAATAAAACAAACAAAAAAAATATGGCTAACCTAAGATTTCATGTCAAGCCACACCATATAAAGAAATTGCAGTTGAGTTATGGACTTGAAGCTGTTGAAATGAAAGTTAAGAAATGCTAATCCAGCTCTAAGTTTAGTCTGCCCTATTGAATATTAATTTGTTAGTGGGGAAAAGGACATATAGAGTGCAAAATATTTGCCATTTTTAAATCACTAGGAGACCTTATACATGCATAAGACAGCTGGTGCATTGATTTCAAAATTGCATAGACAAGTTTTAGATTTATTTCATTAAACATTTAACTTGAAGCTAGCGGCAACCATTCTATAGTCATTGACAGAGGAAAAAGACATAGAAAAATCTTTTTTCATCAGCAAATCATGCAGGTATTATTTCAAATGAAAGTCAAAATATTTCAAAATGTAGGTCAATACTCCTCTGTATCCACATAGTTGTACATCATGGGGACTACAGTTTAAATGAATTCTGTATACATTTTCTTCTGTGGACTAATTTCCCAACCTGATCTTTCTAATAATCACTGTAATTCTAGCTGGATTGCTTTTTTTGAAAGACAATTGTTTGGTCTATAAGACACACTACTTTTGAAAAAAAAAAAAAAAAAAAAAAAGAGCATAAAATAAGTTACTTGGAAGGATTGCCATTAATTGCAGTTATGCTGGGGGAAAAATAATCGTTATTTTAATTAAATCCTCTCTTCTCTTACTGAATATTTCTAATTTAAGTAAATATGATTTGTTTTGTTTCTTTCACAGGGTTAGTAAGCAGCTGATCCGTATAATAAGTTGTTCAGCTAAAGAGCCATAGCTTGTCAGAAAACCTAAATTTCAGCAACAAACTGTGAAACAATTAAATAATGTAGAAAAAGTTGATGAGGCTTTCCAAGTTCCTGTATTAAGGCATTAATTCAAGGAGTGCAGAGGTTAGCTTGGGAAAATTTAATTACATAGACTAGTTACATATTTGGGGGTTTAGTGTTGAAAAGCTGGAGAAAAAAAAATGTTTTAGAAACACATTGTACATATGACAGAACCTTTTATTTTACAAATTTACAAAGGTACCATAAACCTATAATTTGGCATTACATATTTGTGTATTCATACAGTAAGGGTCAACATACAAATTCCTGCTGATGACCATCGATCTACTGATTTTGTTCTGTGCAAATATTTTAACTTTTAGTTCTTCCACTGACCACTGAAGACCCTGAAAGGAATAACAACAGCAACAACAACAAAAGTCAATTTAGAGACTATGATATCATGGAAAAGAAATATGAGCAATCTCTTTACAATTTACTTTGTATCAAAAATTGATCACATGTAAAAACAGCCTTCTGTACATTTTGATCCATGATAATAGAATGAAATGATGGCAAAATGAGTGCTTGTCTTTGGAGGAAATAAACAAACAAACAAACAAGCAAGTAATTAATTTTTTCATCACAATAACATTTTTAGAGAGAAATCTGAAAATGTTTGAAGCTGTCCCTGATTACTTAAAGCAATGCATTTCTGGACAGTGTTTGAAATGCAACATATTGATTGTACTGTAAAATTCTTGGTTAAAGAAAAAGGTAAAAGAAACTGCCAACTGCATAGGTGCCATTTTTAGTAGATGACATAGAGTTGGCTAACTTTAGAAAATCAACCAGCATAGCAAGTAGGTATATATCTTCTGAGTGCAGATTGGTTTCAGATTACATTAAAGTATCCATGATTTAGATAAGTATGCATTTCTTTTTTTTTTTTTTTCCTTTGTGAGAGTTTGTGTTCAAGTAACATTGGGTCTTAGGATGTATTATATAGTATGTATATATGTATATATAATATTTTTATTATATATTATTAATATATTATATAGTATATATTAGTAATATGTTGCCTTCTAAACCGATCAATGAAGCAGCACATTGAAAGCATCATAGCTCAGCTGTGAAAAATAAAATTTTAAGATAGTGAAAATAGAGTCTTATGGAATTAAATTATCAGTGACTGGTAATGATTCTATATATGTTCAGCAATAAAGTTAACACAGTGCTTTTTGTTAAGGGAAGCATGTGTTATTACAATAATCCTATAATTAAATGTTTGCATCTCTTTTGGTTTTCAATCTACAGACATATTTTTAATCAGTTTGGGAAGGATCCACTGGCATAATAAAAACATAGTGCCTAAGGCTGCAGTTTTATATCAGGCCTCTAGAACTGTACATTGAACTAACATAGGTGACTGAAACCTGTGTAGGAATTACTGAGCCATCTTTAAAACAGCTAAATGAAGTTAATAACAGTACCTAAGCAAGAGGCTGAAGCTCAGCATGAGCTATAAGATAGATCTGGGGAAAAGCATAAATACTTAGGAAATTAGTTTGCAATAATATTGGAGGTATTAAAACTACACTTCTATTGGTAATTGATTTATCATATTTTTGACTAAAGTATAAACACACAATTATATTCTTGCATACATTTAGAATTGGGTATACAGAATCGATCACATTTGCATCATTGATTTTTTTCCTCTTGCTGATGGATTACAAATATTGAGATATTTGTAAGATCTGGATGTTTGAAATTATTGTAATACAAAATTGCACAGGAAAACTGGCAATTACTATGCTATAGTGCCTGCCCCTTTACACTGTTGTGATATAGAATATGTTATGGATATATGGCTTGTGGGTATGAGCTTCAGTCAGATCTCTGTCTTAGAGAGACATTCTAGCAGAAAGTAAACTGTTAAACAGAAAATGAATTAGAGCACAAACAGTTCAGTATTTGGCATTATAAAATGTTCTTTTTCAAATGTGTTGAAATATTAATTGTCATCACACCTGAGAGAGAACTAGTAGATTTTTTATTTTTTTCACAATAGAGCAGAAACAGTGAAATCTTAGTTGTATGACATCTCACTATAATGTCCTTTTATGCAATTGCAGCTAAAAAAATAAACTGAGACTATTAGTTTTGTGTAAGAAATATGGAATTAGCATTATGGTGTCACTGGAGTGAGGTTCAGTCAAGGTTTTTGCTATTAAAATTGAACTACTTTATCTAAACACATTCTGTGAAGAGACTTGTTTACAATACAAAAACAATGACAAAGACTGGGCATCTCTGAGAAGAAGCCAGTGGGACAAAAACACTTCTATTCCATCAGAAAGGTGTTGTTCTGAACAAAAGAGAAAGGTTAACTGCTCCTATCCACAGGGGTCAAAGCCTTTCTATTGTATTCTCTGCCTTCACTGTAACTTTTCTGTAGAAACACAATTGCTTGCAGAAGGAAATGGCAAAAATGCACAGGCAAAAATACCCACTTAAATTGTGAAACACTAGCAGGAGGCACATTATCTGGAGGGGTGGAGTGGGGTGGGGGAGACAGTGGGGTGGTGATGTCCAAAACTGAAGTTTTGAACTGCTTGCTACTTTCTAGTTGCATCTGGTATAGGCGAGTTTTAAATTTTGTTAACACCTACACTATGCAAAAGTAAAATGTCTTGAATCTTCCAACTAATGAGGAGACTACACCAAGAGAAAAACATGAGACTGCTACCAAGTTGACTGCCTTGGTATACCTGCAGTGGGCTATCTTGTAGACAATGATACTGAAGCATTTGCCTTTCCTATAAATGTAGTCAAACTCTATTGAAGAATGTCTCCTTTTATGTCCCAATATATTATAGAACACAGTTTATCCCATCTGAGTCTGCAGTTTAAGGGTAAATGCAAAAATGAGATAACTCACTATCATACCCACAGCAGAATATTTCCTCTACATATTCCTGATAGGATTTAAATTCAGTTAATTTACTTTTGTGAAAGCTTTGCCCTTCATCTCATATTCTTTGTGGTATGAATTATTACTGACATTTAAGAACCCCATTTTATAGCTGTGATCAAAATGGAATGCAGGTAAATAAAAAGTGACATTATACATAACACAATATAGAAGGCTATAAAAAAATGCAAATTGTAGTAGCTCATCCATGCTCATATTTAAGGCCACTGAAGGTATTAGAACATCCCGTGAAAACAGAACTAATGCTTCCTTGCCTGTGGTGAGAAAGAATAGAAAATAGAAAATGTTATAAATCTTTGGTCTCATCCTGAATAGTAGTCTCTTATCTTTAGAGCAGTACCCTTCCTTGTTAGTATCAAGCCAAGTATTAATAGAAAATGCTGGAAAAAAAAAAAAAAAAAAAAAAAAAAAAAAAACTGATGAACATTTATGACAGGAAGAAATTTATAGTATGAAGTAAATATCAGGTAAAACTTACTCTTTAAACATTGTGTCAAACCAAATCCATATAAAATGGAAGATAACTTAAGATTTTGATGAGTTTTCTAAGTCTTTCATATCTATTTAAGAAACAAAGTAAAACTCAAAATCCTGGAGGCTTAGCTGGGACATTGCATGTGAAGCCTAATATTATACTGAAGACTCATACAAGCTGGAATGGAAATCATCTTGATTTAAAACTGGATTTTAGGGGTTCCATGAATAAAAACACATTTAACACAAACCAGCTCTTCACAGGTTTATCTTTTATCTTGAAATCACTCATTTCTAGGGCTTTTTGAGTTCTTTTTTTATTTTTTTATTTTTTTATTTTTTATTTTAATCATTATCAACCTCTATAATTACCTGAGGGGACAATGTAAAGATGGAGCCAAACTCTTCTCAGTGGTGGACACTAAAAGGACAAGAGGTAATGGGTATAAATTAAACCACAGGAGGTTTCATTGCCATAAGAGGAAAAACTTCTTTATGGTTCGGGTGACAGAGAGCTGGAACAGGCTGCCCAGAGAGGTTGTGGAGCTGCATCCTTCGGAGATATTCAAAACCCACCTGCATGCAATGCTGTGTAACATGCTCTAGGTGAACCTGCTTGAGCAGGGGGGTTGGACTAGATGATCTCTGAAGGCCCCTTCCAACCTCAACTATTCCGTGATTCTGTGATTCTGTGATTATCAAAGTTACTGTTTTTGCTGTTAAGAATCAATTGCTTGGTCTTCAAAATGCTTAAGTTTTTTGTTTGTTTGTTTGTTTGTTTATAACTTATCATAGAATACTTTTCTTTCAATTTTACAAATTGTAAAACTGAAGAAGAAATATGCAGCTGAGAACAGGAAAATCACACTTATCTATTGGGTAAAGTGAAATTAGTATTTAGCTATCAGCCTTATTCTTTTTTAATATATATGAGCAGTTAATAGCAGCTAGGTTATTTCCAAAGTATAAATCAAAGGTGAATTTTAACCTCTATGACAGAGTTTCACCATATAAATTTAATTTGTGCAGTATCAGTTGCATTCACAAACACCTTATATCATTAGTAATTGTTAATGCCTGTTGAATTTTATACTTTCCAAAGAAAGTGTTAAGTTCCTTGGAAGTGCTTTATTTTTCAATGCTCAGAAACACTTACCAAAAAAAATAACTGAAAGTAGTACTAGAAAAGTTAGCTATTCAGCACTTTATCACACTTTCTTTCTCTCATTCTTTCTCTTTCTCTCTCTTTTGTCCCCCCTCCCCCCCATATATACAGAATGCAATTCATTTTTTCAGAGCAGAAAAGTTTTTATTTATTCTTCCTACATTCTTTTTATTTAAAACATAGGTTTTATAATGGTGTCGGTTATATGATTTTTTTTTCCAATGTATGGATACCTACATTCATCTTTCTTTAGTCTTAGTCTTCCTCCTAATTTCAAGATTTTAAACCCATTGGTTGTGAAAGCAGACCAGTACATCTTTTTTTTCCCATTATTACCTAGGCTGAACTCTTCTACTGATTCTTACTACACAGGAGAGCCTACTGGTTCTCAAATCAAAGACTGACAGTTCTATAGGCAGAAACTTCAAGGTGAATTCTGAACATTTTTTTGTAAGTGAGGAATTGGAATGCTCAAAAAAAAGAAAGTGCAAGAAAGGCAAAAGATATTCATATTTGTTGATATATAGACATACATACATAGGGCGATACATAATTAGAACAAATAAAATGCAGGTTTAAAGAACAGGCTGAGGTTCATCCAGACATTCTTTAAACATTGGGACACTACTGCAAAAGGTCTCCTTTGTGGCTCTTAATGTTGCTGTCCTCCCCTGTTACTGAAAGTAATTATGCAAGGCAGAGTGTTGTCATAAAAATCAGAGCATGAGTGCATTGGAAGGTAGTTGACCCTGACCCACAGGGTCACAAGTGTCCAGAGTTTCATATGCTGGAATGCAGGTAAACTGAGATTTCCAGCTGCAATGCACTCTGCCAGCTTCAGTAAAGAGACTTGGATAGGAATAAGAATTTTTTGCACATCTGCTTAGAAGATCCCCTAGAGCAGTCTTCATTGCTTTCCCTAATCAGAGCTGTGCATACATTATTCTGATGAATAGGGAGACTGCGTAGGGAGACTGCAATATATCCATTAATAGAAGTTTTCTTTAAGAATCACTTAGATAAACATGTATTCCTTGTCACAAAATGGCAGCTGATACTGTCTCCAAGACTAGGTGGCCATTTAAGCACTTCCACTCTTATTGTTCTGTGATTCCATGGTCATTTTCATATGACCGCATATTAATTCTCATGAAAAAAAAAAAAAAAGGAGAGGAGAGAGAGAGAGGAAATGTTTATCTAGAGGGAAAAATGACACATACAGAGGTAGTTGAAGGAAATGGTTTTTGTGCCCAGACTACTGGACAATAGTTCACCTCAGAAATCCAAAACAAAGAAGACAACAGATTTCTAGGCCATTTGTTTTTTGTTTGTTTGTTTGTTTTCAGTCATTATATCATTGTGCAAAGACATGAAAGCGTCATTTTCATTTGATTCAGACATATCCCACTGGGATCCATTTAAGCTGCAGTATTTTCTCTACGTTTTCACATATATTTATTGATTCAATTGATTAAAGCATCTGTTTTATATAAATCATTTGTTTCTGTGCAACGCTGTTTAGCAGCTGCAAAGGCTTACAGGGTAAGGATTAAACTAATACACAATAATATATTAACAACTGGCCTGACCATAGCAATATCACTGAGAATGTCACTTTTAGAAAATCAGTGAGTTATATTTTGAATATTTGACAGCATTGAAAATTGTTCTGCATTTTGAATCAAAAGTCTTGAAAATGTGAAAGAATTTTTGCACAGATAGTGAGAACTCTCTATACATATTTTTCTTCCATCTTTAATTTTTAAATTAAAAAAAAAAAAAATCTGTTTCCTATCAAAGTTATGGCTCCATTTTCTAATTAAATTATGTTAGATCTCTGAAAAAATCAACAAATTTCTTTATTAAATTTTAATGTATCCAAGAAATTTGGAGTTTAGTTCACATGTAAATTTATATCCAAACTTCATGAATAGAAGGAAAATTTTCATTGAGATGGAAAAGTTTTGTGACAAACAATTCCAGAGCTTTTGCAGAACAACTGGTAGAACACCTGCTAAAATTACAAAGTGTTCAGGCTGTGGTCAAGATCAGATTTTTTTCTGGTTGCATACAAAATGGCTCTGTAACTACATGCCTGAGTGTACTAAAGAATTTTGTCATAAACCCCTGTTACTCAAAATACTATTTGCAGTAGCAATCAAAACTTCTGTTAAAATGTATTTGTTATATTTTACTGCAGCAACTCGGAAGCTTTTTGCCAGGTACTAGCTGAAAGAATTTTTTTTTTTTTTTTTTTCCTGTTATTTGCATTCTTAGAAATTGATGATGTACCACAGAATTATATCGTTTAGGATGAACAAAAGCACCAATCCAGTGCTGCATATCATTCTGCTCTATGAAATGGGAAAATATTTTAGTAAAATTGCAGTAAAACACTACATCCTCCTTTATGCTATGTACTGGATAGATTCTAAAGCTTCAGTTTCTTGAATGACTTGTGTAATCTAGGTCTTCTTAATTTTCCTATCATCAGGAAACATAGACAGGGAAATATAGCAGTTTGGACAATTTCCACTAGTTCCAAGCAGGTGCAGATTTGTTATACCTGCCAGATGACCCTCATTTTACATGTCAGACATTGTATTGAATTTGAGACAGAACTGGCAGCAATCTGAGTTTCATTTAGTTTAGCTGCTTCTGGGTTATCCTCTCACTTTCCCCTGCTTTGTGGTCTTTACTGCTGCTGAACATGTCAAGGGCATGGAGGAAAAGAAGGTTCAGTTCTCAAATATTAATGACTATTTCAAACAGATGGAAGATTCACATGTGACTGGAAGAAAAGTGCTCAAAATATTTTTCTTGATTAAGGAGCAGGAATTAAATCTTTAGGTAGAATTTCATATTTCTTGAAAATGTCTTAAAGGACAAAGTTCTACCGGTTGTATGTTTTTGTTTGCTCAGTGTAGCTGCTTAGGCTTATAATACCAGGAAATATTTTGTGGGAGAATAAAAGGTATATATACCTCCTAAAGCCATAAAAAAAAACCACTTCAACCTGTCACATGTTAACTTGAGGTCTTCTTGCTTCATGCAGCAGCTGTCTCTTGTAGTAGTGATATGGGAAAGAGACAAAGTTTCTCAGCTTCCACTCAGCTTTGAACTCAGCAGGAATTATGGACCAGAAGTCACTGTCTCTCATGTATTTGCTGCCACTCAGCATTGTACTCCATCTTCCCTCCCTGGTCTTTGCTACAATCCTACAACTCTCTTGTAATGTTCATATATTAAGCCAGTGATATGTATATTGTAGACTCAAATCTATGAGATTAGATTCCCCAGAAAACTCAACAAATGCCAGTGTATAAACTTGGGGTAAATACAAATATTACTACATTTGCAAGGTTATAGACCTTCAATAAATATTTCCCTTTTGTTTCCACTATCTAGCTCAGGAACTTCCAAGAAAAGAGCAGGTTTCTTGTTATTTTTTTCCTATATGTCAAAGGTTAAACAGAAAGTTACCACTTCCTATTCAGGAAGACCTATTACCACAAACTGTTGAAGGCTCAGAGAGACCACTAAGGAATATCATTGCATACTGGCCACATAAAGTCTTCCTCAGGTGGTGTTAGTTAGGACTTAGATGATGGGGTAGGTGAACAAGTGTGGTCTTTCTTATTAGTAAACTGCAGTTAAGGAAAATATATACAGGTTCAGGAATTTGAAATTAAAAGTATTTATAATAAGTGTTACAAATATGCAAGCACAGCTAAAGTACACAGTAGTTAACTAAAGTTACAAGAGGTCGGACATTGTATTAATTACCGGGAAAAGTGTAACACATTACTCTGCTACTGTGACCTGCAGGGAATGTTTGCTTGGTCTGTGTGAATTGCTCAAAGATTTTCTTACTGTTATTATTTCTTACCTTCTGTTACTCTGCAGGCCTGGAAGAGCAGCAGGTTTGGTAGGGAAAAAAAAAAAAAAAAAAAAAAAAAAAGTATTTTAAATTTACATTGGATACATTGGAAAAGCAGAAGGTGAAGAAAATTTAGTTTTGTTTTTTGTTTGTTTATTTGATTTTTTTCCACCTGACTAGCCAAGGATACCATGATAATTATGTACTGATAAGGTCTTTTGGAGAGAAGAGGAAAAGAATGGCTTTCACGTTTGTCTTCCTTTTAAGGTTACTAGTTGAGGAACATACATTTCAAGAATTTGTTTACTGATTAGTGTTCAGTCCATACATGCTTCTGGACACCTCTTCCCTTCCAAAAAGCCCCAGTGGTCACATATTTGTCTTGTACCTTTGTTTAGTGACTGGACAGGTTGCTTTCTGATTGCCCAGAGATAATGTAGTGTCTCAGAAACTGTATTCTGATATACTTCTGATAAGAATCTTGTGGAGCAAAAAAAAAAAAAAAAAACACTTCCTTAAAACCTCAGTGGAGTAGCAGAAATGGAAATATTGCATACCTGCCTTCTGAGAACCTGTATTTTACACTTCATTACACTAGCTGTGAACAAATGAACTTTTATAATTTTCTTCTGCCCACATTTTTATATCCCAGGAAAAATTTGCAACAACTAGTAAACTATTAATCCTTTCAGATAAGACAAAAACAAACAAACAAACAAAACTCACTGAAAAAAAAAAAAAAAAAAAAAAAAAAAGCTTAAATTAGTCCATAAGAAGTGTACAGGATAAAAGATGCCTCCATTGGTATTCTTTTCCATGCCACCATAGTCTGGCTTCAGCAAGGCACCTGCCTCCAGCTGGGGCTGATAGCACTGAAACTTCTGTAGAAGTTGTGCTGATATTCCAGTTCTTTCCTAAAGACTTTGGTCTTCTCTTCTACAAGTCTCACAAAAGGTAAGTATACACAGTGCAACAGCAGGATCCTCAGAGCAAAAAGTGATGACCTTGAAGTCAGGACTGGCTGTTTGCTAAAACTACAAACAAGAATATAATCTCCCACCACTAGTATCACTTTTGACTGTACATGCAGAAAGAATATCTATGGTTCATCTGATTGTGCAGTTTTTGAGTTGGATACTAAATGAAAATCCTCAATTGTTCAGCAAATATATTCTTTGATAAAGAACTTCAAAGAGATACATTATTTTTTTCCATTTTATGTTTTAACTCCAATATAATGACAGGTTTTGTTTATTTGGTAGCTTCTTATAAGGATACATAATCTGAATTACACAATACAGTTCAGTATCATCTACAAAAGAGGCACAACAGGTTCCCGTGCAATGTACTGCTAAAATATATTTCTTTTCCATTTCCCTGACCACTAGACTGAAGCTTACTGATGTGTGATTTCTGATGAAAAACACTGACTACAAGCAGGAGGGTGTGTTTGTATGTGTGCACAGAAGTGAAATGATCATATCTGCCAGTGTTGTAGTTCTTTACTAGAAATTCTTTAGTAGCTCAGAGAACACTATAGAATAAAAGACTACTTACAATACTGAATCTGTAACAGGCACGTAATGATTTGATATTTTTAATACTGCTGATTATTCATCTGTGACATGAAATCATCTAACCCCCCACCTTTTTAAAATATTTTTCACATTTTTTTTTCACTTTTTACTAATCCTGAGGGTAGTTCATGATTCTTCTTCCTCCACCCCTCTCACCCACCCACCCACTCCCAGTAAAAAGTCAAGGAGAACAACATTGTAGATTTCTGGTCCCTACTATGCCTATTATCTCAGAGTTTATTCACGCTATTCAATTCTCACAGCATCAAGTTCTGAGGTATACTGAAGTCTCCTGGAAATAGGTGCTCATTGCCAAGCAGTATAACTTGATATGAATGTATCTGAAGTTATAAGATATAGTTGAAATGTTTGTAATAATAGAAATGCCGAGGGATGTGTTTAAAGTCGCCTACTCACTTAAAACTGTCTTTTGCAAAAGCTTGTTTTATAGTGGACAAATCGGTAGCCATCAGTTGTTTATAGTAGATATTAACATGTTTTTTTGTTTGTTTGTTTGTTTGTTTGTTGAATAAGATGGGATTCCTTTCCATTTCTAACTTGGGAGCTACTTACACAAAAGCACAGAGTGTAATTTGAATATGTACCTGGATTTTAACTGCCACTCACCACCATGCCCACTAACCATAGAAAAAAATACATGGGGGAAAGAAGAACAGTCTAAAATGTCTCTGTCTTTGAAGCCAATCTCCTGTATATTTTAGTTGTTTCTCTGATGTAAAATGCAATGGTACCTTGTACTGAGAAAGTAGAAGTACAGGAAAACATGAAAAAGAATAGCAGCGCTTTATGATTATTTCCTTTTGTGATGTATGAGATGAAATGTATTCAACAGCTGTTAGTACTTTGTAAAGACAACAGTCACTAATTTAGAAGGTATTAAGCCAAGGGAAAGCACATTAAAACAAATATGCTGAGAAAGAAGGAACTGTCTTTGCTTTATCAGTTTTGCCTCAATAAACACTGACAAGAGTTGCCAGAGGAAAGAGTAGGAGTGTCTATAAAAAAAGTCTTTTTTCCTTTTCATTGAAAAATAAATAAATAAATAAATAATCAGAAAAACAATCTCTCACTTTCTCCTCATTTCTTTGTTGCTCACCTACATTTTACCAACACAGCTACTTAAAAAGAGTTAATTCATCTCTTCCTCCTGGAAAGACTGTTGACTACATAACCATGTCTCTTGTGTTTTTAATTGGTGGAAAGGTCTTTCTATTTGCCTTGCTCTGTGGACAGTAAATAGAACCACAGGTCTGTTCAGGGAACTTCTGTAGTGACTCAGAGTCTTGCCAGCATACATAAATTTGCATAGTACCGAGCAGATTATTTCACTCTCACTTTTCATGTGTGATAGGGCATACTAAATTACCACTTGGATTCTTTCTGTATTGTACTTGCATTATAAAAAAATGTCCTCTCTTTACTTTCTAGGGAGTAGGAATGTGGATACATTCCACGACTGAGTGTAGTCCGTCTCTTCAGTTCAACAGAACGTTTACAAGCTGTAGTGAGCAATCCTTGCCACAGCACTGAAAATGGCGGGCAATGATCACTGCATTGAACTTTATTAGTCACTTGTATACTCTCACTACTTTAGAAAGACTTCTGCAAAAAGATTTCTAAGAATTTTTTTTTTTTTCCCTAGTCTCACACTGCCTCCCTTGTTATATTTAGTAGGCTTTAGCTCTTTTACTAACATAAATAAATAAAATTATTTTATAAGCCTAAGGAATTGTTTTAAAGTCATTTATATATATGCATACATATATATACATAGATATATATATAAATTTAACTTCCTAAATCTGTTCTTAATCCCTTACTAAATGTTGTTGGCAAGTATTAGCCAGTAAGATTAACTGTAATATGTAGGCTTTTTTTTTAGCATCTGCAAATAGCTGTGAGTAATCCTCATTTAAGCATGGATCTAATTCACATGTACTTTTGGAGCTGATGAATAGCATTACAAAGAGAATGAGAATATTTGAGAATTTATTTAAATAAAAATTAATTGAAAAATGAATACCATTATGTAACCTTCTTATTTTTAAGCATAGTTTAAATTTTCACTTGAAGGAATGTAGTCAATAATAGTCCACTGAAGTAACTAAACTAAGCAATAAGAAAATATAACTGAACATATGCATTTAGACTTTTAAAATGTATTATTAAAAAGAAGTATTTTTAGATGTATGTGGAAGGAATTTATTTCCTATTTTCCAGCTTAAGCAATAACTGTAGACAAAATTTAACACCTCAGTGATACCAAAAGAGAAGTTTTAAATTATTTCAGTGATATCAACAACATGTTTTGCATTCTCTACTAGCTAGAATAAATTAAGAGTGTTTAAAGATTAATTATTAATACATAATAAAACCAAGTAGGTAAGAACATATGATAAATGGGTATATTTTATAGTTAAATTGTCCTATTCCTCTTTTAGGAGTTTGATTATACGGAGTCATATCACTACCACTCCTTATTACCTGTTCTTACAGTATTAATTACTTGGAGCCTGTGGATCTGAAAGAAAAAACAAACAAACAAACAAAAACACCACTACCACCACCACCAACAACAACAACAAAACTTTTAACTATTTGTTTCTTCCCTGTGTTTGGTTCTGGACCAAGAAAAGCCAAAAACTGACAAATTTTCAATGTTTCTATTAGTTGGGATCTAAATTTTCAGGAATAAATTGAAAGTACCTGAGAAATGTGTTCCTTCTTTGTTCTCTAATTTAAAACAGACATACGCTTAATCCAGATTGATTCTTGATTCTTTCTGTTACAGAAAGAATTTGTAATGACATGGTCACTCGAGTTCTTTTCCTGAGGATATCAGTTAAGTACCTTTTACCAGATTCAGAGCTTGTGTAATACTGTATGGGAATTTGAGACTGTGAAATGAATGCCAGACAGCAGAACAGCGTGACTGTCTGAGGCTTGATCGTTCCTGACTTACACTTTGTGTAGTCATTTACTGTTGTGCAAAGCAGGTACAGATTGCTACCAAATTGGATTTTTCCACCAATGTTTCTGTGAACTAAGTACACAAGGTAAAAGCGACCATACCAGGCAGTAGAGAAGGTTGCTAAGTGACCAGCTAGAACATTTGCTTAAGCATTGCACTGAGATATGTTGATATGTTGAACTGTGCATGCCATTTTGTTGTTTCTGCTTTATTGTCCACTTTTACTTCACCCTGTACGTGAAGGGTTCAAGGCAAACATTGGAATTCCTCAGAGACATCGATTCAGCAAGGCTCCGCACACTGCTTGGTGCAAATCTCTATGTGAGTTAATTAGAACTAAGGCTTTAAGAAGGGGTCACTTGCAGACTGCTTTATATCGTGTTAGCTACATTGTGTGCATATACGCTTTGAAATTGGTTTGTTTTATTCAATTGAACTCTGTAGCTAAGTAAGAATACATTAGGAAATATATATTAAAATGTTTTTATCTAGAATTTAACATTTTTAGACAGAGCCATACATAGGGAGCAGATAATAAAAAAGCCTCCTCACCCCTGATCCTCCTTGGTTATGTTGAAGTCCTAAGTTTTTAGACACAAAATCAAGAAAGGAAAATGTTCCATCAGCTCCACTTCTAAAATAGCTAACTATGCTACAGAGAAGAATCAAATCCATTGGATGTTTCTGAAAAGTCAATGTTCCTCCTTTCTTACAATTCTGAACGATGAACATGAGACAGCTTTGTTTGTAGATAGTGATTTGTATTAATAAAAGATGTGATTGAACAGTTAAACTGCAGCACAGGAGAAAAGCAGCAAATTCTCTGTTTCTGAATGACTGCTCACAGTACTTGTGGATCCAATTGTAGATTTAGATCACATCTTTGTGCAGTACAGTGCATGAAATGATTTTCAAAGCACTAGTAAGAACCCAGATCAAGACACTAATCAGAGGAAAACGTAATCTGTATGCTTGGGATTTACAAAAGAATTCAAAATTATCTTCAGTACAAAAACATGAATATTTCTAAATACTGAGTAGAGTGACTTTTGGCCAGTTTAGCAATACTAGTAGCACTGTTTTTACAGGAATACCTTGAACAGAAATATATTTCACTTTTATCCACCAGGTGGTCATTTTATGTCAATAATGTGAGCAGATTTAATGCAACCAGTATATATTGCAACCAAAGTTATTTATGTTCAAGTCTCATTAAGTGAACTTGAATTAAGTGAATATATATTTTATTTTGTTTTATTTTATTTTTGGCAAGGAAAACCTAAAATTAATATAATTCTTTTAAATGTTGAAACACTGTGAATATAACAGAAAAACAATCAGATTCAAAATACAGAGCTCAATTTCTGGTTTTAAAAATTCAACTGTTCCCATGGTATTTTTTGTACTTCTAATACCTTATGGAAGTCACGGTTTAAATTACAGTTACTCATTATGTAACCTTCTTATTTTTAAGCATAGTTTAATTTACAGTTGCTCATATGTTAATTTCAGGTCCTTGTACCTGAGATGCTTTTTATATAGGAAAAAATATTTTTATCTAATATTAGTAATTTCTATTCTACTACTGTCAGTTTTCAAAGAACTAGAAAAGAAAGTGTTATATTTTTGAATAAGAAAATTATTTTAAGATTTAGTCACCTTCAGATATTTTATTAATTTGGTGTGACATTTTTCTTTTGATTTCAGACCAATATTCTTACCAGGTACCAGAGCTGGACTGCTAACTCGAGTGATTCCTAGAAACAGTAAATATTGATGATACTCTGATATCTGTATATCAGAGTATCAAAAACTGGGTACTCTATTCAGAGTTACAGCAGAAGCTTTCAAAATTGCCTTACTTCTGTAACTTAGTCACTTTAAAGTCTGAGCATGTTTTACAAGCATAATATGGTCCCAGCTAAGTCTCTAATAATACAGTGTAACACTACCAACCAAATACCTGAAAATTCCTGTATAATAACAAATCCTTAGAAATGAGACTGTGATTATATAAATTTCCTTAGGAGAAGGACATAGCTAGAGTTCTTCTGAAATAGACATTCTTCAGTTCCCTTGTTTCTGAGAGATTTTTACAGATGCCACGTGTGAAATTTTATTCCAGTCCTCTGTATTACACTGAGGACTTGCTGCATGACAATTGGCCTTTTCTAACAGTGTTTTATGCAGAAATTCTATTGCCATCCTCTGACTAGTTCTGAAAATAACCAAAATGTAAATGCCAGTGATCTGCCCCATAGCCTCTGTAATAAACTGCTCTGTTGAAAAAGTGATGTGAGCCTTCATGAAGGTTTAAAAAGTGCTTGTGTAAATCTTTTTTTTTTTTTTTTTTTATGATCTTTTTATGAGAGAAAATGTGGTAAATCAGCAAAGTCTTTTTTAGGTATAGTTTTGCCTTTTTTTTTTTTTTTTTTTTTTTCATCATGTATATTCATATAGCACCAGTTATTTCATTTCACTGATGTGGAGAGTAAGGCAAAAGACTAGACATAGCATCAGTGGCTGGGAAAGACAGAGGCTCTCACAGGCCACCCACAGGAGCTGAAAGTTTTCAAATGCAGGAGGCAGCAACAGCAGCAGGTTCAGAGAGCCATTTAATATTTTGCATGTCTTAACTGTACCACGCATTCCTGCAGTTATCACTACATCCAAACCAATTTACTACTTAAGTTTCATTGTCTTCTTTGTGTTCTGTCACTTACATGACTGTCCTAACAAGTTGGTTCACAGACATCAGTCCTAACACCTCCCATGTCAGCCTTGATCCAGTTTTCCCATTTCATAGCAGAACATATTCAGCAGCTCAAATTTTTCAGTTCATAACCAAGCAATCCCTCTTGTTTATTTTCAAACAGACTTCAAAGTCTGTACCACACTGTGGGTTTCTCTGCTCTCTGGGCTAAAACTTTTTTTTTTTTTTTTCCTCTTATCCTACTTTGAGTATATATTTTTTCTGAGTCAAATAAAAGATTCAGGTTTTCTCCCCTAGGTAGGAAGTATAAATTTTCAGTACTTAAAGAAAATTTTTTGCCATGTCACACCTCAGAGTACCTCTATGATTTGAAAATACATTTAATGCTTGTTGAGGACCACAGACCTAAATAAATAAATAACAGCAAAATTCTCTGAACATCCTTCTCTTATCTTCCTGAAGTCATTTTCCTAAAATCATTGGCTCCATTTTAAAGTCCTGCCTGAAATTTCTGACATCAAAAATGGTGCCTACCTAAGAAACAAGTACAGATAATTTTATACAGTTTCATACAGATATATATTTGACTGTGTTGAATCTAAGAATGCTTAGATTATCTATGCATATGAAAAGTAACAAAAATATTTCCTTCATTTAAAAAGAGTGGCTAACCACTCCGACTGCATTTTATTAAAAAGTCTGATGGTCTCTCTTTTTATTAGCCCTTTTTTGCCTTGATCATAAATTTTATTCCTACTACTGCACCTTAGTTAAGAAGTATTTGCATATATCTCCTAAAGAGGCATATTCTTATGACTGACAATTGAAAGCTGAAGAATGAACACTTCAATCACATGGGTAGGTTATAGATGTTATAGTTAGGAACCAAGATCTTATTTTCCAGCGTTGTATTCAACATGCTTATGTAATGAGATGTATTCATCTGAAAGCTCTTATGTTCTCTCACTTTTTATTTATGGATCTTTATACAACTGCAGATGAATAACAGCCAATCAGAAATATCTGTGGCTGGTTATGTTTACATCTAACACCATGCTCCTCCTGTTCTTCATTTACTAAGAATGGATGAAACTTGTTGAAATCAATAACTTGATAATAAGGAAAAAAAAAAAAAAGAAAGAAAAAAAAAGAAAAAAGAAAGAAAGAGAGAGAGAGACAAAAGAGAAGGAAGAACTTCTATAGTTCATTTCCAAAGGAAATGTAGTTTAAGCATTTTAAGGAATGATAAATGGATAAATTAAAGTATGTATGTTCAAAGATAAAATGTGTAAAACCCTTGTCATCCATATATCTATGATCTACGATCCAGAGATATCTCTGTTTTTCAGAGGGACTGTAACAGGCTTAAGAGGTGGGCCTGTGTGAACCTCATGTGGTTCAACAAAGTCAGGTCCTGCATGTGGGCTGGGGCAATCCGAAGCACAAATACAAGCTGGGCTGAGAATGGATTGAGAGCAGACCTGAGGAGAAGGATTTAGGGGTGTTTCTTGATGAGAAGCTCAACATGAACCATCAGTGTGCTCTTGCAGCCCAGAAAGCTAACCGTATCCTGAGCTGCATCAAAAGAAGCGTGGCTAGCAGGTCAAGGGAGGTGATTCTCCCCCTCTGCTCTGCTCTCATGAGACTTCACCTGGAGTACTGCGTTCAGCTGTGGGGCCCCCAACATAAGAACGACATGGAAGTATTAGAACAAGTCCAGAGGAGGGCCACAAAGTTGATCAAGGGGCTGGAGAGCCTTTCCTACAAAGACAGTCTGAGGGAGTTGGGGTTGTTCAGCCTGGAGAATAGAAGGCTCCAGGGAGACCTGATGGCAGCCTTCCCATGCTAGCCTACAGGAAAGCTGTGGAGGACTCTTTGACAGTAATGGCTTTAAACTAAAAGGGGGGAGGTTTAGATTAGATATAAAGAAATTATTCACTACAAAGGTAGTGGGGCACCAGAGCAGGCTGTCCACAGAAGCTGTGGATGCCCCATCCCTTGGAAGTGTTCAAGGCCAGGCTAGATGGGGCTTTGAGTAACCTGGTCTGGTGGGAGGTCACCTTCACTGAAAACTAGTCTTAAATTTCTACTCTTTCAAGATATTGGAATTATTTGGTAATTAAAACCAGAAAAAATAATAATAAAATTGAGAAATAACAAAGCTAGAAAATCAACCCCACTTTTTCAAGTGTTCCTTGAACAACTCCGCTCCACAAAAAAGTCCTATGAATACAATGAGAAGTTATCTCAGACACTCCTGATCACTGCAATATTAAGAGTAAGATGCTCTGATGGAGAGACTCCTGGTTGAGCTACTCCCATGTCCACTACCAGCTCTGACCTACAGAACTGAGAACCTGCACAGTCACCAATCACAGAAGGGGGTCTGGGGTCATGTACTGGATGTCCATGCCAAGGTTTTGGTAGCAGGGTGGACTGCAGGGGAAGAGTGGGATCTCTCTAGGAAGATGTCAGGGGTGGCCTCTACAAGACAATTTTGGCCCCAGCTGGCTCCACTATGGACAAGGCATAGGTGAGCCCAGCAGCCAGGAGCATAGTGCCTATGACAAAACATATTTAAGAAAGAGTAAAAATACAGGACATGCAGAAAAGTGAGGAAAAAATGTGAGAAACTAGTATGAACACTAGGACCAATGAAGAAGGAGTGGGAGGAGGTACTCCAGATGCTGAAACTGAGATTACCCTGCATCCCATTGGAAGATCCCATGTTGGAGCAGTTGAATATTTCCTTGAAGGAGCTCCACATTGAGAACTCATGCTGGAGCAGATTTTTTTCCTGAAAGACTGCAGCTCAGGGAGAAGACTAACACTGAATCAGGGGTAAAGTGTGAAGACAAAGCAGCATCAGAGAGGCACTGTTATGAATTGACTGTAAAACCCCGCACTGCTCAGAGTGGGCAGGTAGAGGAATTGGGAATAAAGGAGTGAAATCGACCCTGGAGAAAAGGTAGGGGGAAAAGTTTTGTTTTATTTTATTTTATTTATTTATTTATTTTTCTCACTATCCAAATATATTTTAATTGGCAATCAGATAATTTTTTCCAGGTCAAGTCTGTTTTGCCTGTGATGGCAACAGGCAAGTGATTTCCCTCTCTTTATCCCATCATTAAACTTTTTCATCTTATTTTGCCCAAAGAATTTGCGGATGCCCCATCCTTGGAAGTGTTCAAGACCAGGTTGGACAAGGCCATGGGCTACCTAACCTGGTGGGTGGCATCCCTGCCCATAGCAGGGGGGTTGGAACTAGATTAACTTTAAGGTTTGTTACAACCTGAGCCATCCTATGATTCCATGGTTTTCTCCCTCTGCCTGTTGTGGAGGGGTAGTAAGTGAGCAGCTGGGTAGGGGTATGGCAGCTGGCCAAGGCTAACACATCAAAGCTTACCATTCACTTGATGCAATAGAAAACATCATTAGACATTGTTGTCTTGGTTATTCTGCTTTTAGGGCCTCATCAAAATGCTGACGCAACCTAAAGCATGTAAATAATTTCATATGAAGCAGATTGCAGTATTTATATACCATAAATCACAGAGCTTTTACAGCATTTTGCTCAAATAAGACCTTAACCAGAAAAGCAGATCACTCTCAGAAAGTCTAACAAGCAACCTGTTCAGGACAGATTTTTGTTTTCAGCTTTCATCTGCTCAGGTGGATGTAAAGAATTCAAAAATTGCCAGGGTTTATTTTAAGAGACAGTTGAAAAGGTCTACCAGCATAAAAAGAGAAATATATCCTAAGCAGACATTTGAAATTGACACTTATAAGACTAGCTGAAGCAAAGACTTCTTATAAGGAGATATTGCAGAAGAATATCTATGGGTCTTTATATATTTGATATATCAGATATTTTGATACTTAGATATTTTCCTTCTGATATTTGCATTTCTGCTTTCATTTCACTTTTACGTATTATTTTCAACAAAAATATGGCACTACACAGGAATTTAGTATACATCACTAACAAGGTCAAACAGTACAAAAGAAGAAATATAAAGAAATGATTTAGTGTAGATCATATTTGAGGTATAACAGGCTTCCTTAGATAAAAAGACCATATAGTGATCTGAGTTCCAAAGATTGACAGTACTATTTCAGTAAAGTTTATTGTTCATACTAGACCATTGCAAAATGTAGTACGAGATAGAACAAATTTGATTTTGAAGTTGACTTTTTGTGCTTAGTGCATGTGTTGAGGGACAACGTTCTGACAGCTCAAGCTTACTCAAGCTTAATGACTGATCTAAATTGGAGCTTGTAGATAAAAGAAATTCTTTAGTGATGCCTCAGTTGTCATTGATTGCTATGAGCAATTTAAAAGCTATTCAAGATGAGAATTGCCATCTTGGTTCTGAAGGAGGAGAAAGTGGTACATAAGATTAGAAACCGGAGCAAATGCTATTGCATTTAAAAAAATAGAGAGAGAGAGAGAGAGAAAAGTTTATGTTACTTGTATATTTAGGTGATAATCACAATTTCATATAACATTATACTTCAGCAGGAAAAGACATAGTACATCTGCAGGGTATAATGTACGCTGTAGCTGTGACAGCTACGCTGTGACAGAAATGTAAGGCTAAGCACATTACAAATATCAACTGCAGTAAGATGGTTGAAAACAAAATACTCTAGGCTAAAGCTAATAAGCAAGTTAAGTTCAGAGCAAAAGTTCCTCTTCTGAACGTTGATCTCAGAAAGTATTTCTGTGACAATGTTTTCCCTATTTAGGCACATTTTCCGTCTAACTTACTATGATTAGAACAGCAAGTATTTAAGCTACAGTAGTGATAGGGCAAGATAAAATCATGCACATCCATGGCTACCTAATTGTGAAAAGGAGCTTCAGTTTGTCTGGTAAAGTGTCAGATTGACAGAGGCTTGTATTTGGGAGAGGAAAGACTATGACCACCCTGTTCTTTCAGAAGTTTTGGAAGCAGCCATGTCCATTCAGTATTGCTGTATCTTTTTGAAAGCTCATTTCACATCCATAAAGATGTCTCAAGCAGTGTATCCGATGTCTAGAGACAAGAGACATGCACATGGGTTTCACACAATGAGAAATATCCTCCAGCAATGTTTGGGTTCTCTCTGAAGAAACTTGATCTTTAGAGCAGTTTCAAAAAAGCCTTCAAAAGACAGCACAAATTGTCTTTTGTGCTGGTGTAAATTGATTGCATACTTACAGTGGCATGGATAGGGACTATGAACATAATTTTATTGCAGAAAATAGTTGGCTACTTAGGTCCCATCTTGTAAGCAAGAAAAAGACTGGGCAGCATGGGCTTATTTCTGATAAATGTTATTAGATATGAGATCGATTGTGGAAATGAAGGCTGTGTTAATATTTTCTGTCTTGAAAGACACCACAGCATGATTTTAACCTTATTGATTGCAGCTTGTTTTAATTTTTATATTTATTTTATATTTTGATTAATTCAAGTAAGTAACGCTATATGTTAGGTCTACTACTGTAAATAGTACTTAGTAAACAATACATTTTTTTCTTTGTTAAAAATAAATTTGTGCATTTATATTTTTTTGGAGATTTATGCTTTTAGGTTTTGTGTTTATTGAACATTTTCTGAGCAACCATTACATTAGTTTTCTGCACCTATCTTTTTTTTTTTCTGGCTGTAAAGATTTCTGTAGCTATGTTTAATCTACAAGATAAACCTTATACCACAGAAAGAGACTAGTTTCCAAAATGGCCCCCAATTTCACAAGTGTTCTAGTTACCATTCAGAAAATACTGAAATTTACTGGGCTGCTTTCTTTAGAAAACCAACATTGCCAAAAGGATAGCTCATGATCTCTGTGTGTTCATGATCTCTCTATGTATGTATTTATTCTGCAATTTTAATAACATCTGAAATTTTAATAACTGAACTTTAAGATGTTACATTTTCTTGCTGTGCAGTTTAATCACTCTCCTGATCACTAAAGTATCAGCTGCACTAGGGAGATTTTAATCCCTAAAATATTTCAATAAACAAACAAACGAAGTCAATACAGATGTTTGGAAATTCCCTTGACTTATCCAGTGTCACAGATAGCTTGTCCTAATGAATATATGGGTTGTTTGCAAATCCTCCTTATCTCTACTTTCATTTGCTATTTGAATTTGGAAAATTCAAACTTCAGATCTTTGTTTCCATCCTCTTCCATCTGTCTGCCCTTCCTTTCTTCCTCTCTGTTGTCACCTCCGCCTCCCCAGCCCCCTATCATTCTGTCTTTCTCTTCCAGCTGTTCAGGAAGAAATTCTCCTACTATGCATTTATAGAACACTGAGGGAGAACTTCGGATATTAGTATAGCATCAAAATAATTTTAAGGCATTTTTTAACATCTTGATGTGTTGGAAAAAAAAATGTCTGATTTCTACAGATACTGTACGTGGAACATCATTGTGTCATGTTCTATTGCATAGCACAAGCAACCCTTACATAACTGTCCTAAAGTTTTAAAGATACATGAGTTCTCATGATATCTCATGATATTTTAGTTTTGTTTCCTGATGGTTGGTGAATGCTCAACTGCCTTTAAAATTGTACCTTCTGAAATGACCTTTTTTTTTTTTTTTTTTTTTTTTTTTTTTTTAAGAATTGAGATGCTGAGTGACCTCTTTTACTTTTTTACAGTCAATCTATTTCACTCAGGCTTATAATATCTACCAAAATTTTAGGAAGCAGCCTAAAATTTAAGTCCTCTAGATTAAATCTCTAAATTGTATACATAAACAGTAGGGAAAGAAAGGCATCTTTACAGCCTTCCTAAAAAGCCTTCCACAGTGTACTAATCAATGAAATACCTCTTGGTTTACCATCTAGAAACTTTAAGCCATTTGAAAGTATTAAGACAAATGTTACAACCAGTTAATCGAAATCAGCTTGTACTACATATATTAAAATGTAATATGTTTATTAGTTTTATGCATGTTTTTGCATTCCATATAAATTATGTTGCCCCAAAAATTCAAATTTAAATCAAATACAGATATTTTTGTCATAGTGGTTATCTACTTTTTTGTTTTGTTCTTTAGCAACTCTGATGTTTTTTTCCCACATCCAAATCACTTTTCACAGATACATAAAACCAAATCATTATATTGTTTATATATTATTATTATATTGAAATTGTATTTATATATTATTATTATATTAATATAATATATTATTTATATATTATTATTATATTGAAAACAATTTATAAATATTTGGCAAATATTTGACCAGCATTAATGAATAAAAATCTGATTGGTAATCCAGATAATAACCCTGTGGATTTGTTTCCTCCCTCTATTCATCTGATGAATATAGATCCCACTTTCCTAGATTCAGAAGATATATCAATAGTTTATGTGAGCAGTTAAAATATGTAAAAACTATACAAAATTATAAACTTGACAATGTCTTGCATGTATGCACTTCACAAAACATATAGCATAACAAAATATGTTTATCCAAACATTCTATTTTATCCCTAGAGGGCTGAAATAGCAATAATATTCCTATGTCTAATATGAAGAAAAAGAATAATGTTCACAAAATAGAATAAATCCACCAGAAACAGTGTAAGAAATTGTAATATATGTTCTTATCGTATCATGAGGTTAATATAATTTGTTATGCTAAATTTAACTTGAATGTTTCTCATTTATTTTAATTAAATAACACTTGAAAAAGTGTATGCCAAATGATGAGCAACTTATGTAGTTTGAAAGGAAAAAGACGTTTCCTGTATAATTGCCTGCCAGTGTCTTCTCAATGTATTTTTGTCTCTCTTATTCTCTCTTCTACAGTTTATTTTATTTTATTTTATTTTATTTTATTTTATTTTATTTTATTTTGTAAGTAATAAACTGAGGCTAACAGTTTTGGAGGATTATAATACTTTAGGACTAATTCAAACTTCATATTTGATCCTTGGCCTGGGAAAGCTATATAACTACCCCTCTTTGACAGCAAACGTAAATAACCAAATAAACTTATAAGACTATATTTCAGATAACAAATTTGCATGTCTGACATCATTAAAATCTATACATCATTTGGAGATGGTAAAAATCACACTCCTTGAAGGTGTTTTGTTCCTTGTAAGATAAGGGTTATTTTTGAGGGTTACAGTACACATGAAATAATGCAAATTTCTGCAATTTTCCAGCAAGAACTAATACAAATTTTTAGGGTTCTGCAGGCCCTGAAAGGATTATATAAAAACAGATAAATATTTTGGGGGGCATATCCAAATGTTCTAACAGTTGTTCATTTGTTTTTAAGATCCAAAATTCTTATAAGGAACATATAATATTATTGTGGCTGGACTTTATTTACATGTGATCTCACCCTAAGCTCTTTTTAAGCATATGTACTGCTTAAGAACACTTTACAATACCAAATGCTGAGCTATTTGTTAAATTAAGAATAAGAATCTGCCTACTCTTGCATTTTCTAGAATGAGTTAAGCTGTAATATATTTTCATCTAGTCAATAGATAAATAAAACACTGAATAATCCAAGTACCAGCTATGTGAAAGGGTACTTATTTGTTCTTTTTCATTTTCAATCACATTTTAAAGAAAAGAAAATTCAAACGTAGCTAATATTCAACATGTCAACAACAATGTTGGCAAAATTCTCAAGCAAATAAAGCTAAAACCCATTAGTTTTATAATATTTCTGCTCCTATTACATAGTTTGCGTTATTTCGCCTTGCAACAGCTGGCCATACATAAGTGTTAGTGTGAGAAAGAACTGCAGATCCTGCAGACCTGCTATATTTCCCCTGCATACTTGGTTAAGGAAGTGAATTGGACTCTCATCCTTAGCATGTGCAAGTCAGTATAATCTTACTGACTCAGCAAGAAGCAGTTACTGTACCATGAAAATTAAGGGTATATCACACTGCCTCCCTGCTGCAGTGAAGAAAGAAAGAGAAGAGATGAACCTCTGAGGGGGAAGTGAGGTACAGGGTTTGCAAAAAATTGTAACTTATTTTTCCCTTTTCCATATTTTTCTCACAATTTAAAGCTTGTTTCCCTTGGCTCCTTATTTAGTCAATGGAGGAGTATATGGTCCTTCAGAGGGCTGTTCAGAGCATCTATGTCAGAACTAGTGTATCTCACTAAGCCAGATGCTGTGAGCATCCTGCTGAGCAGCAATCTTCCCGCCAGCAACAATATATTTTGTTGATATTTGCCCAGACTTGATTGCATGCTCATAACCAAGCCTCCCAAGATATTGTCCAAGTCCTCTTTTCTCAAGAAAACTATCATATGTCATTGCTTAAGTTAAAAAAAGTATGAATAAAGCCATATTTCAGGGCCTAATCTAGCAGCCTGCTCCCATCCTCCCACATAATAGGCTCTTGTGTGTTCTGCCTCCTGCCTCCTACATCATTCAGCTACTCATTTCCAGTTAATGCTTTGCTCCCCAAACCCTTAAACAGTCAGTTACGTTAATTTACTAATGCACACAATTTTGTCTCATGGGTTGAAAAAAGAAGGAAATATAATGCTTGCAATTTTGATTTCTTTCCTTTTCCTTATTTTTTTAAAAAGCAATACTCATAGGTCTTTTAGTTTAACTTCACTGAGGTGTATTCAAGGAACAGCGCCCATATAGCAGCACCCATAACAATTTGTTCTCTGCTATAACTTATGGTACACAGCTGTTTTATTTCTATGTTTGAGTGACAAATACTGGGTCAGCTACTTTCTAAGGCAGACAGTTAACTCTCATATTCTGTAGTATAAATAATGGTGCACGTCAGGCATTTTCCTTCAACTTTCACAGATCAAAAGTATCCATGCATATTAATGCACAGTTTGGATGTGTGAGAAGTGAAGGATTTGGTTTCTTAGGTAAATGGAGTAAGCACCACTTTCTCTGTTATTTCATAAGGATTTCAAGGTTATAGGAACACTCCCATTTTAGGTTTCCATTGAGGCAAAACAGGTGACTGATAAGCTGCAATTTTCAAAATGGAAAGTAAGTTCTTTTTAAATTATCATATTTTTTTAAAGCACTGTAGTTGGACTGAACGTAATTGTATTGAATGTGATTGTGAATGTAAATGTGAATTGAATGTAATTGGACTGGTTCTTAATTTGTTACACAGTTCCTATGAGGAGTTTAAAAGAATAAAAAAGATCAGGTACTAGCTGAAAAACAGAAAATAGGAAAAGAAATAGGAATTGAAAAAGCACCTAAGAACATGTACTTCTAGCTGTGTTATATGTGGACTTTCTTGTTTCTTGTTTGGATTTAAAGCCATAAAGAAACTTAAGAAAATTTTGTGGTTGTTGTTATTTTTGTAGGTCCAGCTAAAGAAAACGAACAGAAGAACTGAGATAGTAGCACAGACATGTTTTAGTATAAACAAAACTATAACTGCAAAAGCAATCTAGTCTTGGATCAATACAGTAATTCAGGAATTACCATATATAAGAAACTCAGAAAAATCATTAATTCAACATAGTACAACATGTAGAGTGAAAAATAGATTTTACAAGCTGCTCAACAGAACTTGGTTTTGAAAAAGTAAAAACAAAACAAAAACAAAAACAACAGCAACAACAATAACAAAAACATAGACAAGGCAAATTATAAGAGAAATACGTATTCAGTTAAGCAGATTGGCAGGGAAACTGTCTTAAAACCTAACACCTACAACTTCAGACTTAAAGTCCAAAATAATAATGTGAAGCCACGTAGAATAAAGTTACTGAAATAAATATATGATTAATCTGATGGTAGAAATAAAATTTCCTGCACTCAGCAAAATACAGTGCAAAATAACAGATGCTCAGGAACTTTTCCCTTTTTGTAGAGAAAAGTGGTATACAGTATACATATGCTACAACAAAAATGAGCCTGCATTCAAGCTGGCTCAAACTTTAGGCCCATACTTCATACCTGCTCCAGTGAATTCAGTTGGAGCTTTGCCCTTGAGTTTGACAGGGGCAAGCTAAGATCTTAAGTTTATGTTGTAGGTGGCATTTAACATGTTTTCTCACTGTCTACTTGCAAAATCAACGCTGATGCCAGTAAGCATTCTTGAATTAAATAATTACATTCTATTGAGGAAAAAAAATGTGTTGCTTCCTTAAATCTGAAAAGCCCTTGCATTTTGCCACTTTGTCTTTATATGTTCCTAAGATGGCCCAAATAAAATTGAACAGCTTGGCAAACCAGTTAACTCAGAATATCTATTCTACTTTGTTTTCATCTCAAAAATATCCACAAACACTTTCCTGAGAATTAATCAGAAAAAGCATGGATACATTGCAGGAGTTTCACTTATATTCTGGACACTGAACAAATGCAAATTAATGTTTATACAATTATATATTTCTTTTGTATGTGTTTGTATGCGCATTCCTAAAAAATGCACTTGCCTGTAAATATACATATATTTTGCTGTATGAAAATTTTAAAACACTTATAAAATGTGTAACATAGCAGTGTTTCTCCCCCTTCTGCAATCATACCTTGCTGTCATTAGCTTCTAGTGCCTCTCCTCTGCTCCAGCCTCAGGGCTCATTACTGTCGCTTCCTTACTTTCTCTGTTTGTTCCTCTGCCTCACGCTGTTGAAACCAGCTCCATCAATATTGTCCAAATGCACAAACCCAAAATTTTAACTGTATACCGAGATGTTGCAAGTATCTTACTTTTTATCTTAAAAATAAAACGTTTAAATAAATAAACTATACATTCAGTTAAGTGTCAGGCCTTCTTTATCATCTACCTAGTATTCTTATGTACTGAAAAACTTGAAGAACTGAACACACTTAAAGACTGTAATATGTGATGTTCATTGCAAAGACATTTGGATTATTTAACAGATGCAAATGTAGTGTTATTGTAATAAAAGCACCTAACCTCTTTACTCTGAATTTGCTTCTGTAAGCATCATTTTTGCTTACTGTTTGTTATATTCCTTTGAAGTAAACTAAAAAGCAAAAAAATACTGTATGTACTGTTTTCCTGCACTTCCAATAACTTTTTAAAAACAAACAAACAAACACCTCCAAGCACTGTCTCAGTGCTGCAAGAGGTAACACTCCAACAGATAAGAGTATAAAACATGAACAGCATCTGAACACAAAGTGCATTGTGTGAAGGCCCTCAACCTTGAAATTTTGTATTTTAATGACTGCTAGGTAATTCATCCTGTCTGCTCATTCAGAGAAGATATTGCAGAACTACACATTAAGACAAAGACACAGACATGCAGGGTTTTGCCATTAAAACATTTTTGAAACAAGGGAAACCTTTCTTTACATGAGAGTTAGCTTTAAAAAATATTGAAATTTTATTCTAAGTTTCAAATAATGAAAAATCAAATATAAATCATGAGGATTTTTACATTGATCCTCTATTTCCAGCTGCAGTAAAGAACAAGGAGAAAAATAGAGTGGATCTGAAGAGGTGGAGCAGAAAAGCCCTTGATACAGTGACATAAAAATTTTACTAGAGTTCCTCTTACAGGAACTAAGTTGGACAGCCAAAGATGTACAAATTTCTTCTCAATATACCACTAAAATGGTTGTATTTGCAGAGGTGATGCTTGCAGAGTTTCTTCTGAAGAACTAGTGTTACACTGTGTTTTTCTTCTCTTGGTGATGGTGCCAGTGGACGCTGAGGAAATCAATTTTCATATTGGATGGCTGATGGAGGGAACCTCATGTTCTCTATATTCAGACATCCACTAGCTTTTGTTTGGCATCCAGAACTATGATCTGTAAAAGAACTCTCCCCCTTTTCAAGGAAGTCCCAAGCTGCAGTGTACACACATACGAGCACAAAAGTGCTCATTGACCAGAAATCACTTTCCAGTAACATACTAGAACAGCAATTGCACTTAGCAGAAGCAAATTATAATGAAAAGATGGGTATTCAAGTCAGCCCACAAAACTAACTGAAATTCCTGGGTCATTCTTCCTTTCCTTCCATCCCTTTCCTCAGCCCATTCAAAACATAACCCTACTGCTCTAAATATTCACCTATTAAGAAATCTAAGTACAACATATATTTATTTTTTTCCATTCATTTTACTGATTTTACTGATACTCTCATGCTGAAGTCTGGCAAACACTAAAAGGCAGGTATTTTTTAATTTCGGGTCTCAAATGATGAATGTTTTGGGAAAGCTTATCATTCAGACCTGGCTTAAGACCCGGAACATACTTGGATGCCAATATTACATGGTATTGCTACTATTATTACATGCTATCTCTCTCCAGTGACCATATTGCTTCCTGAGTCACATGGGGGCAAGAAGTTGCAGCACAGCTGTACCCAAGGCCCCACAGCAGCAGGGATTTGTGACAGGTACGATGAATGTGTGTTTGTGCAAGAGCAGGGGAAAAGCAGAGAGAGAGTAGGGGTGTGCGTAAAAGGAGCCTAGCCTAAAGGCGAGATATGTCTCCCTTTTCCCTGTACTCCCCATAGACAAATCCCATTGCCCAAAGATACTTCTTGCTGTTTGTAGTATTTGTAATGTAAGCTATATGTTGATTCCTTCGTGACTGGGCCTAAAGATTATTGATTGCAAAGGATTTTATATTTCATATTCTCCTCAAAAAATTTGTGGAGGTAATATATATTTTTTAAATATGAGTCCAGAACAGAAGCAATGAATACTAGTTCATATACTAGATATAAATTCACTTGTAAATCTTACAGGCTTAGATTATATTTCCAATTGACAGCATTTATGCAATTACTGTTGATGCCATTTTTCCTAAAGGAACAAAGAAAAACGAGCACAGCTCTCCTACTGCCAAGGCCCTGAGGGCACTCGCAGGCCTTTCTGTCCCTGCCCAGCACCCCCGGGGGCTCCCCCCCACCCTGCCTAAGCCCAGGGATGCTGCAGCAGGGCCAGGCTCTAGCTCCCCATGGCCCTGGCCTGCCATGGGGTCCCCCTGACCCCAGCCCACCCGTGTGCCCATGTTCCGGCCTGGTCTCGGCCTGGCTGTGTTCCCAGGGAGATGCCTGGTGCCCGGGGCTGGGGCTGCCCCATTGCGTCCTGGTGCCCTGCTCCTGGTGGGACAGGCGCTGGCTGCTAGGCCCTGCCATGCCTCCCCCACGGGAAGCCCCCACCATTGCCAGCACCCAGTGAGCAGCCAGCCCCCAGGACACCTTTGACACCTGCACAAAACTCTTTACTAATTTATTGCTACCAGTTAAAATCCATCATTAAGAAAAGAAACAACAATAAAAGAGTTCATATTGGAATTGTTAATTTACTTAAATGTTGGGAAAAATATGCATAGATTTATATTACAATAATTAAGATGGATGTGAATTAGTTTGCTATTATTTTGCATCTACAGCTATTCACAGAAGCAATAGGGATAAAACAGAGATCATAAGCAATCATAAGATGTTAAAGCATAATGTAGACAGGCTTTAGGTTCCTACATTCAATACCAGAATAATGGGCACAATGGACAATTTGTGGGTATTGCTGAATAAAAATACAGTAGGGAAAAAAAAAAAAAAAAAAAAAAAAAAAAGAGAGAGACAGGATGCTTCTATCATTTCCAATAACAATGTGGATTTTATGAACATTTCCAGAATGTTCAGCTCTACATTAATAGAGTTACAAACCATTATAATTCTCTGACATAATTAATTTTATTAGAAGTATTTTACTTAGTTGACAAATCTGACCTTTCACTTAGGAAATTCAGATAGCTTTACAAAACTGTCCTATCAATGGCCAAAGAAGTCTGAAAATCACCGTGAAGTCTGATAACTAGCATAGGCAGTAAAGAAAAATCTTGGGAGACAAATGATATTAAACTATATTAAGTGTATGAAAGAAATCAATAACTTTAACTTGGACATGCAGTATTTTTATTTCATATTTTTATGCTAGGACATTGCACACTGCTGCATTGGCAGAACACTGCAGAGCTCTACCATCTATGAAGCATAAAAGAAAAGAAAAAAGCAGCAAGGAAGACTGGGGTAAAAAGTAAGGAATGTTTAACAGCTGAAGCCTCTGGAGCAGGTAACCTGTGTTACCAAAAACAGCTGTTCATAGCTATAAACAAAAATAAATTCTTTGTTCTTACAGCTGTTTTGTCTGCAGCTCTCTTCACTTTGTGATTTGCAAATAATGATAGAAGCTAGGAAAAAAAAAAAAAAGCTTAAGGCTATACTGGCATGGATTAGATTTAATGCAAGTAGTGATTTTATTGGTGATATTTACACTTGATTTAGTCCCTTAAACTAACTGAAGAGGAATTGGGTTTTCCATTAGTTTAAAAACAGTCATTTTAAAAAGAAAGATGAATATTGTTTGTTCAAAAATATAATAGCCTTGTTGTTCGCCTGTAATATTATTAAGGAAAGCCAGTAAATACAGTCTTACAATGCTCAGAGTAAATAATTTTTTAACAGCTTCTGCATAGGAGGCATTTTCCAGTTTTGTACTTCTGATGAACTTGCATAATTCATGTGCCTCTGGTACCTTTTGTTTGGTCTATAACATGATAGCTCTAAGACCCTTGCCCTCTACTTCTTTTCAAAGCTTTCAAAGCTTACATATGCTAGAGGAAAGATATTCTGAGGGGATATTATTTGAAAGTTTCTCTATCATACAGAAACTTTAAGCCCTAATGCTAGGCATCAAGTATCCAAAAAAGGATACAATAATGCTCTCCTTCAATTTTGAGAGACATCAGGTCATGAATATAAACTCAGAAAAAGATTACTGTAAAATATTGCAAAAGCTTACCAAACTGATTTACAGGGAGGTAAAAATCTTATAAATGAGCCTCATCAAGATGCTCATCTTACACACTACTTGAACTCCCATCTGTATTTTTCAGCTAGAGGAAAAAATGTACTTCCAAGAGTAAAGCCAGTCTTTACAATGCCTGAGATCTGTCTTTGAGGTGTAGAGAGGCCCATTGTCTACTGTAGACAGCAAAGATTATGAAAACATGATATAGCTGCAGGCTACTTGTATTTCAGTTTCTTGCTAATAAGTGCACTTCCTAAATTTTTAGCTGTATCCCAGAGGGACATTTTTAGTGGGTGCTGGAGAGGGCCAGCATTTAGAAGAGCAAACACAACTAGGTTGTCCTTGTGAAAGTTATCAAACTAAATGAATACAAGCAAGCAGTGCTGTAGAGAAAAATCAAAGTGAAAAAGTTAGCTAAATTGAGGTTAAAAATAGACATGAAAATTAGTGTCATCAAAAAGATAATGAAGTTTAAAAGAAATGATGAAAAAGAGCTATTTCATAGAACACTATAAAAAAGGCAGCTTAACTCAAGCCAATAAAAAGAAAGAAAATTTTTGTATAGGAACTGCTACTAATTAGATATTGTTAAAGGCAAAATTAACATTTCATTTTTATGGTCTTACAAATAAAACCAGAAAACCCTCTCTCTCTTAACATTGCCTGATTTTATCAGCAATAAGGGTTCACTAGTATAGCAATATTACATGCTCTTTTTCAACCAACACTCCAGAAGCAGTACGGTAATGAATCATGAAGTAACATGGAAATCCATATTAAAAATGAATTTATAATATCGGACGTATATTCCATATATATGTTTTTATGCATTTGGGAGATAATAGGCTTGCAGGTAACACCTTCGGTATACTGGAACCCATGCAACACGATTTGAATTTGACCCATACAAGGGCGTGCACGTCTTCAGCAGTCCATCTTCCTATGGTTCAGGAACTGTCAGTTCAGCCATTGCCAGACTAATGTCTCAAGTCCGCAAACAGTTCTTGAGTTCATATCATTAACTTCCTTAATATCAGGGAAGGTATTTGTCTGACTAAGCATACATCAGAAATCTTTATTATAATAGGAATGACAGAATTTCTTGGTCCCTATCAGCAATTAAAGGCAGAATAGAAAACCATAATGGACTCCTGCCAGTTATTTTTTCATGACCCACAAATTCTCATTTAGTTGTTAGCAAAATCTTTACCGTATAAATTTCAAATAAGAAATAGCATTTAAAAACTAGAGAATATGATTGTAAAAATAAAGAAATAAATAAATAATCTGTTATCAAGGACTATCGGTGCCCTCAAATATATATATATTTATTGTCCTTACCCCAAGGAATTAGCATTTGCCATCACAAATAACAAATAGCAATTTGGAAGACATTCTTATGGACCCATTGATAGTGAAGGACAGAATGTCATTTGAAACCACTGAGATCAGTTTTCCAGCCCAGATGTTGTCTCAAATTGTTTGTTTTCTAATTTTTTCATATGCCAAAGTATAATCCTCCCCCCTCAAAAAAAAAAAAAAAAAAAAAAGCTTTGAAAGAAAACTCCATGTTGTAAGGAAGATATGAATTAAAAGTGATATCCTTTTTTAATAAATTTCCTTCACTTACAGTTTGTTCTTGCACAAGTATCATAAGAAAAAAAAATATCATTAAGTATTGCTCACTCATGCAATTGGGATATATTCAGAGAGCATACATACCATAAGAAATACATATCCAAATTAAGAAATAGTTATATAAAAGCAAGCAATGAATTAAAACACCTCCAATCCATAAAAACGATTTAAATGTATCTGATATTAATCATTAACAGAAACAGACACATGGTGATAAATTAATGGGACAAGACAGTAAATAACAAAGATGGTGACAAAGTTAGGGGTTTTACAGGGCATGGAAAACAGAAAGACGACATCTTTGTTTGTTATACCTTACTGGAAGTATAACCATCAGCACTGGTGAGTAGCAGAAGAACAATTATTAAGCTGATAAATACTGCCAAAGAAACTTCACAGAAGAAGAACAACCAACCACCATTAGGAATTTTATTGTCAGTCTGAAACAGCTGGATGCTGGAAGATGTAGCCATAATATATATGTGTATATATATGTACACACATATATATATATTAAATCCCTCATTTGCCTAAGCGTTCAGGAAATGAGAAACTTTCACAATTGAAATGTCAACTAATGATGCTGTATTCTATAGTCTGTTTGTGACTAAGTGCAAACAGAGGGTCTCCATGTTGTTTCCTTATTTCACTGTTTACTAACCTGTGCTGATAACAATATTACAGCTCATAATGAAAATATAACTTATGTGCTGAAGCATTTTTTTCTATTTGAATGATCTCTTGACATTCTGAGTTGCAACTTCATAGTAAAATAAAATATCATTCCTAATTTTTGCCATAAATTGCAAAATGCAGTTTGAGGGTGATACTTCCCATTCATAATTTCATATCTGAAAGAATATGTAAGAAATGTTAGAATATATTGAGTGAACTCTCCCTGAGTTTTATGGTAGTTATACTTTTCAAAGCTTTTGTCTGATGCAAGCCACAATTGTTTTTGTCTTCTTAATGTCAGATTTTTCACATAACTAAGGCTCATGCTGTAATGTGAGAGATCTGTGCATCCTGCCTGTGCTGTAAATCTATCTTGGATTCAGGGTGGTGCTTTGAGGTACAACGTGAAAGCTGGACAGTCATGCTATGGTGCTCTGGGAATTTCATGCAGCAGAGTGAAACCATGCATAATGGAGGTGAAAGGATGTGGTTCACAGAGAGGGCACGTGTGAGGGCACTCTTGGAGTCTGGCACTCACGGGGAATCCTCCTGTCTGTTCAGAGGTGGTATTTTCAGGGCACCCAGAGCATACCACTAAGCTCTGTATAGCCTGAGTTGTCAGGAGATTTTGTCTTAAGGGCACTTGTGAGAATGCTGTAATTGGTCGGAGTAGATGCAGTCATTAGATCTCTGCATAATAACCAGCAGCATTACGTCATGCCGACTTACTATTCACAGCCTTATGAAAAGGCCTAGTGACAGATGAGAGGAGAAACCTGTGACCGTCTTCCTTCATGTTATTTTATATACCAGCTTGCTATTTTGGTCTGCTGTTGTGACCAGACAGCACTCATCGCTTCATTCTTTTACATGCTCTCTGACCATGAAATAACAAACACTATGTACCTATGATGTACCTAGGGGAAAAAAAAAAAAGAAAAAAAGAAAAAAAAAAAGATTATATTCTTGAGGATTACATCCTGGCTCACAAAAATAATTTCATTCTTTTTAGGAAAAGGTTTTTTCCACTGAAATTTTTGATGATTTCATTAAATTTATCAGATGTTTCTCTAACAATCTCAGCCACTTCTTGCTATGAATTTGTATACTGGGATTTTTGTGTCCATATGTAGATTGGTGAAAAAACACTTATTACCATTAATACTTTCTATTTATCTAGAAAAGCTAATCTTTCAATCCCTTTTCGAGGGCTGGTCTATAAGCTACTGCATTAAGGAAACCTTTAGTGTTTCCACTTTATTCTGGCAATTTCTTTGGTGCTATTCACAGTCTCAGTGAAAAGCCCCTCTTGCAGTTCTGCAGTTAAAACAACAAAGCACTGCCTATGTTTCTTCTTTAACACAGCTCTAAGGATTTATTCTTTGCTCCTTTATTCTTCCTTTTTCTGAAGTTTGCTTGTCCTTTTCCCCTTTAAAATCTCTTTATCTAAAGCTGAATTAGTTTTCGCAGCTGGTTGGCAAACTGCCCTCATTCTCTACTCTGACACTTATTTGTCAATTTTCAGTTGCCTTCAAACTTTTTACTTTTCTTAGCTTCTATTTCTTTTTCCTCGTTCACAGATTCTTCAAGTTTTAGTTGTTTTAATAGAAAAGGAGAGAAAAATACCTCCTGGGAGGGAGAAAAAGACCCATTCTCCACAGCGATAAAGAGAAAGAAAAATACTATGAGGTTTACCCACCGAAGGCTTTGAAATAACACACTGTGCTCTCTATAGATACTTCTAGTCCGATCCCACTTTCTGGAAGGTAGCAGGTAAATCTGCTGCAGTACTTATGTTCTCCCCTTACAGAGAAGTTTGTAAATCAATTTTTGTATACTTTTTAGACTTTTCAGAATCTACTTCGCTTTATTCCATTTTAGAGGGTTCACTGTAGTTTTAAAATACTAGAGTTTAAGGAATTGTATTTTTCTGAACACTCCTGCAGCTGAGTTTCTAAACTCAGATTGCATGTAACAATTGCTAACTTCCATCTCAGAATTTGGCTAATAAATTTATTAGAACAATTTGTCAATCTTTATGTAATGTATGCTATTGGTTAATGCATTTTAACGAGAACTAGAACACAAGACAGTTTTGATTTGGTGTTGTTTTATTCTTTGAAACTTAACAGAACTTCTCTTATGTATATATATATTTTATGGATGTTGCATAGAAGCTATTGTACCGTCAGAGCCAGACATAGAAAGAAACCTTATGAATAAATATGGCCATCATATGAATATCAATATATAGGCTTATTTAAGCACTGGACAGCCATGATTCTGCCTACTCAAGGAATAAGAATAGAACATTTAGAAAAACTGACAAGGATTAAGTGTTCAAATATCACATATTTATTTTCTGATCTTTAGTGTTTATTTTTTCATCCCCTGAGTATAAGAAAAAGGCAGCATAAAGACTCCCCATCAGACTGAGCCCTTTCTTTCTGCTGTGGCTACTGGAGAATTAATATTGCTATTACTATTAATTGCTATACTAATTACAAATTACTAATTACTATTACTATTACTATTGCTTTTTATTTTATTTTTTTTTTTAGAAGTGGAATGATAAAGTATTTCTGATGCTGCTAGAATGCATATAGTAGGTATTTTTACCATCTCCACAGCCACAGCTTAGTGGAGTGGGTTAGGGCATTGCATACATTGTCATGTCTTGGCAGTTTGAATAGAGAAAAGAAAGGCCGTTTCTAAAGAAGAGGAAAACAGGGTTAAGGCTTTCAGTAGCCTTTCTTATATGTGAGGTCCTAGAAATTGGCTGGACCAACTGCCAAGTGGTAAATACTGGCAGCAGCTGTCCAGTATGTGGAAGTATAAGTAATGATTACCCTCATGGTCTGAGTTGTATCAGGGCAATTCCCAGAGGACTTAAATTGCTAAAAGTTACAACTAATTAAACCTCACTTCTTGCATTAAGTATTTCTTTCTACATATCGGAGACAAGGTATCATGTGGATATACTTATTATTTCTTCACTGAGTTCCACTTCTATACATACCATTTAATGTTTTTATTTTTTTTCAGTCTAACTTTGTGCATAGGCAGATCTTCCTAAAGACACAGAATAAAACTAAAGACTATTTTACATATGAGCCAAATCATATTTAAATGCAGACCTTTAAAGCTGAATTAGGTAAACCACCCAGGCCAATAAATAGACTTTTTAGCTAGTTTTGAAATTAGACTAACTTAAAATTGACCTTTTTGGAAAAGAACTGAGTCATAAAAATGAATATTAAAATTACACTTAGTGCATCTGATATATTATTAGACCTTCAGAATACTAACTTCAGAACAGTGATGCATTATTTGATTCCATTGCAGAGAGGTGAAGTAATTGTTTCAACTATTTTAATTTTTTTCTCTTTTAATCATATGAGGATGT
This sequence comes from Stictonetta naevosa, assembly GCA_011074415.1. Taxonomy (NCBI): domain Eukaryota; kingdom Metazoa; phylum Chordata; class Aves; order Anseriformes; family Anatidae; genus Stictonetta; species Stictonetta naevosa. The sequence continues at coordinate 13,405,662 of CM021701.1, forward strand.
TTTGAACTAGCTTTGACTTCAGTCAAGCTCTTTACTTTTTGTCATAATAAAGTTACTTAAAAGTATTTAATGCATCAGCAAGAATCACAGTAAATCTGTATGGAGACATAAAGAGCCTTAAAACATTCATGGTTTCAAACTAGTTTAAAATGTTCTTATGTAAAATAACTATATTGGGAATAAAAAAAAAAAATCCTTAAGTAAGAAATGTGAAAATTTTTAGTAGACATTAGTATCATTTAGAGTCTCATTCAGAGTCTTCAGGAGTCCTAGCTGCATTTAAAATTCTCTAATAACTTCATTTTACTTTATCTTAATTTAATCTTTTAATCTAAGTGTAAATAATTAAGAAAATGTGTTTAGATTTGACAATATAGAAGCACTAAGTGTATTATTTAATATTTTTGTCATTTTTTCTAGGCCTGGAAAAACAAAATTTTAATTAGATAAGTTATTTTACGTATCTTAAGGTTTCAATCAATATCCTGAACCGCTGAATATGTTAAGGTGCACAATATCCTGAACTGCTGGTAAATTGTTGTCTGTGAAAAAAGCAGAACAGTACTGTCAAGTAAAAGGCTGTATAACAATCTTTCCTTTGGGGGGGGCAGGGAATGGAAACTCAAGATAGCTTTCATAGGTAACAACCATCATAAAGACTAATCCGGATGCTTGAGCTCACAACTAATATCCTTTTCATATAATTATTTTAAAAGTAATTGTATACCTTTTTCGCATGAAACTAGAAACAATGAAGATGCAAACAAACCCAAACTTTGTAATTTTAAACAACACTATAACTACTTTTTTTTTTTTTCAATATCTGTGTTGACTGAAATTTTTCTTCCAACTCAGTTTCTTTTGTCCTTGTTCTGGTCTTCATAGTCCTCTCTTAATCCATTGTTTTTTAAAGCCTCCTGAGGTTTCCCCATTCCAGGTTGTCTTACATTACATTTTCTCATCCTACTCTTTCCTACCCCACTTCCTTGTTCAGCTAATTGAGTCTCTGCTGATTTCAGAATTTGGCAGGTCAGCTGACACCAGTCCTTTTGCTAACCAATCTCATCTTCTCATCTTTTACTTCCCAAACACGTAGCACTCTTACACCATTACTCTTTTTTTCTTGTTCTTCAGTCTCACACTTCTAACCCCATATGGTCACATTTCTTCTCCAAGTTCCCAGGCTTAGTCACCAGAATTCTTAGCTTTGATTTATAAATTCCTGTTTAATTGGATAATTCTTGGAGAATCATTGATTATAGCCAGAGGAAATGGCTTGATTCAAGTTCAAATCTGTATGACATTTCTGGAAGAGTAACCAGAAGTATTTGTTAAGATTATAAAACACCATTTAGGAAACTGGGCATCTTCTAGAAAAATCAGTCTGTTTGCCTGAAAATGGTCTGCTGCTTTTGAGTCTATTGTCTATTTTAGGAAAAAAAAAAAAAAAAAAAAAAAAAAAAAAGGCAGCCTCAAGGCATTAGTATTGCAATTCTGCTGTTGACAGCAGAAATACTTCTGGAATTTACAGATGCCAACAAAAATGTCCAACCACATAGAAAAGTATCAACAAAACACTGTCAACACAGGGAGTCTCTAAAATATTTAATATCACCAATAAATGTTTTCCAGATTTTGAAATATCACACACTTAAGATGTCTTCCTGGCAAGTACAGCTCTAAAATATTAGATATTACTTCCAGTTTTAACTCCCTGGACAACACTTCCAAAGAATAAAGTAGCTTCTCTCCTACTCCATTTCCCTACCCTTTCATTCTGAAGTAGACTATCCTGAACATATAAACAAAGTCGTTTATTTGTCTAATCAAATGACAGTTTATAACAAGTCTTCTGCATTATAACAGAGAACATAGAATATTATTTTTCATTGTATATTTCTGCATTGTCTGAGACAAAACTGGAGAAGCAAGAATTAATGTAACTTTTTCTTTTAGAACAGGGATTCTGACCTCTGATGAAGTGCAGGTGGAAAGTTCTATTGAAGACAGAGCAGAAGAAGTGAGCTAGGTTTAAGAAAGAAAAAACATACAGAACTTGGTGGATGCTTTATTTCATCTGAGCTATTTTTGCAGAATTATCTACTAGGAAAAAGAAGAGTTGTACACTGTGGTGTATCTTTCTCAGAAAGGTTGTAAGTTCATTCAGAGTGAGGGAAGCTGAAATAATGGCTGGTTTAGGGCCAAACCATTCAAATGTTGATGGAAACATTTTCTATCTGAAATAAAGCACTGATAAGGCAACATTTATTCCCATTACAGAATGTTTCAAACAAACTAGCTAAGTAATTTATGCTTAGGAGTCTCAAAGGAACCGGTGATTCATTGCCAATTTTTAACTTATCTTGGAAAACTGGAAAACAGTCAGATTTGCAAATGTTGTCTCATTATCCAGAAAAGGATATAACACAGAGTAACAAATTAGCTAGTCTGACACTCATTTCAGGTACAAGAATGGATATGTTACCTTGGAACTTTGCTGGTAATGAACTAGACTACAATTATAATTACTACTTATCAGATTTTTTTTTTTTTTTTTTTTTTCTGGTGAGGTCTTTTTGAGGTCTTTTTCTCTTTGGTTTTGGTTTTGACTGGAGTATGGGCATGGTGATCAAAAGTCCTTATGTTGATGCATTACACTTGGAATTAACTCACTTACTACATGTTGTGAAGGTGTTTTAGTTAATTTGTTTGTTTGTTTTGATTCAAACACTACAGTTGATGAAATTCACAGGTATGAGCTAGAAGGATTAGAAACGGTTCTTTTGACAGATATTAAAGTGCAGTTGCTGTGAAGAAAGATCAATCAGCAAGGTTGTTTTTTTACCAGCATCTCTTGGAAATTGTTTCTTGCTCCAGTTCTAATCTCTTTCCATACATATTTTACTGTCTTCTGAGTCTGGTTGCTGGATCCCTGAAGGGGATGATGCATGAGCAAAAGGTTATGCATAAATTGTATGTAAAAAATGACTTGAAAAGAAAAAAAAAGCAAGCTCTCTGGGCAGCCTGTTCCAGTGCTGTGTCACCCAAATGGTATAGAAGTTCTTCCTCATATGACAATGAAACCTCTCGTGGTTCGATTTATACCCATTACCCCTTGTCCTATCACTGGCCACCACTGAGAAGAGTTTGGCCCCATCCTCTTTACATTGTCCCCTCAGGTATTTGTAGAGATTGATAAGATCCCTCTCATCTCCTCTTCTCTGGGCTAAACAGGTCCTACTCACTTAGTCTTTCCTCATAAAACAGATGCTCTGATCCCTCAGTCATCATTGTGGCTCTACACTGGACCCTCTCTATGTCCCTCTGCCCAGAACTGCACACAATATTCCAGGTGTGGCCTTGCCAGAGCTTAGTAGAGGGGGAGGATCACTTCTCTCGACCTGCTGCCCACACTCCTGATGCAGGCTAGGATCCCATTGGTCTTCTTGGCAACAAGGGCACACTGCTGGCTCATGGTTAACTTGTTGTCCACCACAACCCCCAGGTCCCTCTCCGCAGAGCTGCTCTCCAGCAGGTCAGCCCCCAACCTGTACTGGTGCCTGGGGTTGTTCCTCCCCAGGTGCAGGGCCCTGCACTTGCCCTTGTTGAACCTCATGAGGTTCCTCTCTGCATGACTCTCCAGACTGTCCAGGTCCCTCTGAATGGTCGTACAGGCCTCTGGTGTGTCAGCTACTCTGCCAAGCTTTGCATTGTCCACAAACTCGCTGAGGGTGCACTCTGTCCCTTCATCCAGGTCACTGATGCATAGCTGCATAGCACTGCACCCAGTACTGACCCCTAGGGGACACCACTAGCCACAGGCCTCCAGCTAGATGGCATCGTTGTGCACAACCCTCTGAGCTCCGCCACCAAGCCAGTTCTCCATCTACCCCACTGCTTTTAGTGATAAGGTTTTTAAGTATATTTTAATTAGGTTTCCCTCTTTTGTAGAAGGATTACTTTTGGACATCTATAAGTAAACTACAAAATAATGCCTTAAAAAATGTCTGACAACTCAATCATCAAATGTCCAGGAAAGAAACATGTAAATGTGACACAAGAACTCAGTGGTGATGCAGAAGCAGCTTTTTACCTGGGAACGTTTTCTTCTTTTTCTTTTTGGAACTTTGATGGTCTCAGTGACTTATGTAGGACTTGAAATAGCAGAACTGAACAGCAGTCCATTAAAACTATTACCAGATGCTGATAATGAAGAACAAGTGTATTCAGGAAAGTGCAGTTTGTTTATAATAAGGCAATATCCACAAAGGAGTCCTCTCCTTAGACAGTGATTGTCTTGGATCATGAAATGAGATTATTTACATTATTTATTATTCTTTATGGTATCATATAAATTCTTATAGAAAAAAAGCATATCATTAATCTCTTTGAAATGCATCCAGTTGAGGTCCTCCTTCAGACCAAATCTTGACCCCATTTAAGAGTAGAGGTGCTATGAAATTTGTGTTCTATCTCATAAAAACTGATGTTCCTGCTGTTACCTTACCCTCCAGCATGTTTGCTTTAGGACTCCTTCGTATAAGCAATTCTGAGACCAAAAGAGGCTGACAGCATTAAGGCAGCTTCAGTCCTAAGGCACTCAAGTCCAAATTCTGGCCTTTGTTCTAACTCACTGAGGTTATCCTCATCATTGCCTGGTCAGGGTCTATGAAACTCAGGTTGCCAATGACAATGCTTGAACTGTGTAAAATCTGTGTTTTAAGTTGATTGACAGAACAATCTCAGCCTTATTGGTCATCAGTTATGGCACTAGACAGCAGAGGCAGTCCACTGCCCAATTCTGTTCTGTCCTCTGTATTTGTTTTTATATAAAGGGAGAAGAAGATAAATATGGCTAATGATCTACCCAGGCATCTGTTATCTAAGTAATTGGGCCACAGGAAGTTTAACAGACTGACCTTCATAAACTTTATCATTCAACTTTGTGTGGAAAGCTGTTTATAGCTGCTGCCCAGAATATGCCTTTTAAACATGCAACCAAAACTTGATAAGGTATGTGGTACAAGACAGAAGGCAAAAACTTAATTTTTGTAACCCTGTATTTCTTTCTCTAGCTTGTACTCTCAACCATGATTATTTAGTAGCATTTTTCTGAGCCAGCTACTTAGAAGTTAAAATGTTTTTATTTCAGATGGTCCATGAAGTGTGATTGTTCACACAGGGAGATTCTTGTCCCCCATGACACGCCAATGAATGATATTTTGCTCTATTGCAGACTTGATGCATGCTATACTTGCAAGATGCAGGGACAATGATAGTGATGTCAGGTGCAAAAGAGACAGCAGTCTGAAAGTAGTTTGATTTGATGACTTCACACTCGCACTCTATAAATTTAATTTCCTCTTTCATCAGGCTGCCATTCAATAATCCTTTTGAAGCAAGAACTCCTGGTAGTTTAAAAACCACATAAAACCTAATTATCAGTATATTCTAGCCATGCTAAAGGAGTCAATATACCTTCTTGGAGAAAATGACTATTATTTTGTTTATAAATGCTTTTATCTAGACATCATATACTCCTGTTATAAACTATTCATAACTAAGCAATAATTGAGTTTGTGAAGTATTAATTTAATCCCATACATAGCACTGGAAGCATAGCTTTCTGACTATTTTATTTTAACTAGGAAATGGCTTTCTAAGAAAGAGAAGTGCAGTGCCTTAATGTAAAATTTATTCAATCCTTAAAATTCCAAGTCACATAGGAATATTCAGTGTTATTCTCCAAACGATTTTTTTCACTCTTATGAAGTCAACAGTGTTCTCTTCTACAGGGAGTAATCCTGCTCAAGGTTTTGCAATAATCATATTTATGGATGCTGGAACTAGCTTCCAACCTTATGCCTCACTACCTGGCTAAGGGGTGAACTATTATCACCCTTGAAACTTATGTTCCTTCCTATGTGTTTTACCCTGATAATCTTGTTGGAAGCTAACTAACCCATACAAATTTTACACATATCCAATACTAATATTCTTTTCAGCTGTTCATTTGTGTATTATGTATGTATGGAGTTTTGATAGATACTAAAAATAAATAAATTTAATAACAATTTATGTAAATCACTCTAATACACTGGAAGCAAATTTGTCGCTGTATTATTAAAAATGATAATTAATTGCTTATGATTTACATATTTTTCCTGTCCTAAACTCTTGGCACATAACCAGTTATAAATTACTGTACTATGCTTTTAACTAAGTAATTCCAGAAACATTGATATTCATCCCTACTAAAAGCCCTGGACAATTAAACTGCTGCGATTCCTGGGAGGCAACAAGTTCTATGGTTTTAGGACCAAGGACAGAGAGAAAAAATACCATAGTTAACATCCTTCTAGTGAGACTGCCAAGTTAAAAGTGCTTAGAAAATTTACTGCTCTGAATAGCTATACTCCCTTGTGCCTGCAGGGACAAGTTTCTGATTAAAGTGTTAATGTTTGAAGAAACAGATCATCTGCAGGATTCATAAGGTCTAAGGCATGGATGACCATCCAAATGTGATCTTTAAACTGAGCCCAGGAGGAAAATTAAAGCAAATGTGATCTCTAGTGCCCAGCAAACCCATCCTGGACAAGACATAGCATTTCTGCTGATCAGAAATCAACATTTCCAATTATCCCAGGATTTCCTCAAAATAGCAGTAATATACCAGAATGATTTCTCCATGTGTATAGCTAACATCACATATATAAAAGCAACAACAACAGCAGCAACAACAAAACAACAACAATAATGTATATTATATGATTTATACAATATAATTTTATACAATATAATTTATAATAATTATACTGTCAGAAAAGAGCAGAGGCACAAATCTAGAAAGCTGTAGCTGCAAGACCTGTAAAGTTCCCCCCAGAGTAAGAATTGCAATTATTTCATGGGTGACAGAAATGCCATGTGGTAAAATGCTCTTTCTGGAGTTAGATTTTTTGGTAACTGCCAAACTAAGCTTTAACCACAATCAGGGTAATGACGGAGTGGTCATCTGGGGCAGAGAACAAGTGGCAATACCATGCTATTTCATTGACTCAGATTCCTGTTTCATTGTTGTAGGTCTGCAAAGGGACTCCGGCACTGTGATGATTAGTACCAGTGAAGGTCAGGCTTCTCCAGTACAATTCATAGACCCAAAGAAGCTTTTTGTACTCACTGTGCAATTCATTGAGACATCTTCAAGTGGAATGCCAGTCAGCAGCTACTAAAAGTAATCTACAGAAATGCTGAAAAGTTATCTAAAATCCAACCTGCCCGATTCAGGTTTTTCTTTCCTATTTTCAGAAGAAGCTTCTGTTTTGAAGTGTTTTACAGTTCTGGACCCTTGGTAGAAAGGCAATTACATTGTCCCTTGTTATAAAGAAATCTTTATTTTAGAAAGTTTGTTAAGATGGTGATGCTTCCATTAGAATTTCAGTAGTAATTACAGCACTTACTCAGTATGTAGGAAAGGTTTTTCTTTCATCTTACTGACAAGTATGAAATATTTATTTCCTATTAAAATTCATTTTATTGAAACAAACTCTAAGATCAAGAAAAAATCACCAGAATCTCTTGTCCAAGGCTAGTGCATGAGTTAGGCTAGAGGCATTCTCTGTTCTTGCTACTGGAAATGAGACACTTTTGCACTAAACATCAGGAGGGCAAAAGATAGTTCATGCACGTAGACCAGCACTTAGACCATTGATTATCACTGCTGCTCTAGAAATGTTTTATTCTTCATCAACAAGACTTGTAATAAAGTCTGGAACTCCAGCTTTCCCACTTCAACTAGACATTAGTGTGCTTTATTCAATCAGTGAATTGTCTGCATATTTATGTAGTACCTACTTCTATGTCAAATGAAAAGCCCAATCCTAAACCCATGTGTTAAGCATGATCTGATCACATCTGTTAGATCTGGGGACCATATACAGGAGAATGTCCAGTTAACTTTTCCTTGAAGGGCTTTGGCTTTTCTTGAATGAACTGAATCAGCTCAGAAGGAAAACAAAACAAAACAAAACAAAACAAACAAACACAAGTGTTACATGAACTTCCAACAAGTATCTAAGTCTTTATGTGTTGGCACTGTTGCTGAGTCTTTTGCTTGTATGTAGAGTTTGATTGTCGAAGTTCAAAGTCTTAAAGTTCAAGCTCCTTATACATTAGATTAGATGATAAAATCCACTTGCAGATTCAGTCCTTCTATACCACAGTTTCTTAACTGTACATCTGATGTTGTTATTTGTATGTTAAATATACATTAAGTGCTATAAGGAAAAAAAATACACTTAATGTATATGTAAGTACATTAAGTGCTATTAGCGAAGGGAAACAAATAGGTGCATCATGGGAGGAAATAAAGCCCCAATATTCAGGAAAAGTTATGCCATTCAATATGCATGATAATCATTTAAAAGCACCCGAGTGTCTCAGAAGCCTCCACACTATAAAAAGTCATTAGGAATTAAGATCCTAAATTTCTTCAGGTCCTTATAAATTTTTTAACGAACATCTAAAGTTAAATGAACCAAAAACCTCTTAGAAAAATGGTAATTAGTACATGGTATGCAGAAATGTCACAATTAAAATAAAATGGTCAACATAAACACTGTTTCTGGCCACTGAAGAAAAAAAAAATCATTGATTTTGGTGTAGTAAGACCGAAGTAGATAAACATTGCTTTCCCAATTTGAAAAACAGATTTTTCATCTCCTCCCCCTGTAGCACTTACCTGTGGAAGTATATAAATGAAGTGAGAATGAGGATGCTGTGCTTAAAAACATTTAATGTTTACTTTACAGTAGTCATGATTTATTTTTTTTCAAGTTAAAAATTGTCGTCAGAGTGTCAAAAGTACTCTTCGTTTAGAAAAGCTGTATTTTCAACAAAGAAAAGGCAAAAATGTTACCATGCTAAACCCAATAAATTAATTTGCAGATATGTGTTGTTGTTAACACTTGGAAGTGCATCTACAGATCCACATCAACTACAGGGAGCCTTTCTGAACTGCTATGATGGCATAATGGTGTTATTGACTTCAGACACTTGTTATTTAAGAATTTATACTTGTGATTCAATGAAAGGCTTGTTAACTGAGAAGTTTGTTACCACTAGAGAGCTCAAAATTGCTGTGTGATTTTATGCATGCATGTATGGGTGAACGTATATATACATATATACACACAAGATGCCTGCTGTCATCATATGTTGTATTAAGATGACACATGAACATAGTTTATTTTTTCATAGATGACTTCCATTGAATATAATACTGTGTTGCAGAACCTATAATGCCAAGCATTTTGTTTGATTTTTCTTGTGAATTCTTAGAGGTTCTAAATAAATAAAATGTTCCTGGAAAGCTGACTTTTTTCTTTCACTACTGTGACAATTGTAATGAAGAAATATATGGCTTTTAACTATTTTTAAGTAATGCATAATCTTTGGACATTGTACAGGCCAGTTCCTCTACAGAGAATGATGTAATAATAGATACAGTCCAAAAGTTAGTTATCATAATCTCTTCAGTTATACTTGACTTGAGGTATCAACATTTCCTAAATACCAGCAAAATTGTACTTTAGTAGAAGAAATCTGCTCAAGAAACCAATAGTCCAAACCCAATGAAGTTTCAATTTATTGTGATTAACGATGATACATGTTGCTGTAGAAATAGAAACACTGACACCAAAACATTTTGCAGACATGTATTGCTTTACATAATACTCAGTTTTGAATAGATCATCCTTGTAATTTTATTTTATATTTCTGTATAAAAAGTTGTGGAAAAGCACAGGAAAACACAAGGTACTCATTTTTGGCACTACTCTGTTTTGATTGTCTGGGAAAAAATGTGTTGAATAAGATCATGTATATATATAAAGTGAGTGAGGATTTGCATAACTGAACCAAATCTTTCAAACTGATACAAAATAGCTTCTTTGAATTTGGCTGCACTACCTGTGTTTATTGCTTACACTATTAATAGTACAGCTGGATACTAACATTCAATAGCGCTTTAACATATTCATTTTCAAGCATCATCATGTTATGTGTGTTTTCCTTAATTGTTAAAAGTACTACCAGCTGTTTCACCTTCATAAAACAGTAAATTGTCCAAAAAGTGCAATAAATTAATTGGAAAAAAATAATTTTTAGACTAAACAGTTAAGTAGGCAGGAAATACAATTCTGTTGCCATGTACACTTAGATAAACTTTAAAAGTAGATCTTATTATAGTCCTATTTTCATGACACATTTACTTTAAAATGATAAATATGTTTAACTAAACCAAATTAATTTTGCTTTAAGAATTTTAACTCTTGCATGAATATGTCTCATTATCTGGAGAAAAGAAATGATGTCCAACTCATTAAATCTATATCAGGTGAACATATTCTAATCCTATTTTGCAGTGGATTTCCTCCATCAAGTTTTAGGCATTTTATCAGCCAAAATAGTCAGTCTTCATATGCACTCTCTTTCATGAGTTGAGAAAGTTCTCATTGTTGCTGCATTTGCTTAGCTAGAGCCTCCTTAATATGGTTTATTTGAGATATCATTTGATACAAATAAAGATGGAAGAGGCAAGTTCTTAAATTTTAGTTTCACTATATTACTTTTAACCTGTTGGAAACATGTTTGAAAAGTCATGGCAATCCAGTGAAGTCCCCAGTGACTGGAAAAGGGGAAACTTAACCTCAATTTTCAAAAAGAGGGAAAAAAAAAAAAAAAAAAAAAAAGACCTAGGGATCTACAGTCTCACCTCTGTGCCTCGCAAGATCATGGAGCAGATCCTCCTGGAAACTATTCTAAGGCATGTGGAAAATAAAGAGGTGATTGGTGACAGCCAACATGGCTTCACTAAGGGCATAATGTGCTTGATAAATGTGGTGGCCTCATATGATGGGGTTACAGCATTGGTGAAGAGCATTGTCTACTTGGACTTGTGGAAAGCATTTTACACTGTCCCGCATGACATCCTTGTCTCTAAATTGAAGAGACGTGGATTTGATGGATGGGCCACTTGGTCAATAAGGACTTGGCTTGATGGTCACATTCAAAGAGTTGCAGTCACAGGCTTGGTGATGAATGGATTGAGAGCAGCCCTGGGGAGGACTTCGGGTGTTGGTTGACGAGAAGCTCAATATGAGCTGGCAATGTGTGCCTGCAGTGAGAAAGCCAATTGTATCCTGGGCTGCATCAAAAGAAGTGTGGCCAGCAGGCTGAGGGAGGTGATTCTTCCCTTCTATTCTGCTCTCGTGTGACCCTGCCTGAAGTACTGTGTTCACCTTTGGGCCCCCAACGTAAGAAGGACATAGAAGTATTAGAACAAGTCCATAGAAGGGGCACAAAGATGATCAAGGGGCTGGAGCACCTCTCCTACAAAGACAGGCTCAAAGAGCTGGGGTTATTTATACTAGAGAAGAGAAGGCTCCAGGAAGACTTCACAGCAGCCTTCCAGAACCTAAAGGGTTCAAGAAAGCCTACAAGAAAGCTGGGGAGAGACTAGTTATCAGGATAGAGCTAGTAATAAGATGAGGGCTAATGGCTTTAAACTAAAAGAGGGTAGATTTAGATTACGCATTAGGAATAAATTATTTACTCAGAGGACAGTGAGGCACTGGAACAGGTTACCCAGAGAAGCTGTGGATACCCCATCCCTCGAAGTGTTCGAAGAAGAAGTTCAAAGTGACGTTGTATGGGGCTTTGGGCAATATGGTCTAGTGGGAGGCAGGGGGGCTGGAATTAGATGATCTTGACGGTTCCTTCCAACTCAAACCATTCTATGATTCTATGCCTCTAAAAATGACCTTTGAGGTGGAATGCGATAGAATAGTTCACGAACACAACATCACTGCCATGACATCCTATCAAGTTAAAAAATACTAGGCAGTAAACAACGTTAACTGGCAAAACTGGCAAATAGAAGCTATCAGACTGAACACATCTTTTTATAAACTTTATTAAACAAATAAATACAGGTTTGAAGGGATTAAAACCCTTTGTTATAAACACATACAAAGATTAGAGTTCATTTCCATTTTAAATACTTACTAACAGGCATACCAAGTGGGGTAAACATGTAGGACAAGATCCCAGGGCTCAGGATTACAGGGATCTAACAGCAGTCAATCCAAAGCAATGACAGCATGCGACAGAGGCAGGAGGTCCACTTATAAATATCTTTGTTGTAAGACATGATGAATCTATAAGCACTGTTGCTAATATGCACAACAATCCTGTTTCTGTATTTTGTGATTTGTATTTTAATTATTGTGCTTTATTTTGTATTTTGTGATTTCACTTACAGTGAACTATTTCTGATTCAACATATGAATTTCTCTGTTCCAGCACAAACAACTTAAACCTCTAAATTAAAATGAGAAGAAAAAGAAGAATATAAATATTTGTGACTTTTGAAACAGAAGTCTTCCTCCTTGACTAGAATATGAAACACAAAATACTCCATAGAAAATTTACAGGAAACATAATCAGGCTTTTTTTTTTTAATACATATATATATTATATACATATAACATGCAGCTTTCTATAACATTATGTATATGCCTTTTTCTCATCAATATACACAGTATCTATGTAAAAAATTTTCACCTTAACATGTGATCTTTAATTATTGGAATGTGTGTCTTTAATTTTCACCTTTGTAACTGCCCAAATTTTTAATTAAATACCAGCTGTTGTTTTGTTTATATATACTTTATTAGAAATGATACATTATATATTCCAACACACTACATATATTTATTCCTGTTCTATATCCCTACATATATGTATGCAAAATTAATTCAAATTGCCCATCATTAGAATATGAATAGACTCTCTTATGGCATGAGAGCTTTGCAGTTCACTTTAATATCTTCTGTATAATTTCCTTCCTCTCTCGACTTATTTTTCACCCAAGTATTTTGTATTGAATGACTTAAGACCTCTGGAAATCAATAGAACTGTTTGCATCCAGTAGGTCCATGGATGTCTATTGTCAGTCTGGAGGGTTTCCCCCCAAAAAAAAGAAAAAAGAAAAAAATTTCCAAACATAATATATGTATGTGGAACATTTAAAGCAGTATGTAGCTTTTCTGGAAAATGCTTTAAAAAGTCCACATATTCAAAAACTTTATCAGGGCTACAATAGAAAGGTTCCTTTGATTTACAGTATGCTTGGATGAGATTGGGTGGCCTAAATCTGCGATATTGAAGCAATGTGTCTCTTTCCCATTGAATTAAAGACAAATGAATCATTAATTCAGCAAGGTAGATGATTTTTTCTTTTAAGCATGTAAATTGTTCCATGTTGGTTGAATTTAAAGTCATACATCCACTTACATGCATGCCAACTTCATGATACAGCTCTTTGTGAAATGTAAATAACAACTAACTGAAATGTAAATGCAACTAACATTAAAATTATAAAGTGACTCTATAGATTATAAACAATTAAAGTGAAAGTGGTCTCATATTTTGGTACCTTTTCATGGTTCCAGTTCTGCTTTCACTGAAATAAAATTATAAAATGAAGTAAAGTAAATCATTACTCATCCAAAGTAAATCATAATTTGCCACCATGTCCTTTTGGCTCAAAATGGTAACTAAATAATTTAGATAGTCTTGTACTACTGATGAGCTCTGTTTTAACCTCACTGCACTAAAGAATACTCTTTGTCTCAAATAGGCAGCATTACAACTAATCCCTATGTTTTCCTTGGACTAGATAGCCTTTGTACTGCTGACACACAGCTACATGTTTTTATGGCAAACAGTGAGGTTATGTGCCAAATCATCCTGACCAATTTATCCTGACAGTAAGTTTCATGTATTTATGCTTCCCCACTAGGAGAATTTTCACTTCAGGGGTATTTTGAAATGGGTGATTTCATGCAGACAGAAATATAAAACACCGGAATGATTAAATTTTGTTGGTGGAATAGAATAATTTCTTAAGAACAAAATCTAAGATATTTGCTAAACCTTAGGGAAGAATCAGCTGAAGCTCCCAATGTAAACTTGTATTCTTGAAGGTAGTAACTGTTGCCTAAAATCACTCTGTGCTGAAAATTAATTTGTAATCTACTGGCGTATGGATTTTTATATACTAAGTCTTAAAAAAGCATTTTTAAAGATCACGATCTCTTTTAGGATCTTTTCCTATTGTAATGGTATTTGAGATGTGACTTTTATTACCTTTCCATTGGAAAAAATCCTACTGCTATGCTAATATTAAACTTGTAAAAGGATTACTTTTGCTGAAATAGATTATTATTTGGAAAGTTGATTACAAATTATACTGGTAAAAATGTAATTTTTTGTTGGCGGTTAACATAAATGAGTTTGCTAGTATAATTTTACCAGCATATACTTGTTTTTAATGGTCTCAAGTAATATAGGTATTTGGAGTGAGTGAAATGAACATTGCAACTCAGTTTTTACTGCATAGTTTAATGCAAATAATTAAACAGAAAAATCAGTACCTTTGTCTGCACTGTATCATTCTTGTTTTTCCTTTGTCCCCTGTGCAACATGCTTTCTTCCTCCCTTTCCATTCAATTTTCAGCAAGATTTCTGATCGTTTCCACTAAAATAACTCTAATTGTCAGCTGAACTTTAGTAAATTTCCAGGCAAAAATCATGAATAAGGTGTGTCATAAGACTATAGTTAAAATTATTACCTGTCTTCCCTAGTTTTAAATTATGAGAATAACTAAGACCATATTAGTCTCTTTGAGAGGCTCTCTGAGAGCATGACTGCGCTCTAACAGAGATGCCCTTGCAACCACTTAGGGGATGCTGCATTATTTCAGTTCTCTCAGTTCACGGGAAGTGGTGCAGTAATGCAGAGGACCAAGCCTGACAACAAAATCAAAGAAACTGATTTTTCTATTAATATTTCTATTTCATCTTTCATTTATCCTAAAGTGCCAAAAATTCAAATAAGTAAGACAGTTAGCGATGGGTGGGCAAAATGCTACGTAAAATAGTGATGCTGCAATACCAATTCTAATAACAGAGATTAAAAACAAGTATGCTGACTCCCTGAACAAATACCCTATTTTCCATACAACAGTTAGATAAATACCTTCGGAAGTATCTGGAGTGATAGCTGGCTGTGATGCTTCACCGACATTCTTTTGTAATACAGTGCTAAGAGGTACCCAATCAGTACCACTGTAAACTGATGTAAACTACACAGAGTGATCCTGCTCTTTCTCACGTACTATGTTACATCAATGCTTCATTACAATGGCAAGTACCAGTTTCAATCCCTGAATTATCTATTTCAGTATTTGAAAAATAAACAAACTGGCAAGAAGAATACTACTATTGGAAAGCACTTTAAATCATGTCTTCAGTTTCCTTTATTCTAAGAAATAAAAGGTCTTACTGTACAGCAAGATCACCATGGAGATGTCTTTTGGGGAAAATTCTCTAGCCACTGGAGTTGCATGGATCGTACCCTGATCCTAGTCAATTCCTTGTGAGGGATGAAAAATGATCTCGTCCTGAGGTTACCTTATTTTTCACATTGACATCTGGGTAGGTCCTCAGGTAATCCCGAAGTAGAAAGAAAACAACAATAGCTTATAAAACAGACCTTCATCTGTAGGAATTAAGAATTTTTATGAATATTGTGGAGGAGGAAGCAGGTGATCCCTCTACCAAGACATCAGAAATGGCCATTGATTTCCTACACACACTCTTTCCTTCCACTTCTAAGCAGAGAATTTTGGTTACTATATTCATGTTATGATAAATAGCATGGTCGAATTATTACTTCTTTGAAGTTACCATCCTCAGTTTATTGGAAAAGAAAGCTACTACACAGTAATGGTCTACAGTATGAAAGGGTTTAGCAGCTGTCTCTGCTCTTTTCTGTGAGGAATAAAACTGTTAACATTTGACTACTAGTTCAGCAGTGCATATAATACAGCTGTGCATATAAAGGGAATATAAATATTGGAAGACAGATAATCAGGTCCCTTTCTGTCTAAATGAGAGATGTTTAGCTTTTTCCCCTAGCCTTGGGTTTGATGTTCCTAAGATTAACATTGCTGTAATCTAGAAATTCCACTGAAACTTAAAAATATTTCATGATAATTCAGTATTTAAACAAAGAACAATTGGACAGCTTAATCAAGAATGATAATAGTGTAACTGTTAGACTATCAAAGAAAATAAGTCATAAACAGAAAGCCAAAGTTAAAGACTTGAAAGAGAAAATTATATTTTGAGTTTGTAACTAACTGTAGTTTTAGTGGAGCAGAGGTTTGCCAGGCATCACAGCAATTGTTTGGTATTGAAAAACTCCCAGTAATAATGGCATTATTTTGGATAAAGACCAAACCTGTTTTCTTTTACCTAAGTTGGATGTTTAAGAGGTATTATTTTTTAATTTAATGATTATTGGGCTCTGACATGTTTCTTATAAGGGGAAAAACAAAGTTTTCATTCTATTAGCCAGAGGAAAGGTATCCATCACCTCTAAAAGAAACAGAAGGTTGAGTTTGGTTCCAAAGGTAGTAACTGAACCACTAAAATGTGAATCAGTCCATAATACTATTCACATTAATTCCTTTGATTCACATATTTTGATGCTCAGTGGAGCTTATCCAATTAGGAGGTGTTTACTACAACTTTACCCCAGTCATCTTGTGACTTTCTGTTTGTTAAAATACATATTTAGCTACTTTGATTTATGCTTCTTCCTAATCCCTTTTCTTTCTAAGGACTGGTCTCATGCCTGTGGAAGAGTTTGGTATGAACACAACCACCCACATCTCCACCAGCCAAGAGTGTTCTTAGAAATAAGGCTGGCAAATCGAACTTGTACTCCATACTACCACTGCACTAACTCTCTCTGAAGCTATAGAATATATTAGCTGGTGGGAGATAAAGAAACAGAAAAAGGAATCAAGACACCAGAAGTGAACATTGGTTAGATATGCCAGTCTAGAGCTGACTGAAAAAGAAACACTGATCAGCAGACGAGAGAGTGGGGGAAAAAATGCTGGTAATTATTTATTTTTTCCATTGGTTCTTTCTCCATAGAAATCATGGCAGAGTGTGAACAAAGCTGTAGCACAAGCCTCCACAACTATTTCCACTGCTAATTCAGACCACAAAAAATGCAGGAGACCGAGAGTACCGCAAAGCAGTGTCCTGGGTTGTTCGCGAATTTCCTAAAACCCATTTAATTCCCCGCCACCCATGAAAAAAATACAGCTTGCAAAACTACCTGAGACCTCTGCCACTAGAGGGCTGCGCTTTCTGCCATATGCCCCGAGACCTCAATGTCCCTGCTCCAGGCAGGTTGCTGGCTGTCACAGGCGGTGCGGTGCGTTCATAAGCGTGTTCTGAAGCATATCTGTAGTAACTAATGATCTTGTTAATATTACATTAATAGTTGCTGAACTGTTATTTATATGCTGCTATTTGCTTAGTTAAATAGAACCACTACTAACAAACTAGCTGAGAGGGTAGTTCTGTAGCTTTAGTTAAGTTCTTCAAAACCTGTAAGTCTATAAAGAGCCTACTTACAGGTACCAGAAAAAAATATTAAAAAGCTTGTCTTAGTGGGACTGGGAGATAATGTATCAGGAAATTATTAAACAAAAGACATTCTGTAAAGACAAGGGGAGACACTTGTGAGACAGCTGTTCGTGAAGAAACAGACTAACACAGGACAGACATCTGCTGAGTCTGAAGAAATTAGGTTTCAGGATTACCATTTTCCTCTGAGCTTATGGAAGATAGATACACAACACACACTCTGCTTATCATATTAAAACATTTTTTTATTCTACACTTCAATATTCCTGTTGTTAGGATGAAACAATACTTTTGTTTAAAGAATGCAATCAACTAAACGTTTTATAAGCTAATTGGAGCTCCCAAAGGGAAGGCTTGCAGGTGCTGAATCCAATCAGATCTGCCACATAATTAAAATTGGTGTGGGGGGCACAGTAAAACAGATGTGGTCTTAAAATAAGAGAATTGTTTGATTCCACGTTACTACAGATGAATGGGGCATGTTCAGCGAGATAAAGGGAGCAGTGTTATAATTTGTACAGTTCTGCTGCGGAAATTAACTAAAGATGGCTTCACTTGAACATTATTGTTTTTTATTTTTGTCTTCAGTATTTTCTATCCATCATTTGCTCAGTTTACGAATAAAAAGAGCTCCATAAGACTGATGACCCTTCAAACTGAACCCGAGATTTTCAAGTCATGCCATGCTCTTTCTGGCTCAAATACTAATTAAAATTCTTCAACTGGAACTTCGTAAAGAAAATGGAAGAGCCAGAACAGTCCCCAGCTTGCTGTACCATAATTGTGTCAAAAACTGCCAAGGTAACAGAAGCCTAAAATTGTATTTCAGTCAGTAAACTAAGCAATTATGAGTCAGAATATCTTAGATACAAAGGGTACATGATGAGTAGGAAAGTTCCACTTTTATACAATATTTTTACTGACCATACATGCTATCAGCTTGTTACTGAAACTGCTGCATCTGTTTCATCTGCCTGGGAGGCTAGATACTGCATTCCTGAGACACAATTCCCAAAGAAGTCATTGAAAGTTTCCTATTTACAACGCTGGATCGGCTTCTTAATTTGTGAATGCTTTTGGGCAGGAGTCTGTTCAGATGTTAAAGTGCCCACGTATTAATATCCTATAGCATATTAGCTATCTGGCTCATAATTTATAAGGATTTATAAGGGGATGTGCTGTATTATATATTATGCATGAAATTTGTATTTTAAGCTCTAAATATTGTTTTGGGCAGCATTAATGATAAGTGATTACTGAAACCAAGGCAGAGTCTCCCTGGGATCTCAGAATGGAAACTGGATTTCATCCACAAATAGTCGGGTTTTAAGCTCGCACTGTGAGAGGACTCGAGTCAGCAGCCATTCCGTACACGCTCGTAGCAGCACGAATTTAGCACAGAGCACAGTTTAATGCAATAAATACGCGTTTCCGAATTTTGTACAGAACGGATGCTCTAGCAGTGACCGCTACAGCTATGCTTACACCACTCCGGTAATATTTTCAAAGGCAAGGAGTCGATTAAGCAGCTAAGAGTCGAGTAAAAATGCTCGTGCAGCACGGAGGCAATCCCCCCCGAGCCCTGCCACCTCTCCCCTCCCAGCACCTTTTTTTTTTTTTAAGCCGAACCCTGTGAAATTTCTAAACGGTAACAGCCTTCGCTGCAGGGAAACGTCTTCGTCTTTCCCATTAAATATTTACGTAAGGAACGCGGCGCTGCGTCGCACAGCTCCGGCTTAGACCAGCTGTCACGGCACGAAAATAATATCTTTATTATGCTTCGCCACACGCCCGCAGCATGCAGGCTGCCGCGTCCCAGGCTCCCAGCGCGGCGCTGCCGCTCCGCACCCCCCGGCCGGGGAGGAGGACGGAGCCCAGCCCGGCTCGGCCCGGACCTCTCCCCGCTCTCCCAGCGCCTCCTCAGGCGATGGCAGCCGTCCTCCCCCGCAGCTGCGGGCCTATGAGGCGCTGCGCGTAACCCAGGTGACGCCGCATCACGGCGGGGACCCTCCCGGGGCGGGAGGCGGCCTGGCCTCCCCGCCTGGCCTCCCCTCCTGCCTGGCCTCCCCTCCCTCCCCACACGGCCTCCCCGCCGCCAGCCCCCACCCCCGCCGCAGCGGTTAAACCACCCCCGCCACCCCCCCCAACGGCTCTTCCACTCGCAGCGCGCGGTTGGCTGCGCCCTTCAATCCCAACCTCGCTCTCTTTTGTTCCCATTGGCCAGATCTCCCGCCCGTCTTGGCGGTAAGCCCCGCCCTCCCTTTTTATACCGGCCTTACTCCCCCCCATCCACCCCCTGCCTCCCCCTTCCCGGCCTGCTCCCCCCCGCTCTAACCTCTCCTGCCTCGGGGGTTTCTGCGGCGCAGCCGAGGTCGGCGGGCCCGTGCCCGCGGCCGGTGCGTCCGAAGAAGGCGGCGGGGCTGGGGCGGGAGCGGAGCCCCGCCGCGCAGCCAGGGACGCCCCCAGGCACACACACATTCGCACTCACACCCCCGCGTCCCCCCGCCCCAGCCCGGCAGCGAGGGGGAGCATGAGAGCCCGGCAGCGGCGGGCAGCCCAGCCGCAGCGCTAGGGCAGGCAGGGAGCGGAGGGGGCTCGGAGGCGGCGTGAATCATCTCCCCCTCGCTCCCTCGCCCACCATTTACACCGCTCGCTCCCTCCCTCCTTCCCTCCTCCCGCTCCCCCTCCCTCCCCTTCCTCCTGTGTCTCACTCGTTCTCGCTCCCCTCCTCTCCTCTCCCACTCTCTCCCCTCCTCTCCTCTCCCACTCACTCTGTCCTCTCCTCCTCCCGTCTCACTCTTTTCACTCTCTCCCCTCCTCCTCCTCCCCTCTCCCCCGTTCTCGTCCCGCTCGCGCCCCCCTCGCTCCCCTGGCGCCCGTCTCCTCATCTCCTGACACTGCACTGCAGCTGCTCCTCCAGCCAGCGCTGCCCGCTTCCCTCCCCTCCTCTCCCTTCCCTCCCCCCGGGTGCCAGATAAACAAGGCGCGCAGCATCCTCGGCAGCCCCGAGCTTAGCTCTACATTTTAGAAAAGGACAAGAGAACGGGACGAGCCCCCTCCCCTCCTCCTCCCCCTTCCTCCTCCTCCTCCTCCTCCTCCTCCTCCTCCCCCTTCCCTCCCTGCCCCCCCACCACAGAAGGGAAGAGACAATTCTCCTCCGAGCAGCAGCAAACATGATGGCGGCAGCTCCCATCCAGCAGAACGGGACCCACACCGGGGTTCCCATAGACCTGGACCCGCCGGACTCCCGGAAAAGACCGCTGGAAGCCCCCCCCGAAGCCGGCAGCACCAAGAGGACCAACACGGGCGGTGGGTATAGCCTCCGTCACCTCCCCCCGCCCAGCCCACCCACCTCTCCTCTCCTCTTCCCTTCCCTACCTGCCTGCCTCCCCCTCGCCCCCCCCCTCCACCCCCTCTTCAAGCATTCCCATTTCTCTAATGTTATCATTCATCAAAATGGCGTCGGTTTTCAGCATCTACCGGGCTTTTTATTTAATATCCACGCCGGGGCTGCGGAGCCGTGACCCCGCGGCGGGGAGGGGGGCGCGCAGGGGCCTCCCGCAGCCCCCCTCGCCCTTTTCGCCATGGGCTGGAAGGAGACGGCAGGCGCGCTTCCCTCCCTTCGCATCCTCCGGGTCACAAGTTGAATTTCAGCCTTGCCCTGCGTTTTTCCTCCTCCTCGGCCTCGCCGCTATTGTCAGCGTGTGTGTGTGCGCGGCATTTGTTTGTCTGGCTGGGGGCGAGGGCTGGCTGGCGGAGGGGGGGAGCCGTCCCTCCGCCGGGGGGCTCGGCGGCTCGCATCCTGCCCTGCCCGGATGAGATGAGTTATAACGGGACCGGCATCGCCTCCCTTCCTTTGCGCTGGAGTCGTCATAACAATGCACCGAGGCAGAGGTGAATTCGCTTGCCCGATATTAAGAGCAGCGGGCTAACTGTGCGCAGAGCATCGCGCGGCCGGCCCCGTTAATATGGATGGGCACTATTGTCACACGCAGGCACTGCTTCAGGCGCTCCTAGTCGTGAATAAGAAAAGTGAGGTGAACTTGGATTGCTCCTCTTGCTTAGGAAAAAAAAAAAACCAACAACTTCGTAGAACAGATTTCCTGATAAAAATCTTGATATTAAAGGAAATAGGACATGCTCATAATTACTGGGGAGAACCCAAGTCAGGGGAACGAACAAACCCTTATTCTCCTACACTTTACACAGCTGGTTGCAGAAGGTTTCTCAGACTTCAGTGTCGCTGGATTTGGAATTGGGATGGTAGCACTGACGATTCCAAGGCTGATTCAGTTGTTGAATCAGAATGGGAATCCTTCACATTTTTATGTTTTTCATTCATTCCAAATATATTTTTCCTGATCCGATCGTGTGCTTTAATGCTAGTGGTGGATGGAGGACTGGCATTGTCTCATCACCTTTTAAGTGTATTTGAAATAAGTGACTTAGGATTTTGATCATTTGGGAAAAATTCTTCTTAATGTCCTTTAATTAATGAGCTTAAAAGAGATCATTGTCGCTTAAGAAGTACTAAAGGAATACATCAGGATTACTTAGGCAAGTGATTCCATCCACACCATGTTGAGTTGTTTTCTTGGCAGTGGCTGAAATGCTTGGAATAAAACCCCACATTTTGGGTGGGTTATTTGGTAGCAGAGTAGTCGTTTTGCTCACTTAAGAAGAATGCATGCAATAGCTAATTGCTATTCTCATGTGTTTGCTAATGACAAACAAATAGCCCATCAGAATTTACAATTCATTCCTTCTTAATTTTGGCATTTCTTTTGCAGTATTTTCAAACAAGGTTGTAGTTGTCACTAGGCACGTTTTTGTGCAGGGCTTCATTTTTTTAAAAGGGGTCCAATCATTTCTGTGTGCTGTGGTTACCAGCAGAAAAATTGAAAAAAAAATCCACCTTTGAAATACAATTTTGATTTTATTCTTTTACAGAATTAAGGAATATATATGGATTCTGTAATTTGCTTAGAATAAATGTACGTATTATAAAATGTCAAAAGCATAGTCCAAACGTGTCTTGCAGAATGACGCAACTGGTTAGATGTAAATGCATGAATTACTGGATGAGTTTAAAGATGTAACATTTTATTTGTGGGTCTGGGCGGGGGGAGGGGAGATCAAAGTTTTTAACCCATATTAACCATGCATATCTCAATTTTTCAGAGGATGGCCAATATTTTCTAAAGGTCCTCATACCTAGTTATGCTGCTGGATCTATAATTGGGAAGGGAGGACAGACAATTGTTCAGTTGCAGAAAGAGACTGGGGCCACCATCAAGCTGTCTAAATCCAAAGATTTTTACCCAGGTACGTGCAAAAATTAGCCAGTTCTATATTTTTAAATCCAGTGGGTTGTATGTACATGTCATGTCAGTGTGTTTCAAATGTTGGCGACTAAGCATCCAGTGCTACAGGAAGCGATATTTATCAAAGAGGTATGCTTCGAAGTGCAACAGTGAATATAAATGTTCTGTCTTAGTTGGTGTATGAAATGAAAGGGGTACTATCTAGTAATTGAACTGCTTGAAATACGTTTAAAGATGTTTGCAGTGTTTCTGAGAGAAAATCATAAGCATTTTCTGGTTGCTTTGTTTTTTAGTTAAAAAATAAAAAATCGAGCTTTAAGGAACCAACTTGACAGCTGGCGTAAAAATAATTGTTCGTTTGAAGTTTCCAGACATTGTAATGACAATTAAGCTAGAATGAGTAAAATTGAGAGGCCGCCTCTTAAAGAATGGGCCATTTATTTTAAATCCATTATGTACCTTCTTTATGCCTCATTGCTTTGTTCGCTGGCTCTGGAGTGAAGGAAAGAGGACAAGTGCTGCTCTTTAGATATTCTTTATATTATGTTTATCATGATGGTGGAGGAATACTCTATTATAAAAGTGAAATGCCTGGGACAAATAAAGATACAAGTATTTTGTATCAGCTGTATTTATGCAGAAGAAACGGGGTTTTAATATTGGTGTATGACAACAATAATAAATATCTGATTTAGTATTCTCCTTTAAGATTTTTAAACAGAGGGGTCTTAGATAATGATACACAAGATTTTAGCTTCTGCAATTAAGTAATATTTTTTTCCTAAAGATAAACAAACAAGCATTTTGTAACTGAACTGTGTTCTAAAGGAGTTCTTGTAAATTGATGCAAAATAATAACGTAACTAATTCTCTTTTTGGTGTTTTGATTTTTTTTAAGAATAGCTGGTGGTTTAGAATTGAGTAGATGTTACTGACTTTTCTGTTGGAAAAATGAGAGCTGTTTTGCATTTGATCCAGTTGAACAAGATGACTGACTGAATCCTGTAAAATAGTGGAGGTAGTTGGTATGGGCGTAAACAGAACACTGTGTTAGTGTTTAGTTTTTCCTGTCTTCTAACTATAGTGTCAGGCAGAAGTGGATAATTTTTTATTAGTAGAGAGATTGTGGTTTCTTTACAATGATGATTTTTGTTACGGAAATTTTAATGCACCTGTTGTATGTCTCCTTAATGAATGCAGTTTATAATACTCACATGACAAAGGTTAAAGTCATGCGTGTAGGTTTTCCTGTTGAAAGATACAGTTTATAAACTGTCTTTGAGTTTTTTTTTTTTTAACTTTTCTTTCCCCTTTGAGAAAGTTAGCAAATAAGGTCCTTTATTTTGAAAGGTACGGTAGGGTGGAAAAAAATCAATGTAGGATTGTGAAAACTCTTGGAAGAAATAAAAGCGTTCAAAAGAGCCTGATTGCAGAATTAATAACATAATCTGTGTAAAGAGCCGCAATAGTGAATTAAATTCACTGTCAATGGATGAAAATGAAATAGATTTTCTGCATTATACATGAGGTGGTATCACATATGCAAGGATGTTACAGAAAATTGGTGTTTATGAAGAATATTCCAAATACCAAATTACAAGCCTTTTCATTTTACTACAGTTTATTTACACTCTGTTGGAAAGGACGCTCCAAAGATTAGA
Source organism: Stictonetta naevosa (assembly GCA_011074415.1). Classification (NCBI taxonomy): domain Eukaryota; kingdom Metazoa; phylum Chordata; class Aves; order Anseriformes; family Anatidae; genus Stictonetta; species Stictonetta naevosa. Next base: position 13,430,218 of record CM021701.1, read on the forward strand.
TCTTTTGTTCAGTACTCTAGCATATTTCTTCTGTTTTCTGATTAAATCAGAATTATATATTTCTTTGTGTAGCAAATTGTAAAGATATAGCAGTAGTAGTAGCAGAGGAACCTTTGAAAAATAAGAATTAGTGATCTGGAATGACATGAGTAAAAATGTTTGCAACAAACATGTTCTCTCTTAAAATCAGCAGTAGTAATAATGTAAATAACTAGGGCAGTGAGGCTCAGTCGGTGTCAGTGTAACAGGTGCAAGTGAACTTCCAGTTTGACTTTAGACAGTCTGCTTTGAGTTTGCAGCCATGTTGTCATATTGCAAATGAGTGTTTTAAAGAAGTTTGTGACTAATACCTGCTAAAGCATGGCGCAGGTCTGAGAAATGGACTTCCTTGTGACTAGCTCTTGTTAGTCTTTCTGTTTGCGTTTGACCACAAACCCATGGAATTTTTGGAGGTCCTGGCATTCCCTAAGCTGATCACTTTTGGGTTTCTTCCAGACCCTCATGCTCGTACAGCATTAGGGATGATGAACCTTGTGCAATATCTAATATAAAGATACGGTTTATTTTTCTTACAGAGTTTCATAACCAATTATTCTGGTTTCATAACAGAAGTTGCTTACTCTGTTCTATTTATGCATGTGACTAGAAATGCGATTAATGTACATTTCGTTATGGAATGTTCACTCACTGAAGCTTCTGTGAAACTTTCCTTTTTCCAAAAAAGTTTTAGCACAGTCTGAGTAAGTTGCTGTTTGGACAGGAGGAAGTTGGTTGTAATACAGAAGTCATGCGTAGTTCCTATGATCTAATAGTGTTCTTTCTTTTTTCTGTGATATAGGACTTCAGTATGCAGACTGATTTCTGTTGGAATTAATTTTGTGCATCAAAAGGTGACATAATTACTGAAGAATTATATGGCAGCTCTAATTACAAGACATTGAAGGAAAAAAATCAGCCTTTCACTGAACATTTTAGTTCACAAAATAGGAAACACTACATAAATACATTACTGTCCACTAGAGTTTTATTTTTGGAGTACGCAACTTACTGTTCTCTTTTCAGGTTACCATCTGACTTTTTTCTAATTGTTTGGACTTCTGCAATTTAAGCTTGGGTATTGTTCTTAAATTATTCCTGATTCCTTTCTGTTCAGTCTCGTCCCTATATTTGTGGAAATGAAGTTAGACTGGCAAAAACACGCCCTATTTGTAAAATAATAGGCACTGATTCCTTCTGCAGAGAAGTATAGTGTGTGTATGCACTAGTAAGTTCTGGCCCAAAACTTAAATACTGACACAGCCATTCTGCTTTAATATTGATAAAGTGAACTCATGAAGTGGTCCTTCTGTGGACCTGTGTTTATGTATGGTTGCATTTTGAACAATATAGAAGTTAGTATTTTTGTTGCATTAAGCTCTCATTGTTTTATCTGTTCTTACATTCTGAATTGTAGTGAGCCCTGGACTGAAAACTACTGTGGACATATGTATTTTTTTCCATTGCAAATGCTGGCACGCACTCACTTGCTTTTTCTCTCGCTCTCTCAGCGCTCCCCCCCCCCCCAAGTCTCTCACACACACGCGCACAAAATTATGTTACATCGCATCATGTTGTTTATCTTGCAACAGGATCTTGCCTGATCTGAACTTGGTGCTTGAGTGAATTTGAGCTCGGTCAGTGTTTTTTAATTTATTGGAATATGAAGTCATATGTGTACTTAAATTAGATCATATTAAGAGCAGAGATTAATAAAAACATAATTAAATGTGAATAAGGTTTTACTGCTTTTAACAATAGAGTAGCTGTGTTGTTTTGTAACGGATTTCTAATTAGTAATATTCTCTAAATATTTGGAGAATACAGAAGGTCAGAGTTTCCTTCCCCTGCCTCATGTAGAGAGTGTATGAAATGTTGTCTGTTACGTTTTTACAGTGACTTGTATTTGAGATGTTTTGTGTTTGAATGTCTGCTTTTTTTAAAACATTCAACAATTCTGGGGGATTGTCTACCAAATCTTCATGCATGTGTCCTTTGGAAAATTATATTATTCTGACTCCTAAAAAACCTTTCAAATCTATTAAACATACAACTAACCAGAGGAATTTATAATTAAGCTCACTTTCTAGCTTCATTACTCCTATTTAACAGTTAGGGAGGGGGAAGGTATAATATATCAAGCTTTGTTCACCATTATTTTCTTTATTTAGAAATTAGCATGGCAGTTTATTAACTACAGAAAATAATCTGAAGTCTTGTAATGAAAAGAATCAATTTTAAAAATCAACACTGAAAATAATGTCAGTGAAATACTATCTTTCAGCTATGGAGGAAAATAAAAAATAAAGGAGAAATAAGACAGCTAAAAGCTAGATTGGAGTTAGCAATCTGTTGTCATGGTTCCTCAAAGGTGGTTATCATACGTCAGTAAATGCATCCCAATTTTATTCTTGGTATTTTTTCAAGATATTGACATGGGCTAAATAGAGACTTCATAAATGTAAATGTAAGATTTTAATATTCTGGTGTAAACATTTACTGATATGAGCAACTTCTGAGATAAAGGAACTGGGGAGGTGACTAAATAATGAGTAGAGATTTAAGAGGTATATTCTTTACAAACCTACACAGCTCTAAAGGAGCTGTAATTACTGATCTTTATACTAGGAAAAAAAAAAAAACAACAGAAAAAAACCAAGTGTTGATTGCCAGCTGTTCGGAGAGATAATTCTCAGTTGGACAGTTGTCAGTTGCCTAGTTACTGGAACAGAATAAAAAAAGTTAGCTTGTTAGACTGCAGATCTTTAGTACATTTTACATTTAAAAGGAAGCTGAAACTGACTATGCAACTTCATCTAATCTTGAGATTGTTTCATATCTAATTTGTCCCAGTGTGAATTTAGCAGCTTCTCATTTGACAGGTTTAGAAAAAAATTGCAAAGTTTAGGTAGAAATTTTACACTATTTATGTTTGAGTGAATAAACTTTTACATGGCAAATGACTTTTTGGTTTGCAAGAAAGTGCTGTGTCTTTCTATAGTGTAAGAAGGGTGTAAAACAACTTGATAGATTTGAAATGGTTAGTTAACCTTAATAAAAGGTACTTCTTACATGTGTACTTGTTTGGCAAAATAAAGGACAGCTGTGGTTGTCACAAGGAAATACTATTTTCTATCAAGTTCAGCTTTTCTGTATTTGTTTTTCTCACTGTAGTCTTCAATGGAGTTGGGAAAATAAATGATTCTCAATAGGTAAGAAAGCATATATGAAGATGCATGTGCTTCTAGTGACAATATTACATATTCTTGATTAAATTAAGGTTTCTGCAAAGCAGAAAATTCTGCATTCCTTAAGTGTACCTATGTTATGGGCTTGTAAATTCTGGGGGGAAAAAGAATTAAGAAAGATAGCAGAAGTCTGTAAAAACTAATAATTTAAAATTTCCCCTTTTCACAAAGTTTTAAATTTCTGTACAAGGCGTGGTGATTTGTAGACAGATCAAAGTTTTAATGGATGTGTTTGGAGCGTAGGTCTTGGAGCTAATATTTAGAAAATATAATTAGGAAATGTCTGAATCTTGTAATTGTTTTCTGTTTGTTCCTTACACAGTAAAATAAAAAATTTATTTATTTTTTTCTTGGAGGCTGTATCCTGTAGCAATCAATAACTTTCTCAAATGCTGTGATATTATTAGTTCATTAATCAACACCGTTAACTCCAGATACTTTCCTTTGTAGCTGACCAGGGAATTTATTTAATCAGTGATCAGTAGCTTTTTGGCTAGGAAAGGAGACCTTGGATTTACTAAATTTGTCAGACTAGCTATTAGAAATAGAGCATAGAGGGATTTGGGAGAAGGGCTTGTGCCTGACTGCTGTCTCATTTCCGTCTTTGGATACAGCTCTAGCATAAAGTTAAGCAACATCTGTACAGATTTGACTGACAAACATCTCTCTGGGATTCGTCATTGCATCATGCAGCAGGTGCAGTCAGCTTTTCAGTCCATCTTAAAAAAGAGGTTAGTTTGTTTTTTAATGTTTGTCGGCCGGCCAGCGGGAGTTAATGACCTGGTGAGGAGCGTGGTAGTTGTCAGTTGTCTGGTGCTGGAATGCTGCAGGTAATTGGGCTGGACTGGCAAGGGCTGTGGCAGCGTGCTTCTCACGTTGCACTGCAGCTGCTCTTGGTCTTAATTAATCTGACCCTTGGCGGCTGCAGTGCCATGGTATAAAGCGCAATATGTACTAGAAATGGAAAAGCTTCGTTTTGAGTCTTGCTGATGGCCATGTTTCTGGGTAGGCCTTTCGGTTTTCTAATTGGATTTGTTTGATAATAGCCTAAAATCCGTATTGTGCTTCAACTTCAAACTGTAATATGTTTTTCCTATATCAAATATCTGTGGAATAATGAAGCTGTTAAACATATTAGTGAAATGTCGCTGTTACAATGTACTTACAAAAATATTTGTTTATTCTGACAACAAATGCAATTGTCTGTAAATGAAAATAGCTATGGTGTTCAAGCAAATGGAATGGGAGGAGAGTAAATAAAATTAAATGCTTAATGGCAAATTACCTTTACTTCTGTTTCACTTTGAACAAGCCTTTTATATTTGTGTCTGGTATTAATTTCTTGTGTACTGTAGTATGCTTTGTAGTAGGCTATACTAGTTGCTAGTATTGGTAAGATGAGTATTGTGATGCTTTTGAGGATTTGTAGCAGTGTGGAAACGTGAAATCGGAATTTGGTATTTGGTAGTCAGAATAAATGAATGTGTACATGTTCAAGTCTGTTAATTTACTATAGAGATAACTACTATCTTGCCTGCATGACATGGCTTTAGGAAACTATCAGGTTCCTTGTATTTATCCTGGTGTTCAGAGCCATTCTGTTGTTCCATCCCCCAAAGGAAATACCAAATCAGAGTTTAGCCTAGAGTGTTACACCACAGATGTGTAAGAACTCTATTTCATCCTATTTTTCTTTTGATTTTGGGGGTATCTGCATCCCAAATTGGGATTATAAGGATTAGCTATGTAGCTTGTATTGTAAGTGAAAGAGAAGTGATCATCAGGATACTTCGTGTTTAAATTTTCCCTGTATTTAGTAGAAATGTTAAATGGTTTTAAAGCATAATAAAATGTCAGCTATCTAAATTCTCCCCATCCCCCCCCGTATTGACATGTTTTCACTATAATGTATTTGATAACTAATTATGGTTGCATCTGATTAGGGTTTACTTAATATTGAATGTTCTGTTCTTGTTGATTATAGCCAAGCATTAACATTCATTTGGAGGCACTTAACTGGTGTGATTGAAATGTCAGTTTAAGGCAGTATTTGGAAACATGTCTGTGGAAGTCAGATCCCAACTGTACAATGCTAGGATGCCATTGTGACTTCTGAACATGAATTTGTCACTCTTCACTTGGGCTGGTTACGAGTGATATCGTTACGCAGTTCTTGTCTTGACATCTGAATTGCAATAAGTTTCATGTAAAGTTTAAGTACTCTCTGTGATCGATGGGCAAAATTAAGCCTCCTTCGTGAAAGGCCAGAGAACATAGATTGATGTATGAAGTAACTGATGTAAGTAACCAGCTGTGTGACCAGATACACTATTCCTTCAAGTGCTATTAGAGACGGGGTTCAAAGTTACATAGTGGTAGTATGAGTGACCTTGGGGTCTGTTGTCTTAGTCCCTTCTAAGTGAGGAGGACAGATAGTTGTCAGTATATGTGGATGAAACTTATCATGTAACATCAGTGTGTTAGATTTAAAGAAGCATGAATCTCAGACAAAATTTCGTATTTGCCTCGTCTTGTAGGTTTTGATTGTGAAAAGACTAAACACCTGTTTTTCCATCATTGATCTCTTACTGCATCCTGCAGGGCCTGTCATCTCAGCATTGACAGGATCAGATGAAAAATACAATCGATGTGTTGACATTTTTTTGAGAATCACTCAGGTAAGATTACTTGTTATACAGAACTACAGTGAAATTCATGGCTGCTGCTAATGTTTCACAAGTTGGAGCCTTTGCATTCTCAGTCATTAAATTAGATACTGAGGTTCTCTGCATGTTCCTTTGTTTCTATTTTAAAAGCACTTTTTGTGCCTTGCTCAGTGCCATTTAACTCTCTTGTAATTTCCCACATAAAGAGCTTCACACATTTGTACTCTTTTCCCCCACTTCATAGAGTGACACCTGTTTGCTTGAATCAAGAACCATAGTGCACACCTCCAAAATTCTTGGAAGATTTGTATGTACATGTATTTTATTTTGAAGTAGTAACTTTAGTTCTTGTTAAAGAGTCTTCATTGGCAATATAGGGAAAAATATTCTCTGTAGAGAACCAGATAATCGGAGGCAGCAGCAATTTATCATTTTCCTAAATTATTCTAAGCTCTCATTTTTCAAACTATATGTGAAAAATCACAAATCTTTAACTGGATATAGAACTATGGAGTCTCTCTCAAGTCAAAATTACTGAAAATGTTTATATAAAGTGATGCATTAGCCAAGTACAAAGTGGCAGACGTCCATTTAGTTGGCTTCATTGAGTGTCCAGTATGCATATGCATAAACTATACCAGATTGTGTTCCCAAAGAGTTAGGCAGTGAATTTACATCGTGGTATGGAAGGGGGAGGAAAGACCAGTTGGGCCATATGCCAGATTGGAGCTTGATCTAGCTGAGGTTTACATTTTGTCCCTGTCTGTAATCTGGTGTTTCTTGAGTGTAGATAGGATAGTGTATAGTAGCAGCAGTTAAGGTGTTCCAGTGGATACTGTTTTATCAGTGTTATTGAGCTGGAGTTAGTATGTTAATGTTTGTAATGTGGTAGTTTACCACTGCTTTTCCTGAGGAAGACAAAAAAAAAAAAGAAAAAGGTGGCTTTTCAGCAGTTTGTTTGTCCTGGCTTTGAAGAGAATTTCTGTGGAACAGAAGAGGCTCTTCCGGCATTTTGTCAGTGTAGATTTTCAAGGGTTTGCAACAAAGTGCTGCTACTGGGTGCCGTAAAGTTTTATAAAAATGATTTATTGCAGTAAGTGGTAGATACAGAACATCTATGGGGTTTATTTTCTGTCCTGCATGTGTGCACACTTCATTGTATGTCTTCTACTTACTGTACTTGATGGACACTTGGCAGCTCTGACAATCTAAAATAAAAATTGGATTTCCCAGAAACTCCTTATGATTGTGTCACTTCTTAACTTCTGAGTCTTTTACTGTGAGGTGTAGCACGCTTTAAATCTGCTAGTTTTTGTTGGGATTACTCTTCTTCAAGCATATAAATACTAGCATATTAAATTGCTCAATAAAAAAGGAACTGTTAAATTTACTTTTTTTTTTCAGGAATACAAATTTTTCTTTAGGTTGGTGATAATGCCAAGTGCTCATCTAGTATTTGCACTGCTTTTAACAATAATAAAATATATAGTATACAACTTTATCAGCTGCATTCTAGTTCTATATGAATCTATATCTATGGCTAGCTGTTCTAGTAATTGCCAATGTGATGCATTAAATTAAAAAAGTTTTTTATATCGAATTGATCTGTCAGGAAAAAAAAAGTCAGGACAATTTTGTGTGATAATTGAGCAAACTTAAGATTTGATAGGAAAGCTTATGTAAAAGGCATTTACCTTGCCTGGCCCACAGCTCTTCCTTTTACTTGAGTTCATCATGTGTTCTTTTCCTGAGTAACTTGTAAGGAAACAGGGTAGCTTCTGATAGCCAGATTTTAAATCAGGTTGCTAAAAACAGTATAGAAAGTGTATGTAGAAATCCACATGCAAGTGCTAGCCTAAGAGCTTTAGTCAGGGCATGTTTTTGAAAATCAATTAAACGTGCAGCTGTATTTCTTCCCTTATGTTCCCCATACCATCTAAATACAAAAAATCTTCAGGCTATGCAAGTGTTTGATAAATTTTAGTCTTACAGACACGGTTGATAATGGTTTCAAGGCCAGTGTTTGAATTAAATATTCTATTCATGCCTAGTAAATTTTAATTTTTATTTCAGGTAACTTTCTCGATTTTTTTTTTTCTGTATTATCCAGTGGATCATGTTTTCAGTAGTATTTACTGTTTCAAAACATGTTGGTTTGTAGTTCTTGTTCTGTCCTTCATACTTTGGTAGCTTATAACGATCTGATTTTGAGGGTGCAGACATGAAAAGGGCACAGAATTTAGTCGTCTGGTTTTATAAAGATAAGTACCTTATTTTTTTCCCTTCTCCAACACATATACATATGCTCAAAATTAAAAAACCAAATCCCTTGTTTATTTTTCGTACGTCTTTTTAGCTTGCTAGTGTGGTGCATAAATGTCTACTGTGCTTTCAGTGTTGGCCAGTCCAGGCACTTGCTGAATTTCATGTTGTGTAAAATTGTTTTTGTAGATTTTCTTCTGTAAAGAAGTTTCCTCTTGTACATTTTGGCAGCTTTATATTGGCTGTCTGAAGATCATTAAATTTATCACTATTATTTAAGTATTTGGCTTTTTTGCTGGAATGGCCAGCCTTTTTTGCTGGAATGGCCAGCCTTTTTTACTGGAATGGCCAGCCTTTGTTTCTCCCAGTATAAACTTTCAGAAGTAATGACAATAATTTACAAAGAGTTATGATGCTAAAACCACAATTAAAATTTTAATGACCTTTTCCTAAAAATATGCATGTAGTTAAACAGGCTCCTGAGATAATGCAGGGATTTATTCTGTGAAATGTTACATAGGAGATTAGGATATGTGAGCATAATGCTCTCTTAACTCAATGTCTTAACTGTGATGTTTTTCTCTGTCGAAGAGAAAGCAAAGCTTTGAACTAAAAAAGCATATAAGGGAAGTTGGCGTCTTTTAGTATGTACTAGTAGCACTGGTTTTGTGTGATGAGGTTTTCATGTTGTAAAGTATGCTTACCTGGGAGGGGCAGAGAGGCTGGATATGACCGTCTGATATGAACTCCACACTTGTGTGCTCAAAACTAAAAGTACTTCAGGAACTAATGGAAACTTCATATTTGTGGTATGACCTATCTCAGTAGGTCTAGAAAAGTGTATAACGTTGGAATGCTAATTTAGAGAAAAAAATGCTGTTAGTATTTACTTAATTGCAATACAGTTCATTAGCAAACCAAAAGAGAATGATGATATATTTCATGTGAAATGATCCTGGTGTGTGTGAAATACTGTGTGTATTCAGATCAATAGGTATTCTGGAATCCTCGTAGGTAAGTCCATATGTAGATGGAAAGGCCAAGATAATTGAAGATGTTAGGGTAGACTTTATCTTTCCATATTGTATCATTTTTAAAGTTTTCTTTGCAAGTTCCATTGTGTCAATCCCTTCAGGATGTAGCAGTTTTCATATATCATCTGAATTCTGCATTCTAAGAGGATTACCACTTCCCCAATTTTTTTTGTTTTGCTCATAACCAAAAGATGGTTTTCATATTGAATTTTGGAATAGATGGCTTTTCTGGGTAAAAATGACTGGTGTCATCTAGTTCAGGGTATGGGATGCCTCTTCCATGCCCCTTCCATGGGGGAAATAGAGGAATCTTGCTGGACAGGCCATTTTATAAGTGCTGCAGATACTTAGGTATATTTAATCAAAAAAAATACCATGCTTATGCTCATCAAATATTTAGTTTAAAATTTTAATCTGCAAGTTACTCTTTAGAACTTAAAGTTTTCCCTCTACAAACCTTTGACTTCTGAAACCTCAAAGTTGTAATCTAGCAAGTTCTAAGCACTGGAAAACTTGCAATTTGTTTCCTAAGCAGCTTAAGATGCCTTTTCTTTTTTAACTTTTATACTTGACATTCTGTGTGGAAATTCTGCCAGTAAACTATATCCACCACTCTCAGTCCAATGAATTCAGATTGTGTGGTAAGTAAAACTTACTATTTTTTGTTAGGTTGACTTCTTGGAAGTAATCGAAATCTGAATAATTGTTTTCAACTTTGTTGCTTGAGATCAAATATTTCTTTGAAGTTATGTATTTCTTAAAGGTGTCCAAGCTCTTTGTCCGTGCAGATGAGTACAGTAGTGAGATATGGTTCTTGCATCTTTCAACAGTTGATGTTCTATTACTTCCAGCAAAAAGAAAACAATTTTTTTTTTTTTGTCTCTCAAGCATAAGGGGAGAAATTGAGAATTTCTTTCCATTTGCTACTGCCTTCCAGGAAAGTGAGTGGAGACAAATGCAATAAAATCATTAGCAGTTTCTCTTTACAAACATCAAATTCAGGTAAGTACTGAGAAGTACTGAGTTTACACAAGGCAGAATAATTATCCAGTCTATGTTGCTCCATTTTGGTCTGTTTTCACACAGGGATAGGTGATAGTAGTGTATACTAAAAATAGTAATAATAAAATTACTAAAAATAATAAAATATGTATGTGGTTCTTCAGAAAAATCCAAGGCAATTTAGATCCTGTGGTGAAAGACTTTATTTCTCAGTGTTTTTCTTTTTCTAGCAAAGGATTTTTTTTTCTGGTATTCATCTATGGAAGTTAGCATTTCTGCTCCCTTTTGTCTAACAAGGAATGTTCTCACCATTTTGTAGCCTTGCAAATGATTTATATTGAACTTACCTCAGCTGGATAGAGCAATTTGAATCGCAGTTCAGAGATGCCTTTCGTGCTACATTCAATTTTAATGTAGTTGAGTAAATGATGAATACCAACATAACTCATGTCTTTGAGGATTGTATAGGACACCTCATAGTATATTTTCAGCTATATTCAGTTTTTGATAATAATGTTTAATACAGGTTATCAGTATGAACTTGCCAATACATGTGTTCTGAAGTTTTGGGATAAGTTTTATACCCTTTCCTTAAGTTGATTGACTCTTTGCAAGAAAGTTGCATTGTTTTAAAAGTTCTTTTCAATTTTTAATGCATAAATACAACCTTTTAATGCCAGAAGCTGGACAAATCATAAAAATATGCTATTTAACATGAAAACTTTTAATAATTGTCTTATTCTTTGGCTTTGTTTAAAGCAGATGACTGTTTTTTTTAATCTTAAAAGAATAATTGTGTCCTTATAGATGTATGCTGGCTTTTTAATATATTTGTGAATCTGTTCAGTCCTTTCAGTAATTCCTTGTAGGAAAATACTGCCTTTCTGTTAATGTGTGCTACACTTGCTGAAAGACCTAATTTAGAAGAGAAACCTGAGATCTAATCCATAATGAGTTACAAACTCTAACAAAACAAAACATTTTCTAGGATCTCTTTCCATTTGCAAATAATTTCTTTTGTTAGAAGCATTACACTTCTTTTGTTTCAACATACTTGTCTTATTAATTTTGAAAGGTAGAAGTCAAAATTCTTAAAGTATGGAGCTTGACTGATTAACAAAAATTATCTAAACAGTTAGTGGGAGGGATTTCATCTGATGTGTTAAAAGGCACTGGTAAACTTGCTAAAAATAAATTCTGAGGAAATACTGAATTTTGATTTAAAATAATTATCCTGAAATCAAATTGTCCTATTTTCCTTTATGGTTACATAAAATACTTTGTCTCGATTTTTAAGAGGATTGTTTGGACTTTTTATCAGGGAGGAGATTGATATTTATTATTCAATAATAAATGCATATAAAATGCATTTATAATTAATATAAATGCAATTATTTTTGCATTTGTTTGATTTTGTGCCCAATAGAAACCTTCGGTAAAAGTAATTGTAAACTCAGTGAGTGAATGCTCATTTAAAAACGAGAGGAAAAAAAGCAGGGAGGTGGTTCTTAAGTTCTTGTATGTTCTCTTTTATGTATAATCTCATCTGTGATTTGAGAATGAGACACTATATTTGCAAGTATATATGGATATTGTCTGATTTTATTTGAAGTAAATTATCAAAAAAAGTCTAAACTGTTTGAGAACTGAAGGACATGGTGGAAAATGCAATTGCTAGGTTGGTGCGGAATATTTACTTATGTTTCATAGTCCCGAATAAAAAACAAAAACTGTTTGTACTGATTGCATAGTTATTTGGCTACTAAGAGGTTAACTTTTCATTTCTATATGCATTTTGATTTTTTAGTATAAAAATACCTGGTAGTGTTTACGAGCTGCAGAAGGAGAAATTAAGATTATGTAATGTTTCATGGTAATTATATGTGAGCCCTTTGCTTACTTAAACAAAGAAACATTAAAAAAAAATCCCTCTGAACAGCTGAAGTGACACCAAGCACCAGCTGGGGAATCTGAAATCAAATATTTAGGGCATGATTTGTATTGAACTGCAATTAGAATGTATGATTCTGCAATAACAATTGTTTGAGTGAGGTCAAATTGCACATGAAGAACGAACACAAGTGAAGTCTGTCTTCACTGCAACTGATGTCTGCACACATGGTACTTCATGATATTCTTTTAATTATATGCAAAACGGGGAAAATAACTAACTTTATTTTATTTGTCCATTGTCCATTAAGTCTTAGTATGTCAATAGGCGAATTAAAGACTTGAAAAATAAAAATTGAAAATACTAACTTTGAGAAACTTATTGTTACTATTAATGTTACTAATAAAAAAAAGTTATTAGCAGTACTAAAGCATTAGAGACTTATTCTGATGCTTTTTTTAACCTGTAGTTAAAACACAGTATTAACCTACCAGTATTATAAAAGATAGCATTTTCTGTTTTCAGATAAAATGGTGCATTTCAACAAATTGTTTAAAAACTAGAACAGCTCTGTATATGAAAACACAAACTGTGATAATTAGATAGATATGCCATATGTGGTAGTTTAAGTTGGCATATATCTCAAATGGCATGTTTAATGTACTGTATTACTGGAATTAGTAATTTTACAGTTGAAAGCTGTTAATTCTGTTATACTGATTCCCTCTCATGAACCTGTAGGTAATGATGGCAGACCTTTTTCTTTGCAAAAAAAAAAATGCTTCTGATAGCTTAAAAGGTAGCTAGCTATAAGTTTCCACATTTTTAGTGGAATCTTTGACTACTACAATTTTCTAATTAATTGAATATTATGATACTTTTTAAATACTGATACAGCTCATGTCAGAAAGTTTGCTCTAATAAAATGTCTATAATGGAGAAAGGAAGTCTGTTGCTTTTCCATACAGTGTGTTTTTCTCAGGCTTTTTTTTTTGTCTTGGGGAGGAAAACAAAAAACAAAAAGGCAAAATTGTCAACCCTCAGCACTTGAGAGTTGTTAAAAACTTGTCTTTTTCACACCAGCTACATAAAAATCACCCCTCACACGTGACAAAACTCAAGGGAAGAAAGCAAGACTTGAGTATAAATTTGCTGAAGGGAGCTCCAGCTGTAAGTTCAGCTAGGGATGCAGTGGGTCTGGCTGGGATGGAATTAATTTTCATCATACCAGCTCACAAGGTGCAATGTTCTAGATTTGTGACCAAAGCAGTGTTGATAACAATGACTTCCACTTGTTGATGAATGGGTTTTTTATAACATCAAGGCCTTCTCTAACCTTGTCCCATGCAACAAGTAGGTGCATGAGAAGCTGGGAGGACACACAGCCAGGCAGGTGACCTGAACTGACCAAGAGTTACTCTGTGCTGTGTGTTGTCATACTCAGCAATAAAACAGGGGAGAATAATTTTAGGTTAACTTTTTTTGCTTGGTGAGTCGCTGGGCTGTGGTTGATTCTGGGAGGTGGTGAGTTACTGCTTCTGCATCACTTGTTTTGCTGTTTGCTTGTTTGTTCTTCTGTTTTGTTTCTGATTCCACCTCTTTTCCTTTGCTTGTCAAACTCTTACCTTTACCCATGATTTTTGTTGCTTTTGCTCTTCCTATTTTCTTCCCCTACCCTGGTGTGGAGGGAATGAGAGGGGCTGTGTGTGTTTACCTGTCAGCCAGGGTGAGCCCATAATGGGCATTATTAACCTTTCAGTGTTGTGTAAAGCCTTTTCCTTCCTAAAAATGGGGAATGGGGGGGCAGGGGGGAAATTGGGTCTGTTTGGGTTTACCTGTCAGCCAGAGTGAGCCCTCAATGGGGATTATTAATTAACCTTCCAGTGTTGTGTAAAGCCTTTACCTTCCTAAAAATGTGTGCGTGTATGTGGGGGAAGGAAACGGAACTTGAGTCAATTTTGTCTTGGTATACTGGCAGACACTGTTAAAAATTACAGAAATTAACTGAGTTCATACCAGTGGGTGATGGTTAGGCCCTCATCCCTGTTACCTTACATAGGTCATTCTTGGGGTTCTTCTGGGTTTCATGTTTGAAAGCAACATAGTATATGAGGGAGCTGAGAGGGCTTTTGGGAAGATGATCCTGGTGAGTAATTAGAATGTAGGTGTGGAAAAGACCTCATGGATTAGGTAGAGTCGGTCTTCTGCTGTCCTTCCAGGTGAAACCATGAAATCTCATAATTGTAGTCCTTTATGTGCACTCTACCTGCCCCCAACTGAGGTGATGCTGCCAAGCTCCTCAATGGAGAAATGGGAAAAGCTCCAAAGTGTCTGCTTACCAAATAGATGTCTGAAAATTTCTCTCTCAGAGACTGAATAAAAAGAAGTTAGGTTTCTTTTGCCTTTTTTAAAAGAATCTACAAAATTAATAAAGACTTTCCAGTTACTATACATATCTACAGCAGATGTTTTCAACCATTTATGTTAATTTTCAATTTTTAATCAACAATCAGGAAAAGTAATTACTAAGGTGATAAAGTTGTTTTGTGACTGTCACTTAATCTTGCCTTAATTTAAAATCTTTTTAGCTGTAGTTAAGAGAAGGCATTTTAAAACATGCAAACCTAAAGTTCACAACTTCATTAAAATAACACATCTTTCTACTGATATGGGGAAGGACTACTTTTAAATAATGCAACAACTTACAGTTGACTTCCCAGAATAAAGCAGTTAGTCAGAGTTGTTTTACCCTATTGAAAGTGCTGGGCAGCTTATGCTCTAATTTTCTTACTTGTATGTATATTTGTTCAGTGAATATTATTCTCTTGGAAAGTACTAAACGGAGTTGATTTTCAAAAAGTAAGTTGATCCCCACTTCTATACTAAAATGAGCATCTGTACTCTTCTGAATTGTGATACTATATATTTTTAAACCTTATTCCTTCTTTCCTTTCTTTTTTCTCTCCTAGTTTTGAATGACTTTTTACCTATCTTTGAAAGAACTAGATATCGTTACAAACAGAAGAGTTTTGATTCTAAACGTGAAAAACATCTTTCAGAAGCAATTTATTAAGATAATTTTAGTGCGTTACACGTGGTAGGTCATGAACTCTCATTTACAAGCAGTGAAAATTAAAGAAAAATGTAATTTAGGTCAGACAGTAAAGAATTACAGTTAACTTAAGCCCTGAATGATTAAGCAAGGAATAATACCTTCAAATCAATGTTTCTTAGGGGATCTGGGAGGTTATATTTAAAATAAATACATTGCAGATGCAGTTGATGAATTAAAACTCCAAAATTACGCTTTTCCTTTGGTTATTATTAGTGCTGGTACTAGTAACTTAGAAACAAAAGAGGAACAGTGCTACTTGTTGTGATGTGTTCACAGGAAAATGCCTTTTGGAAAGTTAGGGCGAATGTGATATGCAAAAAAAAAAAGTATGCATGTTGTGTGTGTGTGTATGTGTGTGTAATATATGCACTTCCATAAAAATATCAAAAGACACTGCTCCTAGTTAGAGGTGGCTCTGAAAGATTATGTAATGTCTCATTGCTGTGGAGGGTCATGATGGTGCCTGACTTCTCTATACTGCTTCATGTAGGAATCTTACCTAACATTATTTTTAAGTAACAGAGGAAAGGAAGAATAGATGAACAATCCTGTTAAACATTTTCATCAAATTCCTGTTTGTGCATGGTTTTATTTCCAATATCACAGGACTCCGGGCAGAAGTGCCAAATGGTTTCTACTGTTCTAGGTGAAGTAACACCAAATCTTATGGAATATGATGAGCTAAATTCAACTTATAGTTAAGCAGCAGAGTGAAACTTGGACTAATGTGAATGAAGATATCAGTATGTACAGCTCAATACATGATATACGCACATGTATGTTAACTATAACATTACAGGATTTCATATGCTTAAGTGACAATCATTGAAAGGAAGGGTATATTGTAGGACAATACCAAGTGGAGAAGGAAGGTGGTCAAACTGGGGAAGAATAGCATATTAGCATAGCATAGAATATTAGTTATTATTCCGATGTTTATCCAGTGAAACTTCTTGTGGGTGTTATACTTGAAATTACTGGAAAACTTGGATTACAATAAGTAGTCCTGATCTTGCACTTAAAAGCTTGTTTGAGATATGTTTGGTGATTACTTTGATTTAAAATAAATATGGGGAAAAATCCTCATAAATGTATATGTAAATTATACATATGAAAATAGTTATTATTTTATATCCTCTTTATAAGTCTTAGCAAAGAGGAAAAAGAGGATAGGCTTATAGCATGGTTGGAAAATAAATCTGTCCGATGTACTATTGCTAGAGATTAATCAAAAATAATGGTTAGCTTGAAAAAAGGTGTAATCTTTATTAAAATTCTTAAGTATCCATGGAAATACATACACAAAACCTGATACTGTGAGGCAAAAAATAGATGAAATATTTCCCCCACCTCTACCTGATATAAAATTCCAACAGTATGTAGAATCTTCTTTTTGCTTGTGTTTATTTATTTATTTTTGTGTGTGTTTTAAAGTGAGTAGGTATTCTGTATTTGAGATTTTTGCAGATGATAATTTGTTGTCCCAGTTAAGTATCTGAGTTATTTTCTGATTTATCAAATTTTATGGATTTAAAACTATTTGTTTTAAATTTTATATTTAAAGGATAATTATATATGGCATTATTAGTTAGGCTTTTATAAAAGGTTTTTCTCCTGTGGTTTGGGAGTTTTGTTCTTTATTTATTGTTTGTTTTTGTCATCGTCTTATTGTTTTGCTCTTTATTTTCCTTATAATGGGAATTATTTTAGCACAGCAGATTAAAACCAATCCAAAATAATTCCAAACATTCAGATTTCATAGGTCCAGAAAATCCCAGTCACTTTTAATTTTGTACTTAAAAAATTGATTTGCTGAACTAGCAGTGTATATATACTTGTTTATATAGAGTATACATTTATATACCTGTATATATTTAAAACAACGAATTAAGAAAATTAATTTTTTTGAATATTTGGAAGTTTTATACACACATTTGCCTTGGTGAAATACCAAAATTAGAAATGTTAGAGATGCTACCAAGAATGAATTTACTTGAAATGTTGATTAAAAATGAAGTATTTTGAAGTTTCAAATTAACTGTTAAGTGTTACATGTTAGTTGTTTGAATTCTCTTTCCTTAGTTTTCCTTTCTAGATGTTACCACTTTAGAATTATAGAGTCTAGTTCTGGCACTGAGTTTCCCAGTTGTGCTGCTGGAGATTTTTAATATGTAATGTGGTGATGGGTTCAAAAAGCAGAAATCTTTGTGGCATCTGTAAAGCAGTGAATAACTACTGCACTTTGAACTGTCTATCTTTCTAATGTGTCAGAGCTGAAGTCTGTTAATTTGCTTGCATCTCATGTTGTGGGCTCTTGCTAAACACATCTTTACAGATGGAATGAAAATAAAGTCACCTTATAATATGAATGAAATACTTCGATAGCCCAAAGGATAATGTGTGTATGTGTTCGTCACATCTTAAAATACATAACAATTTAAGGACCATTTAGGTAACAGTAAAATGGTGGTCATGGTTTTGAACACAAGCATAAATAAAAACAAGTATATACAAATACAAAAGCCATATTCTCTGCTGCTGTATATTTAAAACACTTATTATATTTATTCAATTTCAAGCCTGTCTAAAAAAACTCAGATTGCATGAAGTACATTGTTTCAATCAGGCCTTATTTCCCTGCTGATAAAAAGAGTTAAGTGATACAAGTGATCTGATTGATACATTCTGATTTTTAATTTTTCCTCCTTAAAAGAGGGCAGATGATTTAAAAAGTTACCAATAAAATGAAGTATTAACAAACCTTTTTTGATGGTGTATAATCTAATTAATTAAAAATGTTAGTGTGTTTTGGCCAAATTCTCATCCTATAGTTCATTTTTTTCAAAAACTTGTTTTCTGTTACATTGAATTCAGGTCTCTTAATTGGATTTTTGTTGTGGAGTGTTTGTAGTAATTGTCATTGCCTTTGTCCTACCTTGTAACTGTCTTCTTAACTGTCATCTTTTTGTTGAAACAGCATGGAGTGGTGAGAGTGATGTAGTGAGAGGAAACAAGACATGGTTGCTATTGTATATGTTTGAGACTTTGCATTGTCCCTTTTTAACTTACAATTTCTGATATGGAGGAGAGGCTATTGAAAGTAAAGAAAGCAATGCAGAGAAATTAATTCAGAAGTAACTTTTGGTTGTATTTACTTAATGAGTTCTAAGAAGCTTCATTAATTATTCTTCATACTTAATGAGTAGTTGAGTTAATACCTTGTTTTACTAGCATTGTGATACCCTATGTTTTATTTACCCCTAACTTAAGAAAACTTGCATGGAATAGAGAACTTATTTGCTTGTAATTTTATTCTGGTTCTTGGTTTCACAGTAGTGTTCATAAATACAGAACAAATACTATTTTATTATCCTTCAGGTGTGAGAGGTGCTTTTGTCCCTTATGTTATGGGGGGGGGGGGGGAATGACTGGAGAACTGTAGCTGAATTTTATATAAATATTGGATATCTAATTTTCGCAGAACTTCCGCAGAACTATTTTTCTCAGGATATGTACAATTTTTTTAGTACCATATATATCATGGATGACTACTGTTGTGTTTGCTAAACTTGCTGCTTTTGAAAGTTAAAGTACTCTTGTCTAAAACTGGACATTAATAAATAATGCCCAAAGCACCTGCTTATTTGTGGAAAGTTCAGCTTAACTGAATTTGTTAGCATCTGTCAGAACATTGTCTCAGGCTTTTGGTTCTTCAAAGTTAGCATTCATTTCTGCGTGAGGAAACTCTTCCTTTTGTCCCCGAGGTTGCCAGTGTTAGTCATGTTCTTTTAACAGCCTTCTTTACTAAGCCTGATTGTCATCCAGTTCTTCCACTTGGAACTTCATTTGTCTAGAAATTCAGTTTCTCATGTTTTTTGGTAGCTATCACCAAAGCAGGTCACAGTTACATGGAAAAACAGGGAAGTTATGCTGAACATTTAAAAACATGAACTAAGGCACCCAGTCATGTTCAGCATTTAAATGTACTTAACATGAGAAAATGATCTTATTTTTCATAGTTTTATTGGGAGTCAGAGATTCACTTTCCTGAGACTTGGATGAAGTAGAAAAGCAACCAACTGAAGGCAGAGATCCAAAAAAATCATTTGGATAAGCAATGGTTTGGCAAATTGAATGCTAAATGAAGACAGAGGCTGTGTTATTTGTAAGTCACATTAAATGTTAGGCAATCTTAATTATAAAGGAAAAAAATCAATAAAATTGTTTTTTTAGTCAAATGATCAAGTAATTTGTAGAAAACTTGATGATTCCTGGAATTTGGAGAATAACCACTAGAGTTTTGTAGCATTTTTTTTAAAAAAAAAAAAAAGAAAGAAACCCCACTGCTTCTAAATTCACTAGCTTTTATTCTGGTTCTTCAAATTAAATTGAAAACAAATTTCTTTCATTTCGTGAAAGCACTTTTCTTGTTTGTTTGTTTTTTCTTGTGTGGAGAAGTGCCACACTGAAGTTTTTCTGCATGTCTGTTGTGATGTGACAAAACAAATCTGGTTGATGTGTGAAACAGTTCTTATACTAGGGGGACTATCTTTAATAACAGATGTGAAAGGATTGTGGCGGTTGTGGCTTCCTGAGATTACAAGGATATAGACTTGTTTGTGCATTTGGTTTTCTTCTAAAATTTAAATGTACCACTAACTATAATGTACAGTTTCCTGGGGAAATAATATTTAATATGTGGCTTAAAATGTGTTTTCTGTAAATGCTTGTGGTTTTAAGTTATCTCTATTTTTGGTTAACTGAATATGTTCATTTATTCAATAGAAGTCTTTTGGAACCACAAAAATGAAAAGCTTTTAGCTTGAGGTTTTGTTTTCTTTTTTTCCCCCATGATTTGTATAATGCAATTTCATTTATTTTTTTCTCTTGAACTGTGTCCATAAAGTGTGTGTGTAGGGGGTCTTTTGAGTAGTGTACTTTCTTCTGGATTTCAGACAATTTGACCTTCAATAACACGAAGCTTAATTGTTTAAGTAGTGGTTTCTAATTATTTAATAATGTTTTTTGTTGCTTAAAAATAAGTTCTTATTAGTTGATACTCAGTTGATATCAGCAGTCATTCACAATGTTCAAAAAAAGGTCTATAAGGTTAAGGAAGGTAACTGTTAGAGTGCCTTGTTTTTATTTTGTGTAATGTAACTTACAGCAGAATCAACTTTGAACATCTAATCCTATGCAAGTAAAATGAGTTTGTCAAGTCTGTTATTTGCAAGAATATATTGGACTTATTTTAATTACATTAAATGATATTTTGGAAAAACAGATGATTCACAAATAAGATCAAAAAGTCTTATCCTTTTGTCTTATTTCTTTTTTTCACTTTCTCTGTAATATTCAGGGTGAAACATCTGTTTTTCCTGTCTGGACAGCTAGAAGATGGTATATTGCTGTATTTAATGAATCAAGAGATCCTTCAGTCTTAGATCTGTGTAGTTCACACAATGAAAGATTCAAAATGTCTAACTTTTTAATACATATACTAATTTAATACATATACATATTTTTTAACACAATGCAACACTAAACCATCAATATAGCAAATGGGCATTTCTTATATATTAGGAATGAAGAAATATTTGGAAAAAATTATACCTACCTTGGAAAATATATACCATCACTAAAAATTCCTTTTTAGCATTTATGAAGATGCTCCTCATAGCTCTTCATAGCATTTCAATAGTGACAATCAGTATTTGTTGGTAAGTGCAAATCTTGTCTTCAAAGATGGCTGTGATGCAGCATAAAGGCTGATACACAGATAATGTATTTGGTAACTTAAGTAAAATATATGCAGTAAATATATAGTTTGCAACTGTCTGCACAGAACTCTTTCTGTGTTTTGATAGATAAGATAGATAACTTTCA
The DNA here is from genome assembly GCA_011074415.1 of Stictonetta naevosa. Classification (NCBI taxonomy): domain Eukaryota; kingdom Metazoa; phylum Chordata; class Aves; order Anseriformes; family Anatidae; genus Stictonetta; species Stictonetta naevosa. The sequence goes on from CM021701.1 coordinate 13,451,358, forward strand.
GCATGTGAACTCATGAAAACTATCTGATTAAGATAATTTAGTATAAGGAAAGCAAATTTTGGTGTACTAAGATGTAGAGGTCTCTTACTCCAGCCATCAGATCTACCCGTCTGCTCTGTTTAGCACCTTCTGTTGCCTGGCCCTGTGCCGATTCTGTATCCTTGACCTGCCTTTCAGATCATTTATTCATTTATGAGGACAACTCCTTGCATATTTAACCACTCTAAATAATACCAGTAAATCCCCAAACATTAAATATTCATTGAGGTTCTCTGTCCATCACTTTGTTTCTATTAAAAAAAAAGTTAAATTCTTTTGGTTTCAACCAGTCATGCCATCCTAGCAACAGCTTCTTAACTTTTTCCTTGTGGATGATTCAATGCTTTCTAATATGTCAAGTGTTCCTTATAGATGGCCATATTGTTGGTGGCTTCTCTGTTGGCTTTTTGCCTAATTCAGATGAGAATGGCAAACACCCAGGTGTGAGGTAAGGCTTTTTACTGACCCGTAAGGGCTGATCATTTGCTACCCCAAAACAAGTTAATGGAGGACCACTTCACCTGAGCTAAATCTCCTGTATTACTTTTTTCAGTAAAACCAAATACCATGCTTGTTGACACCCTAGTGGCATGCTGTGAATTGTTTGTTCAGAAGAGTTTTTAAACTTAGCAAGCACTTGTTACAAATTAAAATGGATTTGATTATGAAGTACTGCCATAGTGTGGGTATAACTGTAGTATGTTATGGTCATTGCATTTTGTTGTTGATTAATTGTACTTGTGAGTCTCTCTATGAGAACAGATTGTGTTTTTAGATTTTAAACATGTTTTTAATGAAGATACACAACTACAGATACTGAAGATGCTAACACTTTGCCACATTTTGCTATTTCAATTCTGAGTTGCATCACAATTTTTATGATGGATGACCCAATTTTATGGCCACAAGAACAGGTAGTGATTTTGTCAGACCATTAGTTCACTACCTGCCATGTTTCTCCTCACTTCAGCTGTTCACTTCAAACCATTTGTCTAGGATCATCAGTGCTTAAGAAAATTTTTCTTTGAGAATGAGCAAAGCGAGGTTTGTATGGGGCAATGGTGTGTGCCTTTGTATGTGAAAGCATCCGGCTTATTGTTTCCCACCTCCTGCCCTGCTCCCCAAAAGCATGTGATGTTTCTTTTTAATAAATTTGATCTTTTAAAAACAATTGAAATGCTGGAAATGTTAACTCTTTTTTAAATGTAAATTTTCAGAAAGCCCTTAAATGGGAAAACAATGTGCTTTTGTTTCTTTTTAAATTCTTAAATAAAAGCTATATGCTGTAACATCTTTTACAAAGAGAACTTTTCCTCCCAGAGGAGTAAGGAGTATTTGGAAGATATTTAGGTTAATTGCAAATTAAAAAAAGAACAAAATTTTAAATGGTCTAGTGGTCTGAATTATTAAAAAAAAAAATAAAAGTTTTCCATATCAGTTTTTATTGAGTCATCCCTGTCGTAATTTTATTAGTGTTGCAGTCCTTCACAGAATCTTCTGAGAATACTGGGACAGGCAAGACCTGAATTTCTAATTTGGAGAACTGTGTCAGACATTCCCCTCCCACTCTTACTGAGTTCTGTGAGGTTTTGTTGTTTTTTTAAGCCTATTTTCTGTACATAAATAAGGTTTATGAGACTGTGGTGTGTCCCTGTTAGTAGGGATCTGTTGGCTCATTTCAACTATGCAGAAGAAAAGGAATGGGGATTCAAATATTAAGGCCCCTACATATTTTGTGACAATTCACTGGTTGTGAGAAAAAATCCTAAATCAGCAAAGCCTTCATTGTTAACTTTTATTGTGTTTATTTAGTAGTGAATAAGTGTCTCAAATGTAATGAAGTTCTTGAGCCAAAGTTAGCTTTACCATCCAGAGATACTTTCTTCAATATTGATTCCTAGATATATCCTTTTATTTATTAAAATATAGTAACTCTCTTTCTGTCTTTCTTTCTGTCTTGCATATCTAATGTGTTTCAGGAATTCTTAGTAAGTTGTTAGTATTGACTGTCACAATTTTTTTCGTAGGTAACATTTAGCCTGAGGAAGAAAACTTAAGGAAACTTAAGGAAACTCAAGGAAACTTAAATCAGAGAAAGTAAAATGCAGATATGTTTTCAATTATCAATACCTTGTTCTCACAAGACAGAAACAAAAATCCTTTTAAAATCCCTGGCATCTACTATTTTTAAGTGACATTTTTTTATAGCCAAATGCCTACTTATGCTGTTCTTATGACAGTAATAATATTTAAATTAGGAACCATTATTGGTCACAGGGATATTCATGTTTATTCTGTACTTAGGTGATCTGCGTCCAGCTAACCCAGAAACGGTAAATTTTATTCTGCTTTTTTACAATAATCTTTCATTGCTGAATCATTAAGTATAGTATTTAAATGTAGAAGGTATTTCAGATGCAAGCTTGTGAAGTATTTTGCATAGAGCTATATATTTTGAAGCAGATGCTATGGGCAGTTGTTTTCAGTCAGAGAAATACTTTGTGTAGCTAATGGTGCTTATAACAATATAATAAGCACCTATATTTTAGTTTTTCTGATTTAGAATTGTTTGGATTTTGAAAAGAAATAAAACCTTGAAAAAAATTATGTTAACATTATATGTTGTAATGATTCAGTGATTTTTGTAGGTCCTACCTTAATATAATTTCATGTGAATTTCTAGAATGAAATCATTCTACATGCATTGCAGAATATAATCCACAAAAAGCAGAAATAATGACAACTATAGTAGCTGGAATAAGCTTTCCCTTTTTACCCTTCTTTTTATATGGAATGAATTTCTATTAGAATGTCATATTTGTATTCATCATTTTAACCTCTTGAGGTGCTAAATAGATTCATATCTATTTATACTTCTGTGAAACCTACATTCTGAAGCATTATTTTCCTCAGTGATTGTGTTTCCCTGCTACAGCTGCAGATATTTTAAATGCCATCTTTCTTCCTCCACCATCCAACTTCTTTCTGCAGAGTCGTGCAGTGAAGTCATAATCCTGTGTTTCACATCCATCTGTTACCATAGAAATGATTGTAATAACCTAAATTTAGCATGATGTCTTTCCTACAGGATCAAGCAGGAGGATTGAATGGGTTGTATGTGAAAGAATCTTTGCAAAAATCAGAATATGTTCTAGTTAGCAAAATCTAAGTGCTGCGTTAAATCTGACAAAATGAAACTTCAAGTAAAATATTTAAAAAAAATAACTATTTTTAGATTTAAATCATCGTGAATGAAATCTGTCACATACCGTGCAAACAACTAAAAACACGTATAGCTTCTTAACAGGAGCTGATATGAGATAAAATATTCAGTGGCAGATGAATACATTAATCTGATGAAAATTATTTTCATACATATTTTCAGAATATTTACTGTAGTATTTACTGTAGTCTGGGTTTATTAAAAGGCAAAGGAATGAGCTTGGAATTTACTATGAAAGAGGCAATTTCTGATCATATTTAAAAATGCAAAACAAAGATTTATAAATTGATTTTATTTAAATTTAGTTGAAATACATTTTCCATTCTTAGAAAAGAAACAGAACTTTGAATTTTGTTAAAAGCAGCGAGTTACTGTATAACTTGAACTCCTGTCTTCATTTGTCTTTGGGACATGCACAGGATCGCATTGTTAAATGTGTTTCATTGTTAGATGTGTCCTCAACTTTGTCCTTCTTCCCCCGTTACATTTATACAAATTCATTGGATGGATTATCATACATGATTACAATGGCAGGACTCCAGTACATTCATTCACATAAAGTATGATCTCTGCTCATTTGATCACCACCTATTCAACATACATTGTTTCATCACTGGCCAGTAAGTAGCTGCATAAATTATTTGCTTCGTATTACTTCATGATTTTTTTCTCTGATGACAGAATTTCTCATTTCCTTATGGTCCTTATGGAGTATTTGAGTTACATACACAATTTGAATCACTCTGTAGGGTTGAAGCATTAATATTATCATTTCATAGACAGAGAAATGAGGCACAGAGGGATTCAGATCAAAAGTGTCTGTTAATTTTGTGTAATATTTGAGCTTTACAAAATCATTTTAAAAGTACTTACGTAGTATTATGTAGCACAAACTGTGTTCAAACTATAAGTCTTGTTAACGTGGTTAAATGGTGACTGCTAAACATTTATGTGAAATAGGTCTTAGGGTGCAAATCAGACACACAAAGAATAGGATTCCCACCCTTCTTTCTTCTCCCCCCTTTTTTTCCTCTCTTCACCCTCTCCTTCCCCTCACCTTGCATGCATTTCCTCATGTGTGCTTTTGTTCTTGATTTTCCTTTTGTCTGTTCCATCTCAGTGGGAAGCATAAAGCTGGTTTTAAAGAGAAACCATTTTTATTTTTGCAATTTTATTCTTTGTTCTGGGCCTTCCTTTGAACTAATCAGGGAAGTCTTTCTGTTACTGGGTCTATAAGATAGCTTAGCACTATGTAATTACTGTCTGGTAGGCTTACTCCTGAGCAGTAGCATGTCAGAAAATAGCATATAAATTTAAAGAAAGCTGTTTGGATGTATTTAACATGGAACTAAGAATATATTTCTGATTTTTAGAAAAGTTGTAAAGCTTTCCTTGTTGTGATATGATATCCATATCCTTGCAAAATAGTGGTTTGAGCAGCATTTATATCTTGCAAGATGTTCCTATTATTGTTGATGATTATAACTGATTATAGAAAATCTGAGAGCCCTGCTCATATTCTAATACGTTCCTGGCTAACCATCTTCATTGATTTAAGAACTTGAAATCATAGCTATTGTTCTGTGGAAATAGATTGTTTTTTTCCACAACTTTGTTGCAAGTCTGACCAACTTTTCAAGGGGTGGACTAAAACAACAACAAAAAGTTAGGAGCTTTTATGCTTTATTGATGCATAACTGGTTCTGGAGACTAGTAAGATTAAGGATCTTTGCCTGATATTTGTTCTATTTTATGGAAAAAAATAGAATTGCAGAATCATAGAATATCCTGAGTTGGAAGGGACCCACAAGGATCATTGAGTCCAACTCGTGGTTCCACACAGGACCACCCAAAAATCAGACCATATATCTGACAGCATTGTCCAAACGCTTCTTGAACTCCAACTTCCCTGGGGAGCTTGTTCCAGTGTCTGACCACCCTCTCAATGAAGAATCTTTCCCTAACACCTGGCCTGACCCTCCCCTGTCCCATCTCCATGCCATTCCCTTGGGTCCTGTCGCTGTCCCCAGAGAGCAGACCTCAGCGCCTGCCCTTCTGCTCCCCTTGTGAGGAAGCTGCAGGCTGCCATGAGGCCTCCCCTCAGGCTCATCTGCTCTGGGCTGAACAAACCAAGTGACTTCAGCCATTCCTCATACCTCTTCTCAGATAGAGCCTTCACCATCCCTCCTTTGGGCACTCTCTAATAGCCCTTCTTATAGAAGGGCATTGAGAAGGGCATTTTAAGTATATCTTAAGATGCCCTTCTTTTACTGTGGTGCCCAAAACCATACACAGTACTCAAGGTGAGGCTACATGAGCACAGAGCAGCACAGGACAGTCTCTTCCCTTGACCGGCTAGCAATGCTGTGCCTGATGCACCCCAGGGTACCGTTGGCCCTTTGGCTGCCAGGATGTACTGACTAATTCAACGTGCTGTTGACTACAACCACCAGATGCCTTCATGCGGGGCTGCCCTCCAGCCTCTCATCCCCCTGTCTGTACAGGGTTGCCCCTCTCCAGGTGCAGAATTCTGCAGTTGCTCTTATTAAAATTCATATTGTTGGTGATTGTCTAGCTCTCTAATTTGTCAAGATCCCTCTGCAAGCTGGGAGTCAATAGCTCCTCCCAATTTAGTGACATACGCAAACTTATTTAGTATACCTTCAAGTTGTGCATCAAGTCATTTATGAAAATCACCATTGAAGAGAACTGGCCCTGGGGAACCCCATTAGTGACTGTCCGCCAGCCTGATGTAACCTCATTTAATATAGCACTCTGAGCTTGACCTGTCAGCCAATCGTTCACCCATCATATTATGTATTTGCCTAGCTAGCTGTATGCTGAACATGTTGTCCAGAAGGATAAAGTCTAGTAGGAGTTAGACAAGATGAGTACTGATTGATTTTTCTTGATATGACTGATACACATGTAAGATAAAACAGTAGTACTTTTTCCTTTATTATGTTAAAACTGGTCCTGGATATTCTCCTATTAATAAAAGGTACTGAATCTGGTTCTAAGACAATTAATTTGACTTTTAGCTTTTTTGCTATGCCTGTATTTCAAATCCATTTGACACAAACTGGTATGATTCGATGCTACCACTCCTCCTCAGAATTCGGCTTCTTTAAATTTCCTTCCTAGAAACTTTTTTCAGTAAAGCATCATCTAACATTTTCTGCTACTTGTTTTGTATTTCTTTGATATGTTTTTAGTTTAAAATTTTTTGGACGCTTTTTATGGTTTAAGCAACTTAGTCTATTGTAAATGTGGAAATGAAGGTGTAAAGATATAGTAATTTGTATAATTAATGATTAAATGTATTAGACAATGTTCATGTTTGTAAGTTAAGTGATAATGCAGTATTTTTGCCTAACACTATATAAAAGTACAGAACAATGAAATATTGCTGGTGTCTTTAATAAGCGTGTATCAATGAGCCGTAGGGTTTGAATAACTGAACAGTAAATTTATCTTGTCCTTCATCTAAAAAATTTCTAAGAAATGTTTCTCATTAGGTCATTATGTTTGAAAAACAAGCAGTTAAAGGAGGTGCATATCTTTAATATAAAGATTATAATCTTTTCTGTAATGAAATGAAAAGGTGCTGTATATTATGCCTTTGATTTAATATTTTTTTGATTAATATTTGTGGAAAATGTATTGAAATCTAGTTTTTAATATGTTAATGGAATGTAATGAATTACATTTATGTAATTAAGGCATGTATTTGACTTAAGTGTAGAGGCATATAACACTTGCGCTGATAGTCATTTAAATATTAGTTATTATTATTACAGTATCTTTTTGCTAACATTGGTCTGTAAAATCATGAGGAAACACCTGTGTCATATTGTAGTATGAGATAACACATGAGAGAAAAAACAGCTATGTTTTGATTACTTCATACCTGGCCATACACTTGATATTGATAATCCCAATTTGCAATACAGAAATCTGAATGTTCAACGGCTACAGTCACGCTAAAACAAATTTGTCTAAGATACAAGTGTTTATGCTTTTAAAACAAAAGTCTTTATTGAAAAGATAATTCATTTTTAAATTCATTTTTAATTACCTGCTTTGATAGAGTTTGAGCTCCCTAGTCCAATGTCATGTAGTTTGTAGTTGCAGTATTTGCATGATGCTCAGTAAGAAATCATTTATGAAAATGGATATATAAAAGCAGCTAAGCATGAGGAGATGGAGACATGCTTTTTTTTTTTGGCTTTTGCTGGGATATGGGCTATTTCCTTTGAATCTGCATTTGTATAGTTTTTGCTTTTCAGGTAAGTTGTTACTTCTCTTCTCCCTCCCTTGAAAAGCAGGTTTTTATTCACATTCTAACCACTCTTACACTGTCATTACATCATACAGGTAAGTTCCTTACCTTATAATTGAAGGCGGTGTCTTCTCAATACTGCATGCATAGCACCATTGATTGCTCTAAGTCTGTGGTAGAAAGTGTGTTCTGTGTTTTTGTATGAAGTTCAAGGGAACTAAATTTTCACTCAACTTAATTACTGGATTTTAGCTGGTTTTGGGCTTACATTGATACTAGGCAATGCAGATTCATGAAGAAGTTCAAGTAGTTTTTATATACAGTTTTATATTTCATATTTGTACTCCAATATAGTGCAAAGTCAGCAGTGAGTAAAACACTGAAATGTAAATTAAGTGCATGGTAAATTGTGATCTAATGTAGCATTTCTTTATGTTGCTGCTTTCATATACTGGTAAGGGTAAGTGCAGTTATTGAATTGAGAGGTTATGTAGGTGCTGATCAGTGGCCTAAAAAACAGTATACTTCAACTTCTGTGTGTTGTAGTATGATGCAAATATTGGTTAGATACTTGCATCAGAGAGGTCAAGTGTTGTCCTTTAATCACATAAAAGTATTCTCAACTCTTAACGAACAAGGCTGAAGCAGATGCTGACTTGATAGCCTATGCTGCTTCTGGAACTTTATATTATGGTAAAGTACCATTTGCTAAGGGAACAAATAATATGCTTACATCTGAGTAATGTAACTGTGTGTGAAATGTACAGCTCCAAAAACATTCCTGAGTGTTAGTAACAGGTTAGTCAGGAAACCTTATTGAGTTGGTCATTGTCCCATTTGGCCTTTGTTTGCAAGATTTTGTTCCATGGAAGCCAGAAAACATACTATATTGAACATCTGGTCCTATCCTTAAATGCAACTGAAATGCATCTGGGTAGATGGTTGGTCTAAGGGCACAAATGCACCACCGGATATCTCTGGTTCATTCAGATTTGGTACTAATGTTTGTAGAATTTAAACAAGATAAATGGATAAAGGTTGAATAATCTGAGGATGTGACTAATTGTGATTTATAGGAGTTTTCTGAGGCTTCTTAAGAGTTTCTAAAACAGGTTGTAGGGGCACATGTCATCCGAGTTTTAATGCCCATAATCAGAGCATAATGTTGGAGTCTTTTGAAATTGAGGAAGTAGTGAAGCAAAATTTATTTCCACAGTCCTCAAATCCTTCAGGGTTTAGGTCGTGTATATGAGATAGTCTAAATATATCTTAATAAGGTAGGAAAATGTAGATATTAGTGAAAAAAAAAGTAAATTCTAAATAGTTTCAGAAATGGACAAGGTGGATTGAAAGAAATCTGTAATGATCTTCAGTCGAAAGCCAAGTAATCATTTTTTTGTTTAATTGTGGTTTATTTAATTGTATGTGTTAAATCGTTGAGCATGAGGCAGACGACGCTCAGCAACAGAGGGGAAGTAAGAGAAATACTGTATGCCTAAATAGGAGACTTTTTAATGCTTTCTTTTAAACTTTCATGACTGATTTTTGTTGCAGTTTCTTTTTTCTATAGCTTTTGGAGGTTCTGAAAGGGTTTGAACAAATCAAACCCTTACACAGAATTATTTTCTGAACATAGTAGCCTGTATAAAGCTTTTGCCCTTCTTGAATGTTATGACAAGCTCTGTATATGATCTCTGTGAGGATGTTTACATGTAACTTAATACACTACATAATATCCTAGCAACTGGAAATGCCTCCTGTATGTGTTGAAAGCAAGTGTAGCTAGTTACACAGCTAGATTTATTTCTTGCTTTGCATGTGTGATAGACTTCAACAGTTAGCAACATGTTTGATTTACAGTTTAAAAATGTTAGTAATGGTAAACATTTTTTGTTGTTGTTTGCTTTTTCTTGGGTTATTCTTTTGAGAATTAACTAGTACGGCGAAATAGCTCATTTTTAGGTAGCCCAAATACAGAAATCTACTTGGATTTTTTTCCAAGTTTCTTTTTAACATTCCTGTTTTAACATTACTTATCACCAGAGCCTTGTATGCACCTGTTAATAAGACTAAGAACAGAAAACTTTGTTGAAAAGTACTGAAAATTTACTCAAATTTGTCAGTAATCATATTTCTCATTTTAAGTTGGACTAATATGTATTTCTCTTCTCATGGTTAAAACTATGGTGAATTTAATCTTCCTGTTTACATATTGTAATTCACCTGTGTTCTTCATCTCAGATGGGTTGGCCTCCCTCCTTGTTTTGCCATTAGTGCAGAAAAGAAAACTAGTATCTGTTGCACAGTAATTTGATTTTAGGTTCAGTTAGTGAGCCCTAAATTATAATGAACATTTAAGAAATTACACTAAAATTACACTATTTGCACTTATATTGGAAGTGTTTTTATTTTGTTTGCTTTTTCTTTTTCAAAAATGTTTGTGATACTATGCCACTGTACAGTTTTCTAGCATGACAAAAAAGGCATTCTCAATTTTTTGTCACAGATTAAGAGCTACCCTGTTGGCATTTTTTCCCCAGATTTCTGCATTTGTGTATGAATGAGAACAGACAGTTTAGAGTACTTGTAAGATATGGGAATTTCTGGGAGGCATGTGATGTTTGTTTACTTGATGATTACTCCTCGTCTCCAACCCCCATTTATTTCTGTTGGTGGTGTTGTATTTTTTTATTTTTTTAATACATATGACAGGCAGAGTCATCAAATAAAGCTTACAGTATATAGGAAAAAGCAGTTTATTAGCTTGTTCTCACTATTCTAATGTTTCCTTAATTTTAAGGTCCCAATTGCCAAAGCCCAGTTTGGGCATTTGAATCCAATTGTGGTGCAGTTTGACCAGCTGCCTTCTAAATAAAAGTTATTTTTAGCTTCATACAGTAATTAAAAAATGTTTTTTAATCAACTTTAAAATTACCTTGTGTAAATCTTGCTACTTTGAGAATTCAGCACAATCTTTACAATCCAATATTCAGTTCGGACAGGATGGATGCAATGTGCAAGTTTTGGTAAATCTGAGCAGAGTATCACAGATTTTCTCAAGATAAGATTACTAAGCAAAAAAAAAAACAAAAACACAATAACAACAAAACCACAAACAACCACCAAAAATACCCAAACAACTGTTTAGTGTATTTCCCACAGGACTTGCACCTCTGCAGAAATTGTAAATTGTGGCGTTCTTTAAACTAGTTTAAAACTTGTTGCCACTTAAATATATAGGGCTTTGAGTAGATTTCTTTCATCTCAAAACTGGAAAAATAAAAATACAGCAACTGACTTCCTGTGGTCAGCTAAATGAGTGACCTGGTCATAAAAGGAAATTAAGTTTAAATAGGTCTTTCCCCTTGTGAACCCATGTTGGCTGTGACCAATGACTGCATTGTCTTTCTGGTGTTTTTCTATAACTCCTGCAATAATTTTATCTGTGATTTTGCCAGGCACCAAAATGAGTGATAAATACGTGAAATGTTATGTATACCTATCTAAATATTTAAAAAACAAAAACAAACAGAAAAAAATGTTGGTGAATTTCAAAGGTGCAGTCATAATTGGATGCAGACTTCACCCTATTCTTTGTCAGCTTTTGTCAGACTTGAAAGCAACTCATGCCTTGCTTCCATATGCATCCCTTGCATAGTATCTGTGATCTACCAAATATCAGATACGGACATGCCATACGTTTATCATATGAAATCTTATCATATTAAAAAGTCCGGTAGTGGATAGGTGAAAACTTTTAAGCCTTGTGAAAGTACTCTATGCTATTCCTATATATTCATTTTGTACTGCTAAAAACTTCTTACGTTCTTCTCCAAATTTCCTCCTGTGAGTGACTGCTTATTCATTTTCCATAATAGTATTGTTGGGTCTCAGATTCAAGCAAGTAAAGAATGTTACAGGTAATGGTGTTCTGTGGTATAAAAGTTGTATCAATAAGTTTCTCAACACTGTTTTGCTTCTTGCAAAAAAAAAAAAGGCAGATAAAAAAAAAATCTTTTGTCATCCATATGTGTACTCTGTTTGACCTATGATTTTCTGAAACTATATTTTTTTGTTCCAGTACAACTTTTTGATTTTTTGGTGTTCATCTTTGCTCTGTAAAATTAAATGCTGCTGTTATAATGGTGTTGCAGTACCTCAGTATCTCTTAAAATTTGTTTTACAAGTTTTTTTTGCTTAGATGAAAAGTCTTCTAAAAATAACTTGCAATAGTATTGTATATCTTACCAGATATACAAGAAATGGCCAAAATAACTGTACTTTTACTAAGCTATAATTAACTTGAAGGTCTTATAAGCCATAGAACATCATGAATTTCATTGTAATTAAAAATCAGCATTATGTTCAGCAGAATTTTTTTTAATGTGGAAAGGAATTTACATCTGTTCAAGAACTGCCCTACTAATAGCTTGTCTTTTTTCTTTTCTCTCTACAATTTTTTTTATATGGATGTACAATATTTCTCCGATTTTCTTGTGCTGTAGCCAATCATAGAATGGCTCGGGTTGGAAAGGACCTTAAAGATCATCTAGTTCCAAACCCCCTGCCACAGACAGGGATGCCACCCACTAGATAAGGTTGGCCAAGACCCCATACAGTTTGGCCATGAACACCTCCAGGGATGGGGCATCCACATGTTCTCTTGGCAAGCTGTTCTAGTGCTTCATCTCCCTTAGAGTGAAGAATTTCCTCCTAATGTCTAGTCTAAATGTATCCCCTTTTAGTTTAAGACCATTCCCCCTTGTCCTATCATTATGTACCCAAGTAAAGAGTCCTCCATCTTTTTTTATAACCCCCGCTCTAAGTATTGAAAGGCTGCAATGAGGTCTCCCCAGAGCCTTCTCTTCTCCAGGCTGAACATTCCCTAGTTCTGTCAACCTTTCTTCATAGGAGAGGTGCTCCAGCCCTTTGATCATCTTTGTGGCTCTCCTCTGGATCTGTTCTAACAAATAAACATCTTTCTTGTGCTGGGGGCTCCAGACCTTGACACAGGAACTTGGTACTCAGGTTACAGAATGAGGAAGGAACTGGAGCTCCTTGACAGTAAGCTGGAAGTAGTTTGGCAGGCTAATTCATACAGGTTGTAATCAGCTTTCTATTAATGCTTAAAGGCATAGACTATAGGCTGAGTAAGATCTGGCGATTGGTAATTATTCTCCATGTTGTGAGATTCACTATTTTTGATATAAAGTGTTCTTCATGTGATTATTTTTTATTTTTCCTCCTTGAAAAAATGTTACAGGAGAGCATTCATAGAGTTATTTGTACTTATCTTTACCCTACTCAAGCTATTAAACAGTGCCAAGACTATTTTATAGGGTACAATTCTAGCTGTCTTCATATTTTGTTATTGAGTGGGGGGTGAAGATTTCACCCAGTATGATGCTTGTGGAAGTTGGAAAAATCAAAATCAGAGTGAGTTGTTGCCTATTATAATGCTATATTTACCCAATAGAATGAAATTAGAAGATGACCTGTTTCTTAAATCTTTTGGGTTTATGGTTAGTCCTTTTTCCTTTACATCAAGAACCTGGACACTTGAAGTTGCTTTTTTTTTTTTTGCTTTCAACTTTGAATCATTTTCATGAATTTAAGTAAAGAACCTCTTATATGCAATGTAACTTTTTATTCTCCTAAAGCATCTGTTTGCAGTTGGTAAACAAGAATTTGCACGGTGTATTGGGAATTAGGTTTACAGCCTCTAATTAACATTTCTGTTATCTACCTGTTGGCATTCCCATGACAGATACTGAAAAAGGAATTGCAGAAGAATATGCAAGCTGTGAAACATATTTTGCATATTTAGAAATTCATGTTGTTGTATCTGTTTTGGTGCACTGTGATGAGAGAGGTTGGATTATCACTTTTTTTTTGTAGACTGAATTGAAGTGTGGCACACTTTCTTGAAATAGTAAAACTGAATTTAAAATCAAATTATAATTTTAAGATAATTATACATGAGTATTTTAGTGCTGGTATGGAAATTGAGGCGGTTTCAATATTAAGTTCAATATCAGTAGCTAAGGTAATTTTTCCTATTGCTTGGTATATGTACCTGCTTTTCACTGTTGATTGGGGTACCGCTGTAGTCCAGGTTTTAAATTTGTTGTAGTTGCGCATCGTAGCAGGATATATTATACATGTCTTATTGAGTAGTAAGGTATGCATGCAAACTGTATTTTATAATGATCATTTTGCTTTTAATAGACGCTCTGTTAAGTTACATAGCAATCACTGTTACCTAGTAAAATAGATACCTATTTTAATAGATTCTAATTACTTTTTAAAAAACTAACCTGTTTAAGGTAAATTTCTTAGGTCACAACAAAATTTGGCCAGTTTTGATTAAATGGAAGACTAGTGGACTTTGCTAGGAAGGTGGTTAGTTACAAAATTTATTGAATTTGTGTGCTTCTGCATGCAGGAGCAGTTTTGTTGCTTTGACAGTAGCTGAACAGGTACAGAGTAATAAGCATTTATTACCCTAGCCTATATTTTGTTGTTATTGTTGTAGGGCCCTTTTTTCTAAGCTAAAAACTTTTGGCAAATTTTTTTTGACTTGTACAACAGATACAGTTTCTGTTTTTATTTCAGTTGTGAGAGGACTTACCCAGCAGGACTTCTACAGATGTCATCTCTAACTTTTCCGTGGATGTTTTGAAAGTCCTGGTTTAGTTAACACATCTAGATATTAATAGTGAGATGCCAGTGCTTTGTATTTTTATTAAGCTTATATTTGCCTGTAGCAAAAGAATTATGCTATTGATTGCATTGTGAGGGGAGAATCTTTACGATCCTTTTGGAGGCTCTCAACCTTCGTTTCAATTAGTTAATTCTAGTATATATGTGAGATTAACACTCAGAATGTCACTTTCAATAAATAAAAAAGGAATAAAACAGGTATACACAGTCTTGACTTCTTAATTTTATTAAATTTCGATTCATTTTTTTCTGATTATCTTTATGTAATAATACACAAAGGTGAGGTCCTAGTATGCTTATTATTTTGCAAAGCACTATTTTCCCTTAATTTATAAATAATACCTATTTAGGGCTTGAAACCTTTAAAAGGAAAGATCACAACTACTGACAAATCTGTCTTACTCCATATTAAAGCACCATTACGATCGTCATCACCAAAATCTTTTTCATTAGTACTAGAGTGCAAAGGACCCAATGATCCAGTGGACACTGGTATTTTATATTTTTCAGGAGCACAGTGGAGCTGAGCTGATCCTGCCAACTTCCTCTTCGTTTTCTGGGACCATGAAACAACTGGCAACCCTACTTTTTAACATTGACTTATTTTTAGCTCATTTCTGAAAAATATTCAACAAATCCCAGGATCAGAGTATCATTTGTAATAATTTGTAACACACTGTTAAAAAGGAGCTAAACTGACAAGAATTTTAGGCACATAAAGGTTTTATTTACCACTGGACCTGCAACAGTTTCAGAAATATTTTTAATACTTGAATACTAGTAGAGGAGCAAAGAGATGGAGATTAAAAAATCAATTAGCTAACACATCCCCATTTCAAAGGAACTGTTCACTTAAGGAAGTTAATGTGTTCTTCTGTACAAAAAAAGGCCTGAAATTGTAAATTATTATTGCATTTATTTTTATATTACATATATTTGTTAGTTTTGTTTTAAGTACTTACCACAGATAAATGCCATTTAAAATATCTTAATGTGTAACTGATTTAGCTCACCTTGTTTTACAAGGTGCATGCAGTTAAATTTTGTGTTTTTATCTGAAAGACATTTTATGTTTTCATTAACTGATTCTGGCCATCTGCCTTTGCTGCCCATTGCTGTTTGGCTAGTGAAAACCGTTCATATGTTTTCAGTATGAATTAGATCCTCATACTTACAGCATTGTATTATTTTTTGCTTTCATGGAGTATGGACTGCAACATCAGTAAAGGCAAGGCTGCTTTTACAGTTATGATTTTAGACTTTACTGTGAAATGCTGGTCCTTTTGTTGCATTTAAGAGAGGATTTTTTTTTTCTTTTTTAAAAACCAAAATCCTACGTAATCTAATGTCTGTTCGGTTTTTGAGATAGTATGACCAGTTAGTGTGAATAAATAGGAGCAAGAACAATAGTCTCTCCCTACGCCCTCCACTTGTTTTCAGAAAGTTGACTAAATGAAAATAGCAAGGCAGTAGAATTTCAATTTGAGTGCCTGCTCTTGTGGAATTAATACAGTGTAGAGGAGCTTCATGGTATTTTATTGATGACTTGAAGAAATAAGTTACAAATCAGAAGAAATCGTCTGTATATTGAAAGCTCAATATCTTGGGCTTGGTTCTTGTTTCAAAGTTATATTTTTTACATAGCAGTACTTATCTATTTAATATATAGTTATGTTCATAGTACTTACCTGTTCCATCTTAAATGTTTTCTGTACAAGCAGCATGAATGAAAATGCTTATCCAAAGTCAGTGAGAAATGATCATGCATTTGCTGATATTTTTGTTTGGTTTCACAGAGGATATTAATGCATACTTGTGTGTAGTTTTTAGTGACAGCATGCTGTGTTTAGAATTTTGCAGTTTCAATATGTATTGAAAATGCACCTTTTTATGTAACTTGGAGAATATTTTTAGTAAGCAGCCCTGCATAGTCTGCCTCCCTCTTAGGCATGTGGTCTCTTGCTCATGTTCTCTCTCTTAGACACATGCATGCACATACAGGATGAGGTGCAGTTTTGATTTAGAATTAGTTATATTGAACAGATATGTCCATATGTTTAATTTGATACACAGAACTTTACTGTTATGATGGCTGACTTTATGAATTTACATTCACTTGTTTCTTAAAGGTTGAAATAATAAGTTTTCAAAACCAAACAAACCCTAAAACCATATATTCATATATTTAGCAATGACAAAGTCCAGTATAGAAGTAAAATTTTAGTTTTAATTCTTTATTTTCCTTATTTTTTATGATGTACATACATCGAAAGAGATCAAAAATCATTAAATTCTCTATTTTCTTACAAAGTTGTTTTGTAGTCTTAAAATATGTATATTTAATGTTTTTATAAAAGCATGACATAGTATGTTTTCATGTGTAATTTTGATCCCCATTTGTTGATTTGTAACACTGTCTAGATATACTCCTTCAGTAAGGAAACATAAGAAAACAGTATGTTATTTTTTAATGCTTACACGGTAACAGCTTTACTTGGCTGTGAGGACACAGTGTTTGCATCAGAGCTTCCATTCCAACAAGCAGCCTACAAAAGCAAGAGAACGAGGGGTAACTCTTAAGACAAAAGTAAGATTTTAGTTAAAAGTGTATACCAAAACTATGGTCTGAACAGCATCTGTTTTGCAGAATAAGTTGTATCCAGACTAACTCCCACGTGATGGTAAAGTCCTCTTAGTCCTCTCACATCACTTCAAAAATTAGGTTAGAAGTTTTAATCCCCTGGGGCAGATGCTGCATGTTTATAAAGAATGGACTATAGGTGCAAGTGCACAGCCATTTGAAGAAGCTTGCTATTAAGAGAGTCCAATTGGACTTTCAGAAGCTGTTAAACTGCTTAAAATAGGAAAACTGTTTCCTTTACATGCAGAAAATTCAAAAGGAAAGTCTTTCTGGCAGTATTAATGTTGTATTCTTAATCTATTGTTGATTAAACTAAAAAACCTACTGCTTCATTAGATGACTGATGGAAAATAACTGTAGAAAGTTGCTGCATTTAAAGGAGCGATGAAGTCTTTCTATACTTGAGGTCTTACGTTGACAGCAGAAGAACTTTGATAGAACATTGATAGAAGAACTACTATAGAAGACCTTTGTAATGTAATTTCTGAATATCTCTGAAGAGAGGGGAAGATACAGTAATGATGACTATGTAAAAGAGCCCTCTTTTCTGTGTCCCTCCCCTCCACTGCTACTTATCAGCCTGACCTTCTGAACCAGTCTATATTTTCTATGAAGATTGTTTTGTCTAAGAACGTGACAAATTTTAGCAGCAAATATGAGATTAAAATATTTAAAGTCCCTGCTTGACCTGCAGAGTTGCTAAACTTGAAACTGAAGTTGAAATAGAGCTGATGTTTGTAAGAGATCCAAAACTAATTTTAGTAGTTGATCTTTGCCATTTCACAAACATGTATGTTTCTATTACAGAAACTTACATTTTTTTATTACATTTCTATTACTGTATCTTTCTATTTGAAATCTTTAAATTATTTGTTGATATCAGAGCTGCCAAATCACAAATAAAATTCATATCATTTCCCCATCTAGGTAGTACTATCCAGTTTTGTATGTGAAGAATCTTTGTATCCTTATAGCAAAAAAAAAAAGTGCCCTTGATTCCACTATCTGATTTTTGTTATGTTAGTGCAAAATTGCAAGTACTGTGATTGTCTCATGGACCTGATTTTTGGCCTCATTGCCCTTAAAGAAGCAAAACAGAATTTATAATCTGAATTACAAACTCCTAGGGCAGAGGGAGCACCAGGCATCTGCCTCTGATCTACTGTCCCACTCACCAGAACTATAGGCTTGCAAAGACTGGGAAGTAATGCAAGCTGTGGTGTTTGTTTTGTATTGAACATACAATATACCATGAAGAAACCTTTCACTTATCATTATTGATGATTTGACACACTTACTTTCTTTTTATGATGGTTAAAAATCATGCTCAGTTGATTAACAACAAGAGAGATCAGTGTATCAATGGTGAAAGGTTCTTCAGAGAAATTAAATTCAGGAAACTCAAAAGTTTAACTTCAGAATCCATTGCGGCATGATGTTTAGATTTCTGTAACTGTAATTGGGAAAATCTTACAGGACCAAAAGATACGTAACTTCTGAGTAATGGATACAGTTTTTATTAATTATACTTCAGATTGAAGTCAAACTTTACTGTGACAAATTTTCCATATGTTACACTGCAAATACTGAATAGATTTATCCTAATTAAGTACTTTGGAGTGGTTACAGAGGTCTGAAAATGTCCTACCTTCTCTGGCTGACTCATCCTGCTTTGATCAATTAAGTCTTTGGTGTGTTGAAGTTATATGTCACTTTGCCTTGACCAGTGGTAATTACTGAGGAATCATCTAGACTTTATAGTAGTATGCCAATGGATCTCTGTTTGGAAGCTATGTTGATAACTACTGTAGTGAAATGTACTGAAGGCCTAATTAATAAACAGTTTTCTCATTTTGGGGAAAGTTAACTGATAACTTCAATGTTATCATTTTTATCTATGTAGATAATTTCTGTTTTACAGTTCTCTTTTTGGGAAATGACCTGCTTTAGGTGGTAGGTGGTTGAATCATCACAACTTTTGAGCTAAATTACCTCAGTGTTTGCTCTGTTATTTAAAGAAATGAAGATGTGGGTTGGAATAAACTTTTCTTAATCGCAGCCAAGGAGCAAGCAAGTGGGGCTGGCTGATTAAGACAGATTAATGAAACAGAAGTAGGTAGGATTTTTGAGACTTTATTTTAAAATTGCAAACCTATTATTATCATCTAGGTTAAACTATTAGACTTGCACTTGATCCACTCCATCTGAATTCTTGTGTACTATTTAGAATCCTTTTACTCTCTGTTGAGTGGTTGTGGGTGGTTGCCTTGGTTCTTGCTGCAGTCATCTAAGCCCATATGAAAATGAGACTGGAATTACCACTTCAGGTAATTCATTAAATAGCTACTTCTTGTAGTTATTAGATTAATATAGGATCATCTTAAAATGAACTATCTTACACATTTGAACACTTTTGTGGTTGTACTGTTTGCTTTTTCTTTATAGCCTACTGAGTTGGTGACAGACCTTAAGGTCCTTCCATGTGGAGTCAATTTGTGCCTTTTAGTAGTTAAGAACCAAACAAAATTAAGCTTTCTTCTACATCTTTTCATCAGAATGTGACTATGAAAATAGCTGTCCCATGTCAAGCCTGTTTTTATTTTAATTTTGAGTCTGTGATATGTAGTTAGTGAATTCTGAATTCTGTGTTTTTTTTAATGAGACTCCAGTTTGTCTACCGCATTTGGTCAGCTACTTTTTATTTCTTGGAAACTGTATTATTAAAGAGATCAGTGGCTTAAAAGCACCTCTAAAGGATTGGATGCTGGGCCAGCAACCTTGATTTTGACTCTGTATGTAATGTCAGTGTAGAGAGTTGTATCATGACAGTGACATTTGCATTGCTGAAAAGATTGCATTTTATAATAGTTAACCAACTTGTTCCTGCCTAGATTTAGTAAATTATAGTGACCAACTGTGATTGTTGTAAGTGTGAGAAATGCTGTTTATTAGTGTGTGGCATGAACTTAGTGGTGGGAGGAGGAATCTTTGTATTTTTTATTTGCTTCACCAGTTCCTGAGTAAATGTTCTTGTTCTCAGTAAGATGCTCATAGATGTATAACTCGCATTGCAAACTTACATTCAATTTGCAAAAACTTAGGACTCCTTTTTTTTTTTTTTAAAAAAAATCTAATTAAAGCTTCATTATCTCGAGAGGAAACAATTCCATCTTGTTGCTCTGAAAGTGTTTACATTTTGCAGTGTGAATCACTAGGGCTACGAGGGAACACTGTATGTCTAGCCAATACAGTATTTAGCCAAATTTTTACAGGACAATTGGTTTCTGAGTGTCTTTAGAACAGTCTGAATAAGAATTATTTCAAACCAAACCATGTATGAACTTTGCTTTCCTGTTTATAAATAGGCCTGATAAAAACTTCCTTGCAGTATATGTTCACCTTCCTAATGGTGCCTATATGGTAAACAGTATGTACTTCATAGAGAAAACGTTTTATGTATGATTTCAGTCTGTATAAAGAACAGAACTTTAAAAACAAACACTAATTTTGATTGTAAGACTTCCTAACACCTGGATTAACCATGTCTTGAAGAACCCCCGTATTTAATACATCAGAAGTATGTCGACTAATGCAATCTGTGCTCTCTTATATGGTTATATGGTTAAAAGTTAGTGTTATAATTTTCTTATAAATTAGTTTAGTGTTGAGTAAATCTGTTTTACAGGCATATTTTTCTGCTCTTTATATTATATAGAAAAAATCAGTTTTCTGCTTACAAATGAAAAGATTCATTCAAACAGTGATGTTTTTATTTCCTGAATTAACTACTATTGACAAGGTTGTCCTTCAGAGGGTTGTAGTATAGTATTTAATTATCAACTCTAGTTTCTTTTAGTAGTTTCTGTAACAAGATCATAATTATCTTGCATATAATCATTGGTTGATACATTTAGCAGCCCATCTATGATTCATTCTTTGCTATTACATTTTGTAGCCTCGACACATGAACTCCATGCTTTTCTTGACAATTAAGTATTCTTAATGTTTAAAGGTAATCTAATTTTCCCATTCTGCTTTAACAATGTCCTTTAATCTAGTTTAGGGGTGGCTATGTGGATGATTAGTATAAAATAAGCAAATGGTTATTTGCTGCTTTAGCTTTCCCTTGGCTGTCCAAATTAAGAACAAACAGTTGAATGTAGTCCATGGTACCAAATTGTGGTAATTGAAAAGTTACCAAAATGCCAGATAAAACTGTTAAGAAATTGACTGTTTTTCAATTTAGACAAAATATTTTACATAAGATATTTAATAGTAGATAATAATTAGTCTTATAGATAGCTCACACTACTAACACTGAAGACTAATTCAGCCTGAATTGCAATAAGATTTTCTCACCAGATCACCTCTCTTACCTACTAATGATAGACCAGTGGTAGTCCAAGTTCTCTGTATAATATAATATTGACCTAGATTATAGTGGACAGAAGTAGTCATTATCTTTTGTTACATTTTTTTCATATTTTTCATTTATAGTAGCATTAAGATTGAGATACAGTTTAAGTTGTCAAAAATCAAATCTACTTTTCATAAATTCTATGCATTCTGCACTTAAAATCAATATTATGAAATTCATTAAACTTGTTTGCCATTAATGAAAGGTTGCTGTCAGTTGCCAGCAATTGAAGCCAACATAATTTGTAGTTATTTGAATGGGATATGTCTTTGAAGTTTTACACAACAAAGTCAGATAATCTTTCCCTAACCTCCTCAACTTAATAGTGTCCTCCTGTCAAAAGCTAACTAAATAAAAGGCTCTTCCCAGCATCTCCCAAACAGTGGGACTTACTAGTCTATTTGTCATATTAGTTGTAGACTTTTTATTTTTTTAATCTGTTACAAGACTTAGCCAAGGATTTATTACTGAGACTTTAAAGCTCTACTACCGAGGCTGGGTGGCATCCCTATTTACATTATAGGTGCATCTGCCTCGGTTATGTTTTTTATTGTCTGACTATAGTCTGCATTGTGTGTACTTGCATGCATTTTCTCTATGAAACATGCTATGAAGTATGATTTTATGTCCCAAAACAGACAATGAAAGCTTTGTGGTCTAACAAAGAATAAATAAACAAATGTTGCACAGTTCAGTCTTATGTAAGCATATGATACATACTTTATGGATGCACAGAAGTTCTTGATTTTGTTATTGGAATAGCTTTTAAACTAAAACACAAGCCCTTTTGACCGTGAAAAGCAACTGTTGTATGATTGGCATGTTGTAGTAGAACAAAAAAAGCTATTTTTGTTTTAGATTGCCTTTAATTGGATGTCTCATTTGCAAGTATTTAGAATGTATTATTGTGGAGGACAATAAGGGTGTTAGTGTTCGCTGTCCTCCAGTACATGACATAGTGATAAAGGTTTAAAAATATATAATCTCTGGTGTTTCTAACTTGGTACAGAAGACTACAGTACAACATAATACTAAAGCAAAAAATGTTATTAATGTTTCTTTAAAAGAACATTTTTTGCAACAGTATTGTAAATCTAGTTCCACATTTTGCAGTATCTTAATGTCTTGTTATGCTCAAGTGGTAAAATAAAACTGCCTTTTACATAAACTATTGTCAAGTCATAGGGTTTGTTATCTAAGGCAGATTACAAATGAACATGCTGTGTATGCCTTGGATACTGGAAGAGCAGGGTAGCTGTTTTTGTGTAACTTCACTTTTTTTTTTCAAAACACTGGACAGGTGCTTCAAGACTTGTGTACTATACAAGTTTCTGCTACTTAAAGCTGGTAACTAAATTATCTATTTTTTGTTAATTGTATGATTAAGACAATTTAATTTTGTAATTAAGCTTAATTGTTTAACTTAGAAGGCTTAGTTTAAAAAGATTACTGGAAGTCCTTTCCAAAAACATATGAAATGTGTGTATGTAAATACATATAAGCAGGAGTTTCTTTGCAGATTAAATGCTTTAGAATACTTTCTAAATTATTTTTACAGAATTTTATCTGAATTTATTAACTAAGTGAAACATTTTCTATTTAATTACATTTTAATTACGAAGACAGTAATTGTTACAAATAATTTCACAATATTTTTCTCCCTTTTTCTGTTTAGACATTCACATAGTTTGTGTAGGTTGTCTGTATGTCTTTCTTGTTTCCATTTTAGTAATTAAGCAGCAGAAAATACTGCACAACTGTCCTTTTTTGTCACTAAAGTTAAAAAGACATGGGAAGAAAATCAGTTTAATTTAAAAATATTTAAAATATGCTTGTATCTTTTATATTGAATTGTACTTTAAAATTGTAAATTAAAATTATACATTAAAAAAGTAAATGCACTGAAGTGATGCATTTGAGTTACTGCTATTGCATAGCTGTGAATTTTTGCATTCTATTCTGTACTAAATTTCAGTAAGGCAATCTAGCTCTCAGAGGAATTGCTTTGGTTGTGAAGGCATTAATTTAGCACTGATGTTAAGTAACAGTTGAAATGTGACTTCAGAAATATGACTTCAGCAGTATATGCTGCCTATTCTGGTTTTGATTGGTTAAGTAACAGTTTGGTTGTGATTATTTGCATGGTTCTAAAATAAAAGCATCAACAACAAAACATTCTGCTTCTTTTCAAGCTCTTTATCTGATGCTTCCTTTTCTTTGTGTTTGTCTTCTCTTTTTTTCTAGGTATATTTTAATTATTTTTGTAAATTTTAGAATTTAGACAAAAAAAAACACACATTAAATTAAAATCCTCAGTGTACATATTGAATCCCAAGCATTTACTTTTTTCTTTCCTGAATTGTTTGGTCATAAAATTTCTTCAAGACAGCTGTATTGAAGGGAATCTGTAGCAAGTTTAAGTTTTAATATTTTGTTCTTTTCATGAACTTAAACTTATTGTTAGAAGTAATGATTTTGACGCAGTGCATTGATTTTATGCATTTAGTAAAATTAGCACTAGACAGTCAATGTTTCATTGCAAACTATAATTAAGCTTCAAAATAAACACTTAAATTGGGGGCTTGCACTTCATATGGTGTGTGCACCACTGGGAACAGAGTCCTGCAGTGTTACCTGTCAACAGTCAAGGTAACCAGACATCAATTTCCATCAGTTCCATCAACTTGTTTTAAATGGAAGATAAACTTGCATAAAAAATATTCTTCATATTTTTAACACGTTCTTAAGAGAAAAATCTAGATAGGAACATTTTCTATGTTTGAGGATTATATATATTCATGGGATTTGTAGAACACCTAAGCTAATGCAAAGGGTGAAGCCAGCTGTGGATCTTATAGTCACATTAATCCACTGTAATCCTTTTTTTTTTTTTGACTGAATATAGGGAAGGTCATACTGAGTTGTTACTGCTTTTTCTACCAAGAGAACAAACTTTCCTTACCATGAAGAAAAAAAGAAAAATAAATGTTCAATTGATTTACTGAACTTGTAGAATTAATAAATAGTATTTACACCCACTTGTACCTCACCTCAAAATATTGTATATATTATTATACCTGGAAAGAAAATGCGTTTTATTTGCAACTTTTGAGAAGGCTTTTTTCTTTGCTGTCACAAAAAGAACTGTCTAAAAGCTGTTGTTGGAAATGAAGAAATCCCCAGCCCATAGAATCTGAGCTGTTCCTTTAAATGCAGCAGTCTGAGTGGTTTCACTTTGCCAAAAATAAGTAAAGCTGCATCTTTTATCAGCTTTCTTGGTGTAAGAATTATTACAAGTTTTCCAAATATTTTTCTTGTGTCCTGACATGTTCAATTTATATTGCAATTACATCAGTAACATTTTTGTGTGAATTCAATGCATGGACATTTGCCACGTCTTTCAAAATTTAAGAATTTGTAGATAGATATTTGAAAATAAAGTTTATAGAATGAACAAATATGCACATATATGGGCAAAAGTCTGGGACAGTTCTGAATTTCTGCTATATAACTCTTCTTGTATTGCTTTCATGGAAATTATTTGGATTTGTTAAACTCCCTAAAATACAATTTTCCCATGCTTTTGTTCATGTCTGGTTGGGTTCTAGAATATACGATACTTTCCTATGTAAACCAAAGAGCTTAGCTTCCAAACAAGAAAACTTAGTAATATGCTTAATGCAAAATGTTACTAGAATTATTCTAAAGAACCAGTTTATTTTATTCATTCATATTATGAGAAATAAACTAAAATCAAAAGCCCTACTACCGTATCAAAGGTTGCAAAGTATTTAGTTAAAGCTTTATATAGAAAAATACATCTTTTTAGGATAAATGTAGTTTTTAATTGTTACATAAAATTCAAGATTGTCAATGCAAATCTAAAAACTGCTGTAATTTCTATTTCCCAGTTTTGTCAAGAATACTTCTTAGGACTTCTGCTTCTGGGATTGTCTTCCATTGTGGAATCTGATTTTACCTTTAAACACTCCCATAGCAGCTCTGTTTTTATTCTTCTTAATTTCCTTTAATACATCAATCCCTCTACATTGCTTTTGTGGTGGATGAACAATTAGTAAGATTAATAAATTAAAGGCCTTTGGTGGCTTTGTAGTTCAAGAGTGCAGTGGAAGTTTAAAAATCTCCATTTCTCTTCAGCAAGGATATTGTAGGTGTACTGATTAAAAACAAAGGTGGCTTTTTTTTTTTTGAGAACTGAATATAGCATTAGAGTTTTTATGGTATTGACTAGTTTTCACAATGAGCTGCAAAGGAGATTAGTCCCATACATTTCCAAAAGGAAAGGTTTTTTTTTTTACACCCAGGAGATTCAGTTCAAAATTGATATGCTTGTTACAGAAGAGACAGTGTATGAGTTCTTGTATGAGTCATTACATAGACAAAAAAAAAAGCAGACAATTCAGTTTCAGAAATCTGCAGAGCAGTGACATGGCCTTCCATTCAATTTTTTACCAGATATCACAGACTGGAAATGTGTGCTTTGGCTGATACTGCTGGGAAGGAGAGTGCGGCAGGCAGCTGTAATTCCCATCCTGTAAAGGTACTGATACTTAAAGTCTCTGTAGTCCAAATTGGTACACAAAAATACTAAAATGTTGGACTTGGGCCTTAGATTTATTTTCAGAGTTCATTTTCTGCCAGGTATTCCTGGATGTTCTTTGGATAAATTTTCATATTTTTTTTTGCCTTTTTGATAAGAGTAAGGAGAAGGTACTTTGGAGTTGCTTGCAGGTTGCTTGCTGAAATACTGTTTAATAATAAGCAGACACACCATGTGGAATGCAGTTCTAGTCTTTTCCTAGGGCTTGACTTGAACAACAGAGTTCTGAAGTCAATGATATTCCATTGATTTAAAAATTAAATAATTAAATTCTAGTTTAGAGTGATTCTTCTTAAGTGTGATGTTTCTGAAAGGTTTTTCAGTGTAGGGCCAGCTGCAAGTAGTTGTTCCAGGATGTTCATTGACCGTATCTTGGTAGCATCAGGTTTGTCTGCAGTACTGTAACAATTATAGCTATGGTTCATACAGGGGAGAATCATAGCAAAAATAAATTTATTTGTGAAATAAGATTTTTCTGGGTACGCTCTTCAGGAATCATAAAGCCTAGAAAGTAATTGAACAGATGACTCCATCTACTGTAAAACCCATTCCGTTTTATATATTTTCAGGGAGTATGGAGTGGCACAGGAAGGAAATGGCATATCGCTGGAAAGTTGCTCTAATTCAGCACAGGATTCTTGTGAGAAATTCCTTCTAATATTACATCATCCTATTGTTTTTCAAAGTTTGAAGTCTAATTTTTTCATTTTTATTACACTTGTTCATATCAGCAACCACATTAAAATTAGCAGATTAAATAGGCTTTCATTACTGTTAGCAGTGCACATCCAATAGTGTGACAATTTCTAGTACTGTATGTTTTGTCATACTCTGTTTTGTGAGGGCTTACAGGTTCAGTAATAATTTTATTTCTTGTTTCTGATAGGATTTGAGGTTTGTTATTTTTTAAACATTGCTTCACTAGGTAACATGATATTCCACAAAAACAAGTCTCAGCTGCTCATACTCCAAAGAATGTTTCTGACTATAATACAGATGAACGACTTCAGTAGAGGGGATTAAAAAATAATGCCTATGTAAAAATAAGAAAATGAGTGGAAAAAAGGCAAGTCAATAGTTATATTGATTTTACGTAGTTTTTTATATGGCAAGATTTTTTCTTTTGATTCTGTTTTTGTTTTGCCTGAGCCTTTTGACTTCATGTAATTTATGATTTCTTTTTAAACTTTGTAGCTTAAAAAAAAAAAAAAAACTTTTTAAAAAAATCTTCTATAATGTTAAAGGAGAGCCTGAAGAATTTTTTATTGTTATAGGCACTGACTTAAGGTCAACAGTGACACTATCAAAATATGTATTTTCAGATATAATAGAAATGTTATTCAGTAAAACTATGAAAATGTGAAACATTTTCAAGATAAATTGCCATCAGAGTTCTAGAAAAATGTATCCATAACTTGAATAATCTTTAATTAAGGAACTGTTTTATACTGATGTTTTCTTTAGTTGGCATTTGTAGATGATTCAGAAATTAAGATGAACATGAAAAACTATGACCAGCTCTATAACCATGTAATAAACTTTGCCAATTTATGCTTGTAATGTAAAATGCAAGATGTTAGTGCATTTACTTCTCCTATTTGCAATCCTCAGAGATAGTGTTCTTTTATATGTTGTTTGGCAAACAGATGCCTGTATTTTCTGCTATTTTAATGCATTTTGTATGAAGCAGTCCCACACACCTAATTGAATACATATTGTATACCAATATTGACTTAATCTTCTCTTCCTCTTCTTTGAAGCTCATCCATTCCAGCTTTTGTTCTATTAGTTAGTGATTTCCTCTTGTTAAACTGTATGACTCCACTGTTTCTTGCCCTCTTTCTCTCCCTGTTCTACTTCCTGATCCACATGTATGCAACATACTCAGTTTTGTTTCAGTTACTTGATGTAAGGCTCTGTAGTCATGATCAACTGCAAGAAATTGTAGTCCATTTGTATCTTTGTCTTCAAATAGCTCATCTCGTATTAATTGATAGGTTGCCTGCTGTCATCTCATTTCAGTCTGTGTGCCAGACATTCACTTCCTAAAATTCATTTTCTTAATATAAGTTATTTTGCACACGGATTTGGTCAGGATTGTGGTTTTTTTTGTTTCTTGTGATGACTCACACATCTAGTTTTCCTGTCCCTGTTTCTTAGGATGTCTTGTCTTGACTGTGCTCATCTTCTTATACTCTATTTGGAACGTGAATTAAAGTTAAAAGGTGATATCAGTTTTTTCTGCAGACGCTTCTTTCTCACCCATTTTGTTTACTGTGGATAACCTACTCTTCCTTTTCAAGGCTAGTAATTTGAGTGTCAAATTGCATAGCCTGTCCATGAAATTTCAGATTGCGTGTATCTAAACTTTGTTTGTAAAAACCTTCAAATGCTTGTTCTTCCTTACAGGTTACCAGAGCCTTATCTAGGTTATTTCTGTTTCTTCAAAAAACAACTTCCAAAGTCTTTTGACTGAGATCTTTCTCTGATCACACCACTTGAGTTTCATTGCTTTATGATTCTGTATCTTGTCAAATGAAAAAGTTGTTTCTGCTTTCCAGAGTTTCTATACTTGAACATCTTTTCTAGAATTTTACAATATTTGAATTGCAGTCTTTGTTAATAATTGTAATTGTTCCAAGTTACGTAGGATCTCTTGCATTCATTCTTACATGAAGAAAGCTCTTAATGTTTGAGATTTTATATTTTTTTCCAAACCCATTCATAGAATCTGTCTTGATTATGAAGTTATAAATGCCAAATATTGTAGCTGGGCAGATGCTGTACCTTATGAATTATGAGTTAATACCACTTTCCCAATATTACAGAGTAAAACACCAGACATGAAAGCAAAATGAGATTGAAATATCTGGCTAGTTTTTCATTACATACATGTACACATTTTTTTGTTCAAAACATCTTGTTCCATCTCATCTCTGTTAGCTTGTAGGACTTTGTGTTTTCACTAGTATCTGCTGCCATGACGTTGTGGGGAAAGTGAGAGAGAAGAAGAATCTTGATATGAACTTGAGCAGCTAATTATAAAATCAAAATTAGGTTTAAATCAACTTCTAAAACTCATCAGTAAAACTCAAGGTTGAAATTAAGAGACAGATTTTCTTGATAGTATTTTGAAAAATGCAGAATATTTGTCCTGGTGCTGTAATTATGTGGAAGATTCAATTTGTATTATTAGATGAATTATATGGTGTATGCATTTTAAATAGTATTATATTGTGGTTATTTAATGCATTGTTAAGTGCATAGAAAACAAATGAAACTTTTCTTCCTAAGATACTAGTGATCATATACGATAACTGTGAAACTCTTCAGAAAGCTATGCTGTGTGGATTTCTGTTGAGTTTTGTGTGTTAATAAGTGCCATGCAGTAAAACTGGGAAAGTGGCTATTCAGAACAAGTAAAATGAAATACTTCTCTATAAAAAATGAAAATTCTTACATTCAGATATTGTAATTTGTTATTTTTTTGTTTAGTGTGTTAGTCCTATGTTAAGAATAAAGGCATTTTCAAGGCTTAGAAGTAAAATACATCAGTTTTAGTGCAGAATATATACATGTATATGTGAATATCAGGTACATATTCTTATTTTCTATTCCATATTTTCATACATTATTCAGTTTATATGGTTATAGTATTTAGAATGCATTTCTAGAAATATATAAAGTTTTCATTTTGTTGAAGGAACTGTTTCAGTGAATGGTAACTGTTGTTCTTCCTTCTGCTGTGTAGCTTATAGTAGTTATTTTATGCTGATTTAATGTCTTCCTTGAGAATACTTTCAAGGACATCTTTGATTAGATTGATCAGACTTAATGAATATGTATATGTATTGGGCTAAATTGTAGGCTGCATTTAAAAATAAACTGTCCTGTGTGTATCACATTATGGTAGATTGCAGTGAAAGAATGGGGACGTTCTAAATGTGAGATACAAGTAACTTTAGCTTAAATCTATTTTAAAAATGTTATAAACCTTACAATTCAGAGATTAAATCACTCATTCTGAAATTTAAAATTAACCTATTGGTTATGTAGAGTTACGCTTTTTTCTTGACTTTTTTTTTCTTTCAACACAGTTTAAAAGTTAAAAACTCAGTGTTTAAAATGGGAACTTCTACGTGAAATAGGCCTGGGCATTAGGGGACAGATTATTTTAATGAGTTACATAAATGTATCTGTCTTGGCTTTGTTGACCTGTTGCTATTGGTGAGGAGATGTACTGCATGGAGGTTGTTTTTTTTAAGGGGAAGGTATACATGGAAATGTCTTAAAAGGAACATTCTGCTTTAATAAAGTACCTTGCTAACTTCTGAAGAACTTTTCCTAACAGTGTGTCTGGTACAGTGCAGTGTTAAGATCTTAATCATATGTGTTTAAATGACAATCATTGTAGCTTAACTGAAAGAACTCTTCTTCCTTTCTAATGTCTTTGTTCATCCCACTTCAAAATATTTGGCTACTAGAAGTACTATGGGAGCACTATAGTGACATATGGCATTGTGAAGTGACTATTGGATTTCCATAGAGGCTTTGTTTTTTGAAGTTTGCTTTCTACCTGTCATTCTTGAAAACTAAGTGTGCTTATAAAGACTCAAGCATACAAAAAAAAAGTTCCTTAGCCAAAATAAAGACTTGGAATAATTAATTATAATGGTATTTTTTTTAACAAATTCTGCTCTAAGCAGTATTTCAACTTTC
Organism: Stictonetta naevosa; assembly: GCA_011074415.1. NCBI lineage: Eukaryota > Metazoa > Chordata > Aves > Anseriformes > Anatidae > Stictonetta > Stictonetta naevosa. The sequence continues at coordinate 13,482,023 of CM021701.1, forward strand.
AATAAGGCTCAATTTGGTGATATTTATTAAGCAAGTCTAGTCAGGATGAACAGGCTAGAATGATTTCTCAGCTGTGTTATTTCTTCAGGACTGAGAGAAATAAAAGAAAAAAATGTAGTGAATCACTTGTTTAAGATCCACAGCGCAGAGAGATTGGACTTACCTTGTGGAAATAAAGTTTTACTCCAGAGTGAAGCTTCACTGAGTTTAGTTTAAGGAGACATTAAAACTTGAAACAGAATCCAGTTGATCCATGGCAATTCCATAATAGGGAAATTATATAATGCATAAAAATGATAAACATTTTGTATTGATAATTCTTGATAGTGATATTCTAAAATAACAATACAGTATTATTTTAGAATAAATAAATAGAACATTATGGAATTAAGTTTTAAGACATATGATTGCCACTTGTGAAGCTAGCATTGTTGTAACCTCTGATCACTATAAACTGTTAATGCAACAGATTCTAAAGATATGTTTTGCCCAAATATTAGTGAATTGAGAATTTTACAATAAGCATTCATAAAATGGCAGAAAGGTTAATATTTTAATTTTGTTTCATCATCCCATCCAAAGCTAAATAACAAAATATCTTTTTTAAATATTGATTTTATAAAAACTATATCATGAGAATAATGCTTGTTGTGTAGAAATTTTAATAGCAAGGAACATGTTTGCTTGGATTATGGAGATTATTGATTCTTTATCACAATTAAGGTTCAGTGCAGCAGGACTATAGGGAGTGAACCAGCATGACCCAAAGAAGAGATTGAGCGTGAAAGAGGGAGAGAGAGAATTAGTTGGCAAATAATTGTATTGCCTACAGGAAAATGCTTTTGGAGGAGTTGGCTACATCTGGTTTCTTGTTTTCAGCAAAGAATTTTGACCTAAAAGGAACTACTTGATGGTAAATGTGCAACTACAACTACTGCTAATGTAAAAGTTTGTTTTTTATCATTATGCAACACTGGACAGATGAATTTTGTAAGGATGATGAAACTGATAACAAAATGCTTCTGACCTTTTAGATACAGAAAACATAATGCCATACATATGCTGACTTTCTACAAAGTATTGTAAATTATCTCCAAAATATATTTTAATCAGGAATTTCACTAGAAATTGTTGTCTTTTATCATTATTCCATGCAGAGCTTGAACTATTAACTTTAAGGTGAAAATGTTGCTCTAAAGTTCTCTAATAGATTTAAAAATGTTGTTCTGTTTTTGTACTCTGGTAAATCAGTAGCTGTATGTATAACAGAATACTTTACATGTTGATCAGCTGTCCTTTTATACAACTTAGTTTTGTGCAAACTTTTTCTTGTGACACTCAGATTTTCTTTCAGTCTTTCAAAGTCTTGATGCAAGTCTTATTGAATCATAAATATATTGTGAATATCTATATTACTGTTATTTGCAGACTGCATATGAACATATTTACTATAACTGTTTTCCAGAACATGTTAATGTTTAACTTCAGTTATTCAATATTTAATACATTTTAAAGCATCTGTATACATTTGCTTTTAGTTAACTTCAAACAGTTATAGTGTATTATGTTTTGTGCACTTGTATTTTGTGTGAGTACTGTACACTTGCCTGCTTGCTAACATTGAAGAGTTATTATTTTGACAATTATAGCCTTTTTTAAATTTTTTGGTATGTCAGCTTGACTTACATTTTAAAATATAACATCAACTTTCTTGAAATGCAAGGTAGCTTCCTGATAGCTTTCTTACCAGATGAAGAACCTGCCAGTATTAAGTGGAATAGTACTCTGCCTCTCTGCATGCATACTTTATGTACTCTCTTCTGTTGCAGAGAAAAAAATCTTGATTCCTCAATTCTATCTGCTTGTGTAATGACTTAGACATAATATCTGTTCTGATCAGTTTTGCAATGACTTTGTACTGATTAATGAAATCTGATGTTCTGAATAATTATCCCTTAAATTACACTTCATATGTTGAGTTATGTTTTTAACACAAAGTCTGTCAATGTATAAAATACCAATGGTATTTCAATAATAGCTTACTCAGGCTGTATAATTATCGCTGTTTTCCTAAGCCACGGTTGAGGAAAAGCCTGCATGTTCAGGAAGAACAACACTCTGTGTTTAGCTTGAATGTCTGTATTGTATGTGTGTAAATAAAATTGAATGTGTATGGAGATTGTGTTTCGAAGAAGTCTGTGATTAGGGCACTTTGCATTACTGTGAGTTTTTGCAGATTTTCATCTTCAGAAATACACCCATTACCAGCCCTTTAGTGATAAAGCGAAATGTGTACAAAGATGACAAACGCTATTTACTAATGAGCATTTATAAAGAATCCCCACATCCTTTTATTTATTTTTGAACCTTACTCTATGAAGCTTCTTGTGTTAGAGAGTCCCTTTCCTATGCCTTCATGATTTTGCGGACATCTGACATTTAGCTCAAGTCATTTCCAGAATTTAGGAGTGTAAGCTTACATTCATTCTTTTTATTATAGAAGCCAACCTGTTGCTTTAACTGTCCTTTTGGTCTCTTCTGAATCCTTTCCAGTTCTAATGCATCCTTCGGAGGCAAAGTGACCAGAGCTGAATACAGTTTAAACATGCAAGTAAATCTTTTATGTCATCATAAGCAGTGTCATACTCTTTTCTGTTTCATATTCCCTTCTTAGAAATTCCTAACATTTGATTTTCCCTTTGACTATTAACACTGAGCCAACATTTTTTACAGATATCATAATCCAAAATTTCACTCTTGAGTGAAATAATGGTCTGAGTCCATTATTTGTGTGTGAAGTTAGGATCGTTTTTCTCCTTTGTACATCATATTTTTGTACATAGAATGCCATTTGCCTTTCTTTTCTGCAGTTGCTTAGTCCTGAGACCCTTTTGTGGTTTTTCACTGACACGTCCTTATCGCCTAACAATCACCATCCAAATAACAGAACCATTGGCACTGATGTCTGCTCCCATTTTCCAGATTCCTCACTGCATGTAATACTATAAGTGATCTCTTTCCACTGTGAGAGTGGATAGTTTGGTCTTTCCCTCTATCCTTTTAATTCATTTTTGCATGTAAGGGCTTTTCTTATTATTCTGTAGCAGTTTTATTTCCTAATAAGCCTTTAGAAATGACATTATTGAAAACCTTTTGGAAAGGAGGGAGCAAAGGCTCTCTGTGCTCTTATAATTGAAACATAACCTTTCAAAATTTACATCATATAACTTGTTCAGAGTATTTTCTTTAACTGCCATTTCATCATTGAATCTTCTTCAAATTTTAATTTAATAATTCATTGTAAAAACGAATTTGGTATATGTATTCAGAACTGATACGATTACATTGTGGTACAACCTTGTTGTCTTGTAGTCTGTGATCAGTGTGTTAATACCACATAGTATAAAAGCCTGTAGTCAGTAACAGTTCACGTTTTAGTATATCTTATACGATTATTACCATGTCACAACTACAGTGCAGATGTTATTCAAATTAAGAAATCTTCAGAACACTCCTCATAGTATCTACACAGTAATATTGTAGTCTTTCCTATAATAATTCCTATAAGTATTGTATTTCTTTTTCTGATCTCATCTTTACTGGTAATTCTCCTGAACACAAATCTACAAATTCTACAAAAACTACCTAACAAGCAATATATAAAATATAATACCGAACCATTTCAAAGTCAATTTAGATTAAAAGTTTACCTTTTCTAGCTAATACAGAAAGTACAGAAATGCTCCTAAGTTATACTGTAAAGCCTATGTTTCCTTGTTTCCTATTTCATATTCTTTAGTGTATAAAGGTAAATATCTTGTGTAATATCCAGTGTAGTTAGTATAACACTTTTAAAATAAGTCTTTTAAATGTCCTATAAAATGGTTACTGTTCTATGCAAAATGATACTCATTTTTTATTTTTTTCCTCCTTTTAATGTACAATGTATTTAAGATATGCCAGTTAGAAAACTTGTTTGGCTTATAGTCCTGATCATTTTTATAGCTCTTATGTTACTGTATATCTAGCTTTTTGAAACTAGACATCTTAAATTATTTTAATATTACTTTTTTTGAGCTTTACTTTTTGTGCTATTCACTATGTAAGATGGAGTTGCCAAAACATAGCTTAGGCAATAGCATATAATTGAGAATATTTTACTTCCAAGGAATTCTCCTAATATATGCCTGCCATAACAGCATTTCTTTAAACTGTATTTCCACATAGAGGAAATTTCATTGATACTGACAACAAGGTTTGTTTCTAGAAAAGTTACAGTTGATTTATAATCTCTAATTGCCTTCAAAGTAGTTCAGATTCCATGCATAACCTTGCACTTGTTTACATAGAGTTTTATCTTTGTCACCTAATTAAATACCTCTGTATTGATACATATGTTCTTCTTTGCAGCGCTCATCTAAAAGGACTTGGAGATGTCAAAACATTGAAAATTATTCCTGGATAATTTTCAACACTATATTTGTACTGCTAAAAAAGGAAGATTGATAGCCTGAGTTCCTAATAATAATCCATGTCATTTTCACAGATCACAGTTGTATCCAAATACTATGAGAGAGAAATTTGCACTGCAGATGAGGGAGAGGTCTTATCAAAATATGGCAAGAAAGACTGCCACAATACATTACATTTCCACTAGGAAATCTGATTTTATATTATTGGGGCTGATGGCACTACAAAAATTAAATCCATTAAAGGACAAAATTAATAGCAAACAGTAAAGAAAAAATATAAGGACTAGAATCATAGAATAATTCAGTTTAGGAGGGTTCTCAAAACATCCCTAGTCCAAATGCCTTCTTCAGGTGAGGTCAGCTGTGCAGTCAGACCAAATTGCTGTTGGGTTTATCTTACTATATAGTTTCTCTGCAATCTGTTCCACTGCATGATAGTCCTCATTGTGGAGGAAAAAAGAAAAGAATCCTTATAACTAATTTGAACCTCTAGTTTCGCTGTGTGGCCATGTCCTCCTACTGTGCACTACTGGAAAGAGAATGAGTCAGTCTTCTTGATGACCTCCATAGGTACTAGGGTGTTGCTGTTGAGTTCTTCTGAAGTTGTCTCATCTCCAAGCTGATGAAAGAGACCAGTTCCCTCAGCTTCTTGTCAAGGGCATTAAGGGCACGTTCTCCATACCCTTGACTGTCTTGATGGTGCTCCACTGAATTTCCTTCAGTTTATCAGCATCGTAGCTATAGCGGAGAGCCAAAACCTGGACCCTGTGCTCTATTTGGCAGCTGTTAGACCAATTTTAAAGAGGGATAATCACATCTATCAGTCTACTGGCTGTGTCAGTCTGCTGGCTGTGGCTCCGGACCTTTACACTAGTCAACATAATTCAGCCGGAGTACAAAGAATATTAATTAAGCCCCAAATAGAGTGCATTGAAACATTTGTGTTAATTCATAAATCTAAATTAATTCTGTTGTTTCTAATATGAAAAGTGAAAGAATTGGCTACCTACACAAGATGCATGTCTGTAAAAACATTTAATCATAGCTTGATGGAAGGAAAATGGTGGAAAATTGTGAAATGAAAAAATGCGGGGAAATTCAGAAATTTGTCAGTTCTAATAAAACACGTATGTCTCATTTAGTGCAGATGAATACTTCACAGTGTGTCTTGAATTTCTTGCTCTATTATTTCTTGTCAGTTCAGATGAGTTTTTGTCTTTGCAAAGTTGGTAGTTGTTTGTTGCCATATTAGGCTGTGCTGCTGAACTTGGAGGAAAGTGTTGTCCTTGGTGTAAAAACTCAGTGAACTATGAGTCATGGTCATAATAGCTGTTGCTGGACTGTGTTTTTATAGTGTGTGTAAGCATAGAAGAAATAGTCATAATAAAAAATAAATATGTGCTTATTTTAATGCCAGCACTACCACTTAATCTCAAAGTAGCTAATATTTCACCCCAGTATGAGTCTGTGGGTCCTTTGAGATATTTTTTTGTTATGTACACGTAATTTTAAAATGTTAATCCTTTTACTTTTTCTTATCCACCAATGTATTTCTTTTGGTTATTGTTACACTCTACAGAGGAAGCAGATATTTTCTTAGATTTCTTAACATGGTGGTTTCTCTTCTCTCTAGAAGTTCTGGTTCTAAAAGTGAGTCTTAATTAACAAGGGTATTCATTGGCTTTTAGGTCATTCATAGTGACCAGAACTGGTGTAACAAAAGATTTTAGAAACAGTAATACAGTTCTTTGCAACACAAGGCTGTAGCATTTTAATGTATTAGGGAAAACGTGCTTGAGCATTTTACGTAGAGATACATCAGTTCTCACTGTATGAAGAAGAATTTTATTCTTAATTTTTCTTATTTTGAAATTTAACAGAAATATATGATTTTATTATAACTTTGTTTTATTCTGCAGCACAGTTTTCTTGGCAAATTGATTGCATCTTCTAGTATCTGTCCAAATACAGCAGATTGTTTTGTTTGTATCAACAAAGAATGACTGTTTCATGTATTATATCCAAAAGATTTGTTCAGCCTTTAGAATGATATGAAACAGAAACACTGCAATCCTAGGAACAGAAAGGTGATGAATAGGAACGTAATGGTGATATTTTAAAAACCTTTTTGGAAAAAAAGGTTTTCAGTGCCTTCAAATAGATTATAAAATAGGATTATTTTAATTTTTGAATAGTGTGGCTTTCAGAAATGTTGAGCTACACACCAGATGGCATTCTAAAAGGAGTGAAAAAAGCATAATCCAACAAACTAAGATGTGATGGCTTTTATAAGGGAGAGCATAAATCTATTACAGAGATCATGTGGATCAGTTATTACAATATTGAACGTTCATTTAAAGACTTAAAACAAATAGAGTATTGTACATTCTGAAAGTTAAGGAACTCTGACACTTGGTTCTGGAATAGTAGCAGTGTTTCCTAGTGAAAGTGCTAGGGAAAAGGGTTAAAATAATCAAGGTTGTAAACTGTATGTTGTTTGCTGTATGTATTATTTCATAAAAGTAAAGCTGGAATATGTGAACCTCTGAAGAAAAGGATATGAACAGACGTAACACCAAGAATCTCAGCATCATATGAACTGCTGTGAAAATCCCCTTTACTGCTATAAAAAGAAAAAATGATGAGGCAGGCATGGGGAGCAAAAGCCTGCATCCTTGTCTGCAAATTCAAGCACACCTGGATAGCTGTTTGGGCTCTGGAATGTGAGTGGTCTGCTACTAAATTGGCAGTTTGTCCTTACCACAGTATTCTATTCCAGTGTAAACTGCCCCTCAACAATTTATGGCATGGCTCAGCCATGAAAACATTAGTAGGATTTTGTCCAGTAACTAATTTGAATGATATCTCGTTTTGGTAACTGAGAACAAATAGCTAGCATACAGTGAAAGATGTTCCTTGCTAGTTGATCTCGGTGACCAAGTTTACTAGTTGAGGATACAGCCTTCATGTTTAAAAATTCTAATAGAAACAGGAGGAGAGTGGAGGCCCCAGCCACTTTATTTTCTTTTTTCTGTTGTTGTTTTTGTTTTTTTGATCCTCCCATTTGCAACAGATCAGGTGAGAAGTTGAACAAGCCCTTAACAGGTATGGACAGGAATTTTATTGTTAAAGACTGTAAAAACTTCTGTGTGGCTTGGTTCTTACTGTCATAAGTAGCTATGATGAGTGCTGCTGTACAAAGTGAGACTAGCCAGCTTAAATTAAGGGGCACCGGAGAATAATCTCTTTTAATATGGCAGTCTCCCTCTTTTTAGGTAATGTTCATGTCATACCACTTTCTTGGTCAGAAGCTGAATTCATTGCTTTAGCATTGAATTCATTGTGTTTGGCACTTCAGGTTTTCATCTCATTTGTTTGAATGTAGTACAGATAATAATGTATACCAAAGCCCATGATAATTCAAAGGAAAATGGTTGTAAATTGATGGTGGTATCATAAATGTTTTTGTACAGTGAGTATTCGGAGTTTTTGTCTCGTGTTTATTTTGACCAGAACACCTTCTTCATTACTTACCTGAACTGCTTTTGCCACCATCCAGATGTTGCTGGTGTGCATCATTTCCTGTTGGGAACCTCTGTATTCGCAGGACTGGGCCTTTTCAGTAGAGTTCCTGTAAACACCTGTTGTCTCATTTTCAGAGGAACTTGCAGTATTAATTTGCATAGTTTTTCTCATTTTGGGGCTTTCACCATGTGAAAATTCTGTTCTATCATTTGTTATTGTTTTTTAATGATGCCTATGGATTTTCTTAAATTTCTACCTGGGGTCCACTGGGTTTTAAATATTTTCTTTATCTTGGTCAGTGCTACGCTGGATTCTTTTCAAGGTTTCTACCTCGGGTATAACCTTTTGTATTTCCTTGGATTGTGGAAACACAGCAAAACACTTTTTTTTTTTTTAAAAAAAAGTAAAAAATAAGAAAATCTTACTTTATCAGGATAACCTTTTGTAAAGGGGCAAAACATTTTTGTCCTCTTTTGAATTGTGTTGATGTTATGTGGACAATATCTTTTTATTCCTTTTTTGAAACTTCTATTCAAGAATTTGAATCTCTTTTCATGCCCACCCAGACGTGAGACCTGATAGCACTATGCATTCTGTTATCATTGCTGTTTCTCTAAAGCCAAATGGGATGGGACACACTGCTTCCAATCTGTCCAGTGATGTTCTGGGAAAGCAAGCTAAAATAGATCTTTCCTTTGTCAGAATAAATAGTGGGTATGCTGGCATCAGGTATGCCTTGTGTATTTCTAACATCTTAAAAGCCAGCTGGAACACTTAGGATGCAGAATATCTTCAGTCTGCTTGTCCTTTAGCAAGAACCTTGAATTGTTTACTAGGCTGTTGGTGACAGCTTCTGAATTTATCAGTATGTGTCATGCTGTAATGACACCTGTAATCAAAATACTGTTTTCCAAACTTTGTCTTCACTGGAGATATAACAATCCCAAAACATTAAGTGTATTTGTCACAGTGAAATCATGGTGCTTTGTTTTTCCCAGCCAGTTGTCAAGATGTTCATCAGATTCTGAAACTGAAGAATCATTAGAGCGTGTAACCTGTTAAATCTCTAAAAACAATATAGATGTAATTATATAATATATACAGTATACATTATATATATACATATAGTTACAATATAGATGTAATATATAAGCTGTGCTATATATTGTTACTAACCAGTTCATTTGGGGGCATTTAGTAGTTAGTCTGAATACCTTGGATTTTCTGATTGTTTTTTTTGTTGTTTTTTAGAAATACATGTTCATTTTGGTTTTAGTCTCAGTACTGCTTCTCAAGTGTAAACCACTAGTATGTGGTCAGGGTGAAAGAGGTTTGTCAGGACTCTTGAGCTAGAGAAGGGAAAATTGCTGTAATGTTCTTCAGCTCTATAAAAACATTAAATGATACTCAACACTTAAAAGGTTTCTTATTCAGACTTAACTGTTTCGATTTTCACAATTTCCTACAAATGCAGCTTTCACAATATCCTATAAAATGTAACATATGTTTATACTGGCTAGTTTTATGCAATGTTCTTTTTATTTTTGTCTATAGCAATAATCTCTGATTATATACCCATGTAATTACATTTTTTTCAGACATTCTTCCCTTCCTTTTTAAGGGGTAGAGTATGGGGAATTGTTCTTGAGTTTCAGAGTTGTAGCCCATATCTTTTGATATTTTTTGTTCAATGTCATGTAACATATAACAAGTAGAATAGGTGGATGAGAAGAGACATGTTGCCCCATGAGTCTCTGCTGTGGCAGGCATATTCTGTAAGCTAAAGCATTCTGTGAAATTCTTTCCTTTAAATGCTTTCACCTGCCAATATTCACTGTTAAGTGGGGAAAGCCATATAGAACTTGCTGCCATTTCTAATATGTTCTGTAATTAGTATTTGAATGAGAAATGCTTTTAAAGGGAAGTAGATTATGTGAAAATGACAGTTATGATGCATTTGTTTTAGCTTGAAACCTAAATGTTGGTCTGTACCTTTTTTTTTTCCTGTTAATCTTCAGTGTCATGTGAATACATACTGCCTTAATTCCAATAAGAAATGGCTGGTTTACACTTTTTATTTTTTCTGGTCAGGGCAGTGAAATATGTTTAAGTCAGGAGAAAAAAAACTTTTAACAAAGAGTCATGGATCACTTTAGTGATCTTTAATTGTGTATATAATATCATGCAGGAAGAAATTCAAGAGAATCTCAAGCTCTAGGAGTTCATCTTTTCCTAATTTTCTTCTACCTCATTTTTCTCTACTGTATACATGGTTGCTTCTTACTGTTTTACAAGTCTTTTAAGGAGAAATTTCTACAGAATTTGTTCATTCTTGTTTCTGTGTTAGTGACCAGCAGATAACTGTTACTCCAGTAACACTCGTGTAAAAGTTCCAAATGTCATCAAGTTTATCTGCTTTTGATTTTTTTTCATATTTTCTCTTGTCTAAGTGAGTAGAGGAAGCAGGTCTATAATTGGCTATTCCTTGTAATCCCAATCTTCTAAGAAAAATCAGGTCCTGGATTTTCTTTAAACTCTTGATGATAAAAGGCATGCAAGTGTTAGGCATCTGTATTCTAAGTCCATTCTGGATTCTCATCGATAGTGACACAGTTCTGTAGGTCTGTGTTTGAACTTCACAAACACTTTTTCCACTTACTGGAAGTTTTTCTTTGTCTACAGTATACATTTAGGAATCCCTTTACCATGCTAAAGCTGTGGTCACCGGAAAAGGGGTCATATCCAATGTGCATGCAAGTTAGGTATTCTTTAAGGAATTCCTTAAACTCCCATGTTTATTTTTCTTACTGATAACTTATGCTTACTGTTCTATTGCAAACTAGTGTTGCAAATGAAAATTCGTCCTTACTGATGAGTCTTAAATAAGTAATTATTCTTCCCAAATGATTATTTGCAGCTCCAAGCTATTGCCTTTGCTTTCTTCCCATACTCTTGTTCTCCATTTATATTTAAGACACTAAAGCATTAAATTGCCTAGGATTATTTTACTTGTAATTTCCTATGGTTATTTGTGTAGGATGAAATACAAAATAATATCAGTAAAATGAAGAAAGCTGACACTGATGAACATATATACATATATATGTATTCTTCAGTGCTGAAGTAGTAGTTACCTCTGTGAATAACCCTGGTGAAACCAGTTCTGCTCTTATTTGTGAGCAGCTAGTAGAAGAAAACCTCAGTAGGGTTGCAATGCTGGTGTTTATGGTCAACTACTACTGTCATTTAAAGAGATTTTAATTTGAAGTGTCATCTTGAAGTTAAACTCAAAACTTTGCTTACAGTAAGGATTGAAGTTTTTTAACTGAAAGAGTATGTGTTGCTTATTTATGTGCCTTTTTTAAATTTTCCCTGTAGGAAAGACAACATTCCTCTGTGGTTTGTAATAAAACATTTGTGAGTGAGAAACAATTTCCAATAGATTATGATGTTTTCCTCTAAACAAAATTCAGTGTGAAAACAAAGGGTATAGTGAAAACCACAAAAAAATGACTATGAAGAAACCAGTTAAGTTGTAACATTAATACAGTGTGTCCCTGTTGCTGTATGATTGCAGTATTGATTTTGGGGGGGGCTATATTGTCAACATTGTTGGAAATGACCACTAAAGGCTAATTATGTGTATTTCCGTATTTCATACATTGTAGCAGTGTATTGTTGGTTGTTGCACAGCTTGAACTCTCATTCAGCGTAGGCTGACCTTAATGTTCTTGTCTGTCTGCTTTTCTGTCTTCTTGGATACAGTATTGCTTAGTGATTATTTGGGAGGAAACTCTCATCCAAGAGAATACTTAAAAAAGAATTTTTCTCTAAAACATCTGTATTTTTTATAATTATTGACTTTCAGATACTACAGCTGGCCTTACCTTTTCAAGAAGATGAATTAAATTAATTCATGGAAAAGCTATCCCACACCCTAAATTCATATATATAGACAGTTAGAGATATATTATAGAGAAGTGCTTTCAACTGAACTTTTCTGCATTTCATGTTTGCTCGACTATTTTTTCTGAATAATTTTATTAAACAACAATTATCTATCATTTTTCAAATTTATTTTTCTAAGTTGAAGGTAGTGAGGTTGAGAATCGGTTTGAAAGATAAAGTAACATGGACTCATGTTTTCCATTGTAATTACTGTCTGCCAAAAAAAAAGATATATTTTTCTAAATTTCTACTTATGTTCTTTAAAACAACTGTAAATTGTTTGCTCACAGCTTTTAAGAGAACTTCAGCTGGAATATATATTGTAAATTATAAAGAGCAAATAGTGACTTTTATATGAAATCATTTAGTATGATATTTCATATTTTATTTTAAAAAATGGTTTTAGATATATTTTTATAGCTTTTTTGGAAAGATCAAAGTACTTGGTTAAGCCAAAATCTGTTAAGCTTTGTTTCTGTTTATGGTATAAATTAAAACTCTCTAGAGTATGGTTTGACCTAAGTCTGATTTATTGCTTTACTTGGCCATGCATCAGGATGGTTGTGGTTTTCCATTCCTGTTTCCAGTGTAGTCTTCATGTGTTTTGATTTCGAATCATTACATAGCAGCTGCTCTTTATCTGTATACTGAAAACTTTGGGTGATCTTTACTATAACAGAGATACTAGGCTTCTATTTCTATTTTTTTAATTAAACAGCTTTTTTTTTTCTGTGCACATAAAATGATGCATTTGTGTATTTTTGTAATTGAGAATTTATGTTTAGGTATTAGCGTAACTTATTCTTTTAGTGAAGATATTTTCCTAATTAAGTCAATGCAGGAAGAATCTGTAATTAGAAAGAAGCTGTAATTAGAAACATTATCAAAGTTTTTTTTACGGATACATCTTTTCTTTACTGATGGCAATGTATAGGATAAAAGGAAAACTGCATTACTTTGTTTATATTTTATAAATGTCAAGTCTACCTGCTAATGAAGAAACTTCATTTATGCTTATCTTTAAAATGTGTTAATCATTAACTGATTTCAGTTGTCCATTTGATATCATCCCTGCAATGTTTAAATACTGTTATGACTGACTTTATCCCTCCTTCCAAAATGGACAGACCTTTTAAAACAAAAAAAAATTTACTTTGGGGGGGGGGGAAGGGGAAAGACTGGGGGTATAATTAAGCTTATACAGGCATGTGTGTATATGTCTATACATGCATGTAAATGTGTCTGTGCAAGTGGGGGGATCTGTAATAAGTACAATCATTCAGTATTCTTTTCCAATTTTATACCATATATATTCTGTTTACATATGCTATAGCATTTTCTGTTAAGATGGACAGTTCTCTTACTGAGTATCTTCAGAATACCTTTGTCAACACATAACAAAGATGTGTTTTTACATTTACATTCTTTAGGTATCTTACCTAAAGAATGAGAAAAGTATATTGTTACCTGTTAAGAGGCAAGACTATCCTGGTATACAAGATGTTTTTATTTTTGGTGCAAATAATCTTTGCTATCATCCTGTCTCGACCATTGATTTTGTTACATAAATTGCTGCAGAGGTTCATGACTTGTTTTGTGCTGGAAATATATGATCTGAAGGTTTAGCATGGTAGCACGAGCAAAGCACAAGTACTCAAAAATCACTTCAGTACTGGATAAATTAAGTCACTTGATTTAATCTGCTAGGACAGTGGCTGTAGGTTTTGTTATTTGGTTTTGTTCTTAATTGTAGCGATTAACAGTCTGTACTTTGACACACTCACTGGTTAATGTGGCATCCATTGAACTCATTAGGAGAATTCTGGTTTGGATTATGCCTTTAGCTATGTTTATCCATTCAAACCTCACTGATGATTTAATCTGAGGAGCTGCAGAGAAATGGAGAGATTGTGATGTTTAGGGATTTGTGTCAACAAATCAGTAACAAGAGGCTCTAAAGCAAGGGTACTACTCCTTGACCCTTTTTAAGAAAGCCTCCTACTGCTAATGCATGTGATGGTGGTCGTGACTGAGGTCCAACCAAGAGCAAGACACTCCAGAGATGTCGTGATAAAATCTGCTCAACTGAATTCTCAGTTCAAATTTTAAACAAAAGACAGGTAAATGTTCATGGAGTAGGTTAGAATAAACGGTAAGAGATGAGATTATTTTCAACAGTCATCATGCATGAATTAGCCTTGATAGATGTCACAGAAGGACACATTGACAGATTGTATGAATTGTAGTAAAGCAAATACTTTAAGATGTTAATTTTGTGTCTGTAAATTCCTCCGAAGTATACAAGGACAATATTGGAAGGAATACACAGGTGCTTGTGGAGTAAACAAATGAGAAAGTGTTCATGCCTGGGAGCAGAAGACAAGGTTGTTAATGCTAAACAAATTACATGAGCAAAATATTTTGTTTGACACAGCAAGAAAGAAATTCACCACAGAAGAATTAAACTAAGAGAAGAGAAATTCTGGAAAGAACTGAGTAGAATTAGAAATCAAGGAAGTAGAGGCAGCATTTAAATGAATACGAAAGAAGCAAAGTTAGAGAATAAAACCTAAATAAAAGAGGAGGAGGATTCAGAACTTTATCAGGAGAATTCAGGCTTTCAAAATTATTTTGATTGTATACATTAAGCAGAAAAGGTTGCGGCTTTGGGATGTTACATAAAAATACTGAAATATAAATACAGTCTGGATATGTGAATTAGAGATGTATCCAGAGTATTAATTTCCCTAGTATATATAATGCAAAAAGAAAAAAACAAAGGGAGTTCAATTTCTATTTTATTATTTTTAACAACTCATCACAGTATGGTTTGTCAATTTATAACAAGTTCGCTTTAGAAGTGACAGATGCTTTTTATGTTACAGGAAAAATAATTCCAGGAAGATGAAAAGCAATACAGGAGTTAGACTTAATAAAATTGTAAACCATTTTCATCAAGATAAATGTTTTCCAGCCCTCCCTTACTCCCTCTCCCCCCTTCCCCATGAGTATTTCTTTTCAGGGATACTGTATAATTCTATATATTTCAATAGCAGTTGCAATTTAAAACAAGACTAGTTCTTCTAATGTACCAGTGTTGGTTGGTTGTTTTTGTTTGTTTTTTTTTTTCCCGTAAGACTTTGCCTTTAAGATGATTAATGAAGTAACTAAGTAGGTCTTAATAGAAAGGCAGTGCTGTGCTTAGGCAGTGGGGTTGGACCATGGGAGCTCAGGAGGTTCTTGCCAACCTCAACTGTTCTGTGATTCTGTGCAATACATACATGTTCTGAAATACAAAATGCTATAAATGGAAACAAATGTACTATGAGCATCTGATTTTAGCGCAGTATTTGGCACTTACATGTTAGTTATTAAGTACTGACTGCTATGGTTAAGGATGACAAAAAATATTTTTACAAATATATTAATGATAAGAGGAGGGCCAAGGAGAATCTCCATCCTTTACTGGACGCAGGGAAGAACATGACTACTGAGGATAAGGAAAAGGCTGAGTTTCTTAATGCCTTCTTTACATCTGTCTTTACTAGTTAGACCACTTATCCTCAGGGTAATCAGCCTCCTGACCGGGAAGTCTGGGATGGGGAGCAGAAAAAACCTCCTACAGTTCAGGTGGAAAGTTAAGAGACCTGCTGCTCCATCTAGACTGTCACAAGTCCATGGGACCAGGTGAGAACCACCCAAGCATGCTGAGGGAGTTGTTAAATGTGATTGCTGGGCTGCTTTCCATTTTCTGTCAGAAGTCATGGTCATCTGGAGAGGTTCCAGATTACTGGAGACCTGCTAATGTAGTGCCCATCTATAAGAAGGGTTGTAAGGAGGACCTGGGGAACAGGCTTGTCATCCTGACCTCAGTGCCAGGAAAGGTGTTGAAACATTATCATGAATGCAATCACACAGCATATGCGGGATAGCTAGGGGATCAGGCCCAGTCAGCATGGGTTCATAAAAAGCAAGTCCTGCCTGACCAACCTCATCTCGTTCTATGACCAGGTGACCCAGCTGGTGGATCAGGGAAAGGCTGCTGATGTAATCTACCTTCAGCAAAGCATTTGACACAGTCTCCTGCACACACAGTTCTCGTGGAGAGGCTGGCATCCCATGGTTTAGACAGGTACACTATTTGGATTAAAAAAAGTTGGGCTGGGCTGGCAGGCCCAGAGAGTGGTGGTGAACGGGTTGAAACCGGTCACAAATGGTGTTCCCCAGGGGTCAGTGTTGAGACCCATTCTCTTTAATATCTTTATGGATGCTTTGGACTAGGGAATTTGGTGCACCCTCAGTAAGATTGCAGATGACACCAAGTTGGGGGGAGACGTCAATCTGCTGGATGGTAGGAAGGCCCTGCAGAGGGACCTGGACAGGATGAGTTTATGGGCACAGGTCAACGGGATGTGGTTCAACATGGCTAAGTGCTGGGTCCTCCTGCACTTTGGTCACAACAACTCTGTGTAACACTACAGGCTTGGGGGAGAGTGGCTGGAAAGCTGTGCAGAGGAAAAGGAACTGGGGGTGCTGGCTGCTCGCCTGACCATGAGCTGGCAGTGTGACCGGGTGGCCAAGAAGGCCAGCAGCATCCTGGCTTGTACTAGGAATAGTGTAGCCAGCAGGACCAGGGAGGTGATCATCCCCCGGTACTCTGCTGTGGTGAGGCTGCACCTCAAGTGCTGTGTTCAGTTTTGGGCCCTTCACTTCAAGAAAGACATCGAGGCCCTGGAGCATGTCCAGAGGAGGGCTACAAAGCTGGTGAAGGGCCTGGAACAGAAGTCCTGTGAGGAGCAGCTGAGGGAACTGGGGCTGTTTAGTCTGGAGAAGAGGAGGCTCGGGAGACCTTATTGCTCTCTACAGCTACCTGAAAGGAAGGTGTGGTGAGCTGGGGGTCAGCCTCTTCTTTTGGATAACTAGTAATAGGACTAGAGGGAATGGCCTTGAGTTGCACCAGGGAAGGTTTAGGTTAGAAATTCAGATAAATTTCTTCTCAGAAAGAGTAGTCCGGCACTGGAATGGGTTGCCCAGGGAAGTGGTGAGTCACCGTCCCTGGGGGTATTTAAGGAAACGATGGATGTGGTGCTTAGGGACATGGTTTAGTGGGTGATAGGGGGATTGTTGGACCAGATGATCTTGGAGGTCTTTTCCAACATTTATGGTTCTATAGTACTCCGTATTTTGACTTTGTTGTATTTTTTCCAGTTTGGAGACCAAGCTTGCACACCTTTTTTTTAACCTTTTTTTCCCAAATTAAGTCACATTGTGTTTATTGTGAAGATTCATTTGAGTAACATGTACTCACGAGTAAATATTTGAAAGACTGAAGACATTAATTAGTTGCTATTGCTTCTTAACAGTATTTCTCCTTCATTGTTGAGAAGCAGTGGCATTTCTCTTAGGCTTTACCACAGTTTTATGCTTGTTGTTTCCATGGTAATTCTTTTTCTTGCAGTCTGCTTCAAAGGAGCCTGAGGATCCTGTCAGGTCTTCTGTTATCATTTATTTGTGTGAAATCCAAACTGGAATATCCTTTTCTGTAAAAACTCTCAAATAATTATTCTCTCAAGTATAAATGCAACTGTAGGTTTTAACTGTTAGAGCATAATTTCATTTTTCTACCTTCCTCTTTTTAAGCAATAGTTTAGTTTTTTTTATTATTTCATATTCAACATATTTTACAAAAATTGTCTTTATCTACTTACTCCACATTATTCCTAAATTGCGTTTTATGGTATCAGAATAATTTTAAACTATTGAAGACAATCTGCAAATGCTTGCAATCATCTCTAATAATCTGAGTTCCCTTCAAATCAGGCTAAGGGTAATGTTGAGCATGCACAATAACTTATGATTTATTACTTTTTTCTACACTTCCAAAAGGCCAATATGACACCTACCATTTAAGAGTCACACTCAAACATTCTCTGTTGAAATGACATATTCTTAGAATATCACTAACATATGCCCACAAATCATAGTTATCCTTTTGTGCAATTAACTTTCTCGAATAGTCTCATTTTATATTTTCAAGTAAGGTTTAATGATGCAGTAGGGATGAGACACATTCTATTCCAATAAATTGAGTAATTAATAATCTTTATTGCCTTCTTCTATTTCAGATAGGGGGCTGGTTAGAATAATAATTAACACTTTATCCTTCTATAGAGAGAAACATAAGGAACATCTAAATTAAAGAACTGAAACAGAGGTTTTTGTCCCCAGAGGCTTAGTGATGTGGTTTCATGGTTCTCTGGCATTAATTTAAATGTCACTGCCAAAAAGGTAGTCTTGCCCTAAGCCATGCATTTCATCTTTGCATCAGCAATAGCATCTGTCCAGCTTTTGCAGTATGTCTCATCAGCTCACTCATCCATTTGAAAATGATATTTTTTTTAGGGGAGTTAGGAAGATTAGTTTGCAAGCTGATCAGTGAGCTTATCTAATTCATTTGCAGCTGCAGGAATATTTGTGCTGGTGTAAAAGAGGTAGCCAAAACACCTTGTGTGTGCAGAAGAGGAGGAAGGACGTGTATTCCCCATAGAGCTGAAGGGGCTACTGACCCAGCACATCCCTAGCTGTTTCCTGCTGTCTGCTGTTTGGGAAATACTTGATTCTCAGATATATTAGCATGATGCATCAGTGAGGTATCCCTAGTATTTTCAGAGCCAGGTTAATAAATACTTTTAAATTGAATTACTTATGCTGATTTTCCTCACTTTTACTCAAAAGGTGGAAGAAATGTATTTGATTTATCCAAAGATAAAACTGTTTCTTCCTTGTTTACCTTCCCTCCCTCCTCCCCCTCCCCCCCCCCCTTTAATAGCATGCATTAGATAGACTCAGGTTTTCTAGTCTTTATTTTTTTTTAAAGAACAGAAAATAAGTTTTAATAGTTGGTAGTTCAAATAGAAGTAACATACATGTAAAAGAAGAAACAACTTAAAAAAAAGTAGAAAATGAACGTACCTCCTTATTCATTGTGATATTGTAGGGTGATTTATTTTTTTCTGCCTGTTCTCCTTTCCAGTGCTATTATTTCAAGTGCAGACTGTTCTGAGTCCAAAAAAGAGCCATTTCCCTCTCCCAAAGGAAGGTTCCTTCTGACACAGGGTGCAGCAGACAGGCAACCTTCTTTTCTCCCACTCCAACCACAACTGCTTCAGGAAAATGTAATATGCCAAACATACATTAAACCAAAAACTTCTACCATATGTCAGTGGGGAGGGATTACACAAACATCTTTGGCAGAGGAAATAACCATTGCAAGTCATTTTTGAATTCAGGTGGACAGCATAAAAGCTGGAATATTTTTACATTTTACAGATGCAGCTGGAAGAATGATGATTAAGCCTATAAAGAAAAAAACTTGAAATTGGAAGCCTGGATTTACAGATTTTGTATCTGTGTATAGATACTGCAGTGCCCTGTATTTTAATTTCTCTTGGTAGACATTAGAAATGAAAAGGGAGTTGTGCTAGAGGAATGGAAACTGTGCATTTGTTAGTAAGAGCCACGTGTAAAATTTAGTGCATGCTATTCCAGAAACTTTGAACCTTAACTGTTTAGTAACCTGGGTTGACTTTTCTCTGCTGTTGTTTAATTAATGTAACAAATATATGCTATTGCAACAAAATATTAAAATAGCCTATGTGAACTTATAAAAGCTGCTCTTTTTCTTTTAATTGCACAAAACATTGCATTATTATTTTTTTCTTTCCCCAACAGCTAATTATTAAAGGAAAATGGTTAAAAGGAAGTGGTTAGGGAGATCATGGAGTAAATCCATAGATGAGTGTTAACGGCAATATCTGTGAATATTATATATAGATAATTTCTTTTTGCTTTAATTTGTCCCTTTTCCTCTAGGATTAATTCCAGTAGGATTTAACTGCATGTTAAAGCAGGAAAATGCACAATCACCCTGTTCTCTAGTATGTAGCAAACTGTGCAGTCACATCTGCTTTTAAAGTTTATATCTGATCATCCTGACGTTAACTCCTCACCCTGGCACAGGAAAAGGGGAAATCTAGGCAGGAAACTGGAACAAAGAACATTGGAGTGACCAAAAATAAAATTCTTCCTGAATATGTTTTGGAGGGGGAGTAGTTTGCAGTGTGTTTGTCTGGAGTTATAGGCGTTTTGAGTAAATTAGTCTGCAGGCTTTTAAGATAGATTGTGCATACTTCTTAGGTTGAGATGTATTTTTTTTTCATCTGTAGTATTATGTCCTTGCCACTTGGATTAATTAGCCTTTTCTTTTAAAATTATCCTGGTGTGGGCTACCACGCTTTCCATTTGTATGCACTTCCAGAAGGAAAGTAGTCCTGGCGCAGGCCAGCAGCAGGATCGCGGTTGGCAGGGTGTGCAGCGCTTGCGCTCTACGGGGATGCCGTGGAGCAGGAGCAGAATCGACGTGCAGGTGGTGGGGAAAGATTAGTTTTCGTGTGCACAAACAGGAAGCAGGGTTTCAAAAGCAGGAAGCTAGCCCTGAGCCATGATGACCATAATTGCTGCTCCATGCAGAGCTGCTGAACTCCCACTTACTGCTTTACTGTTAGGGTGAGGTTGAATGTCTGTGGGCTGTGCCCTGGAAAAAAACGCAATGGAGCAGTTGCATGTGTGCAGATGGCAGCACAATTTCTCAACGCGTGACAGAGTAGACAGTTCATTCTTGAAATGCAGGTTTTACATTTCTGTTAACAAAATAATGGAAGTGTTTTGAAAGTACCAAGTACATGGGGTGTGCTGCTGCTGTTATCCTGGGAGGTTATGGAATAGATCATACTCCCACAAAGGTATCTACCCACAGATTGCTCGGTCCTGTTGTAGTTGTGAAGGCAATGTGCGTCTGTTTCTGTGGAGAAATTATATGCTGTGCTCTTGAGTGAAAAATGTTTTTAATATATAAATATTTTCATATTCAGTGTAAAAATCTATGTGAATGTAAAGATTTATTCAGTGTAAAAACACAGCATCGGATTTCAGTTCTGGTACACTCTGTAAACTTATTGCCATAATCCGTTACTCTATCTCTGAGTTTGGATTGCTTGCTAAAGACTACCCATTATTTGGTTGAATATTTGCTGCTTGTGTGTGTGTGAAAATATATTAATATATCTGTCTACACAGAGGTGACTACAAGTTTGTGGTCTCTTCATTTAAGATGCAGGTTGCTAATTATCATCATGGGAGTCAGTCCTTGATTAGTAGATACCTGATAAATTTGAAGGGAAATGGTGGAACTTAATTTTGACCACTTTCCACATCTGGTGACATTGAATGAAGTATGAATAGCAGTAAAGTCTGGGTGTTGGAGTTTTAATTGGCAAGTTAAACATTCATTAGATTTGTACATTCAGGGAACTTTTCCTTAAGTTTGACTTGGATATTCAACATCAATAAAGTTATCAAATTACATCTGTTGCTTGCAAAGTACTGGTTTACTCACAGTAGAATCTTTAAATACTTTAAATTCATACGTAGATCCCTAAATTAAATTTTAATCTCTGAAAACAGAGGAGTAACATGAGGATTGCTAGGCCTCTTAAATCATTACTGATGGAATTGTTGGATCTCGAGCACTTAAAGAGCAGTCCTGAGGTCTAAATTAATGCAAGTGGGTTTGGGTAGGATAGGAAGTGACTTTGTGTGCAGTTCTTGCACCTACACAAGAGGTTATGCAGTTTCACAGAATCCTGCTTGTAAGCATTCAGTTGTACTTTACAGACAGGTATTCATCACTACAATTTCAGCAAAAGTGTATATGAAGGGGGATTCCTGTTTTTTTTTTTGTTTTTGTTTTTTTAAGTTATGGGTGGAGTAATAGCTTGCACTGAAACTGCTATAAGTGCTTATGGTTTTCCTGACTACAGTCATAAGAAACTCTCAGGAACAGCTGTCACCTATGTTTGGTCTTACATTTATCAGCACTAATTAGAAAATGTGAAAAGCGTAACAAATGCTTTTGCAACCTTTCTTTTTAGTGTCTAACATGAGCAGACCTAATTGAATTTTAGATGCCTGTATTTCCTCTTTAAGAATGACTGATAGTGATTAAAAACATTCTTACGATTTAGTGTGTATATTTAACAGGGCTAATGAGGCTGCCTGGACTGATGTATTAAGCAAGCACATTGCTCCTAGTACTCAAGTTATTTCTAAATGACCTAATTCAGATACATGCCAATGTACGACATTTCAATGTGATGAACTGATAATGGGAAAAGAATCCTTTAGGTCTCTCTCTGATCTCTTATATGATCTTCCCAAGTTATGTACTGCATATCATTAAGACTGCACACAGAGAATTTTCTTGGCATGGTTAAGTTGTTAGGAATGTGATTTTCTTCATGCATTTAACAACTATTTTTGAGTAGTTAAAGCTTTGCTTTGGATACTTGGCAATTTTAAAGGCTCTTAGTTGTTCTTCGTGGAAATTGTCAACCTCTATGGTTTGTTACTGTCTCTTATGAATAGCAACCATCAGAAAAACACTTCTGTTGTTCTCAAAGTTCGTATTATCAGCAGCTTAATTAGAAGCCTTAGAATTAAATTCCATTTTCTCTACATACAGAATATAGAATATCTTTTGAAAAGTTCATTAATTTGTTACTGTTAAGGCACACTTCCATTTTACTTTGATTTTTAGGAATAGGAGTGTGAAATTTGACAGGTATGTGCATATAGAAAATATATTTTTTGTTTTCTCTCTTAAAATGTGTCCATTATAAACCTTATAAAAATCTAAGTTAACGTGTGATTAGATATGATATTTTGCCTACAAAATTACTGGAACTGGCTGTCTGTAGCAATCACAGAATTACAGACTAATTGAGGTTAGAAGGGACATCTAGATATTAGCTGAAGACACTGAAGACAGGGTCAGCTAGAAACAGCATCATATCAGGTTTTGAGCATCTCTACATATGAACACTGCACGTGGTCTCCATGCAGCCAGTTTCTGTATTGTTACCCTCACACTAGAAAAGCTGTGTGTGTGTGTTTAAATGGAATTTCCTCTTTCAATTTGTACCAATTGCCTCTTGTGATTTCAGTAGATACAACTAAGAGTCTGGGTCTGTCATCTTTACTTCCTCTCACAAGGTACTTGTACACATTGATAAGAGCCTTCTCTTCACTGGGCTGAGCCCCAGTTTTCTCAGCCTCTCCTCATACACCAGATGCTTCAAGTCCTTAATCTTTTTTGTGGTGCTTTGCTGCACTCAGTCTTGTGTTCACATCTCTCTTATACTGGGGAGCCCAGCACTGGACACAGTACTCCAGCTGGTGTTTTACCAGTTCTGGGTGGAGGGGAAGGATCACCTCCCTTGACCTGCTGGTGATGTTTTTAATGCAGCCAAGGATGCCACTGGCCGCCTTTGCTGCAAGGGTGCGTTGCTAGCCTATGCCGATTTGTTGTCCACCAAACCATCAAGCCTGTTCTGCAAAGCTGCTCTGACCTTAAATCCTCAACATGAGATCAGGTCAGTATAGGGAAGGGGAGACTGTATGCAGAGTAAGGCTAACCTGGGGAAGGCACCAGTCGCAGTGAGCTGGGGAGAAAGAAGGGAACAGTGCAGCAGGGAGGCAGAACTGCAGGGGGTTGGAGGAATTCTGTTGTGGGGAGCAGAGAAAGTGCTCAAGACATGGGGACAAGGCAGCGTGGAGCTATGGTGCATGCTTACAAGGTTCCTGACTCAAATACTAAGTTATTGCAGTGGCAGCTATGAAGTCCTGGACAAAATGCATGTTTCTTTTAAGTACAAATAGGTAGTAGCCTATTACCACCAGTAGTTGTGTTAGTTGGGCATAAAGAGTAGATAACTATTCTGTGAACCTAAAGAAATCCACAATTCCTTTCAAAAATGCAAATACCTGTCTTGATGGTAACCTGGTTTTAGACAAGGTGGTGTGGAAATAATGATTGACTAGAACAGGAGTTTGAAAAGAAAGGCAATTGCAGTAACTGATATTTGCATTTTTATCTAGAATGGAATATTCACATTTGCAAAACCACCATCTTTTCATTGAAATATCATTAACTGCCTGCCTTGCCTTTTTAGAGAAAGTTGCTTTGTGAATAAAAGTTTTACATCCTCTTAATGCCTTAATAATATAATGGAAGTCTTAAATGAAGCTCTAGTAACAAATGTTAATTTCTCTTGTCCATTTTCCAGAGAAAATTTAAGCTTTTATATCATATTTACTAACATAAAAAATAGTAAGTGTTGGACTACCTAACTTCTCGTCCTCAGTGAACAGCTCATAACTGTTTAACAACAGGAGTGAGCTTTCTTTTCTCTGAGGAAAGTGTTTCATATAGTCATGGGCTTAATTATCCAGCAAGTCCCACTTAGTTGTGTGGTGACCTGTTTATTGGGTGAAGTCACCAAAATATTAGAGAACTTGTTCTCATGCGTTGTCTTAATATGGTTTCAGTCTATTTATTTTTCATAGCTGTTAAAAATCCCAATTTTAATACTCATTTTGAAATCATTTCAGTATGTATTGAAAATAATAAAAGTATAGCAATTAAAATAATATGAATATAGTGTTTTTGTTAAGATTCTTGCATACTTGAATAAATTAAAAAACTTCAGTAGGCACTTGCCTCATTTAATAAAACATAAAAAAAAAGAAGCCAAATATGATAAGCTTATTCTGTACATACCAGTTGCAGAAATGAAACAAAAGTTGGGGATTCCATCTACGATGTTAATGCTGGTGAGACAGTCATGTGTCATGTACAGCCAAAATCCTCAGCATAGCTATTTGGATGAATTTTCTGTTAATCTATATTTGAATACACATGACTAATGAATAAAGCTGCTAAGTATTTGAATTTTTTTTGTGGCTTCTTTTGTAATATTTAAAGTTATTTTTCAGAATTCTTACAGCTTCATCATTACATTATTCTTTCTGCTGCATGACATCACACTAGTCACTATTACCAGACTATCATGTTTTCAGTGTAGCCCGATTAAATGAGCTCAACTTAATTTTAAACCTCAGGTAAACTTTGTCTATGTGTATATGAAATGAAGTTTTAAATTGAATTAACTTTCAGTTTCTAAATTCAAATAGCAAATTTCAGGTTTAAAATAAATTTTTAGAAGTGCCTTTTATTTTAAACAAGTATTTAATTATTTTAGAAGCCTGTATTATTGATACCATAGATTGTACCTGATAAGACTTTGAGGCTTTTTTACTGTGTCATATTCCCTTCATATTTCACTTTATCAATTGCCATTGGAATTAGAATATCTCCTCTGCATTATTACTCATAATTCAGTGACAGATACATACAAATGACTTACTTAAATTATAGTGTTTCTGCTTCTGTTCTCTACCCCAATACCGAGTACATTAAATAAATTCATTATCAATGTATTCCTTTCAGTTTTAATGTGTTCATGTGGACCGTGCATCTGCATCTCCCATAACACTTAAGGAAGTGTAGAGCTAAATGATATTAGATTGACTGTTTTGAGCAGTCTTTTTGGTTTTAGTGGAATATCTCTTGAGCAAGGAAAGAAAGCTTTTGACGATCCTGCTAAAAAGAATCAGATTCTGACCTCTCCTAAAGAAATTGGGAATAATTGCATGTAAATCATAAATGCAGTGCAGAAAAGATCTGTCAGAATATTAGAATTTTAATAGATATTAAAAGAGAGCAGTGATTGATCATTAATGTTCTGTTCATTTTGAAAATGTATACCTAGAAAGTAAATAAGTCCCAACATATGCAAATAACATTATTGGTAAAAATTCATTGTTTGAATTCATTATATATTTTTAGACTGTTGTTATGATTCATTCTACAGTGAACCTTGATGTTGAAGCTTAGAGGTTAGAAGTAATTCAGAAGCCTACTGTTTAAAACCTGGGTGTTGATAATCCAAAATTATCGTGAGTGTATTTTGTTCTAAAACAATATGAAGGTTGTCAGCTTAGCTCCACTGAGACATCCAGAAATAATACTGATCCAAGTAGAAGACTTCTTGCTGAAAAAAATAAAAAGAAAACACGGGGAAAAAAACAACAAAAAACTCATGTGTCTCAGTGAGCAATGAGAAAATACAATTTGCTGATTTTTTTTATTTATTTTATCACTCTGGGAAAAAAAAATCACTATTTCTTTAAAAAGAAATTAATACCTTAGTCCATTCAAGGAAACTAGGACATGCAAGAGGTCTGTGTTCTTAGTGAGTCGTTTGAGCATATTGCACTAATCAGATTGCATTTCTTTACTTAATTTACTGATGTGATTTAAATCTACCTGATTGGTTGAATGCCAATAGATGGAAAACTGTCAAATCGTACTTCTGTGAATATGAAGCTATTTTTAGGTGTTTTTTAGCTGGTGTGTTTTCTTTCAGAGTGGAGCTGTACAATTACTGATATATTTCTGGAAAATCAAGAAAAAAAATGTCCATTAGCATAAATTAAGACAGATATGGTGCTATTAAATACAGGCTTTTATCCATGATTTTTTAAACTAAATACAGTTGTACATAGTTGTGTTTTTTTTAAATGAATGGATGGTTTTAAAAGTCACTTATTGTTTACATGCTATAGATAAGGTTTGAAATGAACAAAAGGCAGCACAACAGGAAACATATGCTGTAGTGGTTAGTTCACACCTGCTAACTGCCTTGAATAGGTTTACAGATAACATCAGACATGGAATGAATTCATTGTTTAAACCAATGAAACTCTGTACAAAATCTGACCCTTCACAGCCCTCTCTTTGTCAGAGTACTGCTTAAACTCATCCTGCTTTTGAAAAATGATTGCTGCTGTGGGCGTAGCTTTCTTAAGAAAAGACATAACCTTAAGTTAAAGGAATTTTATCACAGCTCACACTGTCTAACGTAACAAAACTAAAACTGTAGGAAACAAAACACTTGACTTGAGTGGTGTAGTGGAGCGTTGATTCTGTAATTTACCTTTTGGTTCTGCTTACATACAGAGCTTTCACACCAGTTTTCACTGCCTGTTTTCTCAGCTAAGCTTCATCTCCTTCACATTCCTTCCGGAGTTGTCGTTAGCTCAAGTTTTGTTGATGGGGCTTAGCATGTGTCAGAGCAAACCTGGGATTTTATATTCTTTTCCAGAAAGCTCCAAAACCTTTATCAAACACAAGTGCGCAGAAGTCAGGGAATGCCCATGTTTTGTTCTTGATGAATAGAGAGCAATCTGGCCATGCTCTCTTGGCTCAGTAGATGATAGACAATATGAAATGGAAATGGTTTATAACTCGTAACTGGATTTCTTTGTGCGATCCTTCTCAACATTTTGCACTAACCACCTCTGGGAACAGGACTCCAGATTTGATAGGCCACTAATCGTAACTGCTCTTGTAATTCTTATATCTCTAGTGTTGATTAAGACAGTCTGTGCCTTGCAATGTTACCCTGCAGTTAGGGCTATGACGGATGTGTGGCCAGGGTTTATGAACCAGCCAGCTGATGCTGTGGTTGCTTCCAGCCCCGCGATGGTCCTTGCAGTCCTCAAGACACTGTGCGTGATCCACTCGTGAATCAACTCCTCAACTAACCACCGCAGTTTTCAGCCTGGCATACTGAGGTGAACCAGTCCCAGTTTTTGGTTTATCCTGGCCAGGCTGAAAACTGAAGGTTCAGGAGTTCATTACTAATCTGATCAAATGTCTCTGTTGTGGGGGGAGCAGCATCTGTCAGGAGGGAGTTGTGTGCAGCTAGGGTAATAAGTGATTTAGCTGTTGGTTTGATTTCAGTCTCCTTCAGTGTCTGCACCTACATACACCGTTACTGGATTTCTGTGTCGTTTTACTCACCGATGGTCTCCTTGTTTCCAGTAACCTGCAAAATGTAAAGCTTCCCTCCTCAGTTTCTGCTTTCATTCACTGCAGTGCTCTAAGCAGTAAGCACAGATCACCACATCCACAGGGTAACTAAATACTGAGAGCCAAGTGTTACGGTGCTGTTTATACCTCATCAGGGTAGAAAGAGTTTTATCATGGTGTATAACATCCGGTTTTATATTATTTTGGCATGGATTTTTTTTTAACTTCAGGATGCTTGTTTTCAGTCACAACATGCTAGTGAAATCCTCATTCAAAAAGAATATTTTTAATCTTAGTTATTTCTGTAACTGGTTTGGGTGTTTTAGTTTAGAAATGCTGATGCTTTTTAGGAGAGAAATAGTACACAGAGTTTGAGATAGGTGAAATAATATGAATTGCTATCCCAAATAAACTGACAAACTAGTCACATATAATTTAATGCTGACAGACACTGTATATTGTGGCAGAGAACAATAAACACAATATAAATAAAATTAATAGTATTGAATCAGAATATGAGGGCTTGGAAAGGAATCCTGGATGAATAGTCTATTTTTAGTAAATAGCGTTCTGTAAAAACAATTACCAAAAGCAAACAATCTTAAAAACAACGATAAGATAACTAACCTGGCTAGACTTTTTATCGCCCTCTGTTAAGAATTGTTCTCAAATATTTGTGGCATTATTAGCACAAACTGTAATGTTTGTTTTTTTTTAAAAAAAAAAAATAATATTCTAAGAATTGGTACTACTGTTTTTCTTAATTACTTTTGATCTGCTTGTAATGTAACATACCAAACAAAAATACAATTCTATATCTCTTTAAAAATTGTTGTTACTGTAAAAACAGCTTTAGAAAAATTTTAGTAAAAACTATTTTTGATTTTAAAATAATAATACTCTTTAATGATATATCAAAGTATCACCATCATATAGATGGGACAGATTTATAGTAAGACTAAGCAGTTTTTGTTCTATGAAATCATAAATGTTGGTCTTTATAGGGATGCCAACAACTCATGGAAAAGTGGCAGTGCTAAATTTTCACTAAATAACTGGTGGAATCAGATTGTGTGGTTTTAATTTTATAAAGTAATTTCATACGATAGGGAAAGCCACTGTTTTGTAAGACAGATTATCTAATCCTTGATGATTAACTACATTCAGCATGGTAACTCTTTCTCTGAACCATTTTAATTACTGTTGTGAAGAAAACTGAATGCATCAGTTACTGTACAAATGTAACTGCTCTTAAAATCCTGTCCCTGGAGTCTGAAGCACCTGGAGGAGCGGAATAATCCTGTTGCATAATTCGATAGTCGTTGTTGCTTTGTCGTTATGCCCTGTTTAGTTTATTTTTTTATTATTTGTAGTTGTAGTTTTTCTGGGTAGGTATTTAAAGACTTCTGAACTTACTGTTTTATGTATAAATGAAGATACACTCTTCTCACGCTAGCAAGGAAGTCCAGTAGCTAACTTGATGCATCTATGTATCCAAAGAATGACAGTTTAATATATTATTGTAGCTTCCTTTAAGGTATTTACTATTATGTTTTTATTTTTTTTAGCAATATTTTGTAAGCACTGACAATTTTATGGTAATCTTAAAAATGAAACATTAATTACACACAAATTATTAATTTTAGTCAACTATGGCCTAATTTTTCTAAAGAGAAATGCATTTCAAAAGATAAGAGATCTGGAACAATGCTACTGATATTCCTTGTAAAAAGTTTTGTCTGAAATTACAAATCAGTATGGTTATTTTTTTTCCATTGCTCTTTTTATTTCTCTTTATTAAATGTGATTAGATGTAATATTATAGAATTAACACCATATAAGTGTGGCCTGCATTATAAAAAGTAGCAAGTAATTCATTGGTTACCGTAGGTATTTAAGGAGACTTCTGACTTTTAGAGAGACATACTTTCAATGGACAAAATCCTACTTTTGTAGTGTTTTTAGTAAACTGATTTTAGTGAGTCTGAATCAATAGCAGGTTTTTGAAACCAGTCAGACAGCATATGACATCTATGGCTAATCTCACCTGCTGCCATCGCCTGTTCCTTCTCACCTGCTGCTCTTGCCTGCTGTCACTTGACTTTCATAGGAAGCTAAGGTTGTTGGAACACAATTAGAAGAGGCAAGCTTTTATTGATAGATAGATATTTAGGTACATTTCTCTAGTTAAAACCTCACCTTATTTTGTGAGGTTTGGTCTTTATTTCTGAAGAAGCAGTTGGAACTTTTAGCTCCTAGGGGCTGGTTGTGCATCTATTTCTGTAGAAAGGACATCAAATTAATGAAAATAAGGTCCTTTTTTTATACTGTACATTTTTCTATTTTTTTCCCTTTCACGTGTTTTTTTAATTATTTTCGTCTGATTATAACCCATAGTTACAGAGCATTCAGTAGCTGTGGGTGGCAGTCATAAATCTTTACAGTAGATTTCTGTAGCCTGGCTGCCTGCTGGTACAATTACCAGCTTAAAACCAACTATGGTATTTGACAATTCAGAGGAGGTCTTCACAAAAATCAAGATTTTAAGGAGATATTCTTAGCACTTGTAACTTAGTCTTCTCAAAGTCAAGGGGCTGTGGTATCTGAAAGCATCTGATAAGCTTTTCCTTTCAAACTGTATTTAAATAATACTGAAGAAAGATTGTTTTGGTAAGGTAACAAAGCAGTTATGTTGATACACTAAGTACTAAACTTTGTGTGTAATTGAAATCATGAGGGCTTCAATTGT
The DNA here is from genome assembly GCA_011074415.1 of Stictonetta naevosa. Taxonomy (NCBI): domain Eukaryota; kingdom Metazoa; phylum Chordata; class Aves; order Anseriformes; family Anatidae; genus Stictonetta; species Stictonetta naevosa. The sequence continues at coordinate 13,512,549 of CM021701.1, forward strand.
TGGTTACATGTCATATCATTTTACTGCAGTTATTAATAACTGTATATGGTAATACTGATAAATATCTGTACTCTAGAGCACAGCAAACAGCATTTTGTGTTTTATCATACCACACTAAGAAGGTCTTTGTGCAAGTAATAAGTTGGGAAGCAATTTCCCACCATTCTTTCTTGCCACACCCAGAGTTCTGCTCCTGTTGTGTATGGTAGAGTATTTTCTTCTGTTTGTATGTCCTTCTTAACTGATTTTGGCTTTAACTTGAATTTTGTGGCATACTTCATTATCTATTCAATTACTATCTTCTCTGTGTTCTTTTTCTTCACAGGAGAATAAAACATGGCTGAGTCAAGGACCTCATGGGCTGGCATTTAACTATGAACTCTACTTTCCACCCGCCTCTATTTCTATTTGAAAATTACAGACGTGTTTCAACTTTTTCTTATTATTTATGCAGGCAGGTCTTGGTTTTGGCTGTGTCAAAAGTTCTTGAAATACCCCGTTTTCTTCATACAATTGTCTGATACATGCATATAATTAGAGTACATAATACATTAATTGATACTCTGGCAAACCTGCTGGAGGGAAAGCATTAAAGGACTGCCAGGAGGATTTAACGGTGATGTTGACTGTGGCAGAAAGTAAAATGCTTGTGTATCCTTTCTAAAAACGGTAGCTGAGTACTGCACTACTTGTATACCTAAGATTGTGTTTCACACCATTCTTTATAGAAACATAAAAGAAATTGCAGTTCTAGTTACGATGTCATTGATTTAGATTACAAGCCTTAGAATAGTATTTTGAAGTAGTTGGCAGATAACTACATCTGAATTTTATTTCAATGTGATTTTAATAATTAATGTAGCAATCAATATAGTATACTTTTACAGAGATGATTGATTGAAGTATCCTTTAATTGCAGCCTTTAATTAGAATTGATGGCTCACCATTCTAGCTCTTGTCTGTTATATTAATAACTACAGAACTGATTTACTTCCATTTTAATTTTGACCCACTGGGGAGCTATGTGGCTCAAATTCACATCCTTACAAATGAAGGTGATTCGTTAACAGTGATGATGTGGTATTACCTCTTGCATATAGGTGCAAACATATGTATGTAAACTGTATTTAATAGTGTAATTCTGTTTAATTGTGTCCTATCCAATTACTCATTTTAGGGGGAGCAAAGGAGCAATGACACTTACTGAACTGTTTTCCCACTTTATTTGCCCTGTTATTGTTATGCTAAATACTTCTTAGTCAGAGAATGACAGTAGAATTTTATAGTGGTAGTTGCAAAAATGCCTGGTGGTTGCTATGAGAAGACTTAATATCTTAATGTTATTAATATTATCAAATGTTTTAAAAAAAATACTTCAAGCTCTTTGTGCATGTTTTTTCTTTTTTTTTTCTTATTAGGCTATTCATAGTAGAGCTTTAACGGATTATAGACAGCAGCTCACTTTTTACTTATAAAATACTTTGAGATAAGTGTGTATGTATCTGTGCATATTTATATAAAAATATCTTCCCCATGGACAAAGGAAAGCCTTACATTCATCATTTTTATTTTTGATTGCCCTACTTTCTTTTCCACATCCATTTGCTTTAATAATCCTCCAAGATCTAAAGAATATGATGTTCCTTTTTGGCACTTAAAGAAAAATTATCCAGTGTAAATGCTATGGTGGATTTACAACAAATTGTAGTTTGCTGTTTTTTTCATGCCCTCCAGGTAACTGGTTAGTTGAGATACTGTAGTGTTTATTAGCAAAATTAGTGTTATATTGCATATACTGTAAGCAGAAAAGTTAGTTCTAAATCGTGGGCTGTCTTAGGCAAGTGACGTCTCTGGGTATACCAGAATATGATTAGATTACAGTTGAATTTTACAGTTGAAATGTCTTTGTCTAGTGTGTTAAAAACATACAGAATGAGCACATTCCCCAGACTATGAGCAAGTCTCATTGGAGATAATGTTTGAGTTCTAAAGATTTATCCTACTGGATTCCCTGATAGTGGCCTTTATTTAATCTTGGCTGTTCAGTCAAACAGCATTGTTTAGAACATAAACCATAAGGATTTGAATAACAATTGACTTAGCAGATACTCTTGAGTAGGTTGTGGAGAAGTCTTGATTATTTCAATGTGGATATGCATGTCTGTGTCAACCCAGTCAGTGAAGGAAGATCATTTTGGGTTACTTTCTGAGTGGTAATCATTTTGGAAATCCGAAATACACTTTTCATAGGAACTTTGCGTGTCATACATTGTAGGTTGATATACATTAGGTAACTCAGCAAGATTCAAATTTGTGCTCAGGAATAATGACCTCAAATCTTCACTAGCACATGAGATCTCTGCATGTTACAATTTCTTGCAAAGTCCTTCTATTTGATAGTAGTTAGACGTTGCTTGACAGTACCCCAAATGAGCATCAGTCATTGGATTAATTTACGTGCTGCCTCTCTAACCACCTTGCAGTGACTGCATCAGAGAAATATCTTGAAGGGATTTCCCTTAGAATATAGTCAGCTTTGAATGAAATGCAATTGTAACAGGACACAATGATTCCATGTGTACCCTACTTCAAAAAATTTCACCTATTTCAGCTTGTGGCCTCCATGGCATTGTTACACAACAATATTGTTTTAGGCGTTCTGCTATTAAGATACCATTTTTCTTAACTAGCTGTTTACCCCACAGTCTTTTCCAGTCTTTCCACATTTATTACATTGTACATCTGGTGCTACCGAAAGAAGTCCCCAGGGTGTCTGCAAGGAAAAGGTGAAACTGCATTTGAAAGGAGACTCTGCCTGCTTTAGATAACTTCAAGCTTTTTTTACTTAAATTTCTTGAGAATAATTGCTGTAGAGTATTATGTCACTAGTTAGATCTGTAAGGAAAAGAAAGTAGAACTTCTCTGTAAGATCACAAAAACTGGGCAATTATGTCTTTTGGGAGTCTTGCCCTGCTTTAGGATACACTGCCTTCCAAGGATAACTTTTTTTTTTTGAATTGAAGAGAAAGATTTCACTAAAAAAAAAAAAGGAAAAGGAATGAAAAAAACACAATCTTGTTGTTCTTTGTACTGCCTGTTAGAAAATAAACTTTTCTTTAGTATGGTTGTACTTAGGCGAAAATATTAAAGAGCTACTAGGAATGAAACACTATAGCTGCTGCGCACATATGGAAACTTCTTCTTACCACCAAGAAAATGAGAACCAATGGTAATGTGATCTCATTTCTATCATCCATCCGTAAATATCTTCATTGGTATCATGTGATCATCTTGACACTTTGTAGTACAAGCTACATGCCATGATTTTTAGGGTCTCACCTAACAGTAGAACATTGGAATTCAGCTGCAGTTGAGCTATGGCACTATTTTAGGGAGTTCCTGGACTCTCTCTTGGTCTGCCGTCTACACGCTGTCCGTTTATAGCCCTTTCCTGTTGCAGTCCAATGAAACAGAATCCTAGTTACTCGTGACTTATAGCAAAAGTGCACAGCTGTCCCATAAAATCAGTAAAAAATATATTTCATGTTGGTATCTGTAACTTTGACAGAGATGAGTTCTGTAGATTTTATATGTTGATAAAATTTGCTTTAGATATATTAGAAGGCATTTCAATAATGAGTAAGTAACACCACTTTATAATTCTGGTTTGATTCACTGATAGATTTACTTAAATTAAAATAAAATAGCAGTGTTGAGTTGCACCTGAGCCAACACAGAATAAAGTTTATAATGCCAACCTCAAAGACTCTTGACTGGGTCATCACTGATGATATATTCTAATTATGTATGTGAGGAGCAAACATTACAATAATAATCAAATACTGATACATAATCTGCAATGCTAACCTGGTGCAAGCTCAGGTGGAATTCTATGTATAATTGGTTTGGTTTGATTTTAAACTTGGAAGAAAGTTAATGAGTAAAAGTATTTCTAATATAAAGTAGCACTGATTCTGTTATAATTTAATCATTTTAAAAGTTCAGGAAAGTGGCTTTTCAAATTTAATCTTACAACTTCTGTAGCTGTGATGATTGCTTATAAATGAACAGCTGCATCTTCATTGCCACAGGCTTAAATTAAAGTCCCAAAGTCCCATAGGTTTTGAATTCCATAGCACGTTAGCAAGAAACCCACAAATATAAAAAGGCTCATGTACTGAGACTGAGCACAATCCATGTAATATTCATGATTAGAAAGGCAAACAAAATATACCCTTACACCAAACACTGCAGTGAAAAACACTGTAAAAATTAAAACAAACAAAAAAGTTTACCATAATTATCGGGATAATGTGACTATTGTATCCTTATTTTTCATTTAAAAACTTAAATTTTGGATGAATTTTTTTCCATCAGTTTTGTTTCTCACAATTTAGTCATTCAAGTTTAAATATCCCCCATTGTTTATGACGCTTTTTTCCCAATTTTTGTTCAATTTAGGGTTGATTTATGAACTTCACGTTACTTCTTTCCATTTGCTCATGTATAAACACTGCAATTATTCCTTTCTACTTTTATTTCTACCATTTTAGTAGCTTAATCATATCTAGAATCCCACAGTGAGAAGTATATTTTCTTAGATGTGGTACAAAAAGCTGTGAAAAATGCAGTGTCTGGTAGGAACCTGGGAAGGAGAATGATCATGATCTCATAGTTTTTGATCACAAAACAAAACTCTCATGAATGTAATTCAGAGTAATCTTGGTATCAGAAAGTGTTGTGACACTCAAAAAATTCTAGTGTACCTCCATCAGGAAAGGCAAATTCAATATATGGGAATGAGGTCATCAGAAAATCTTAAATTTCCTATAGTATGTATTTTCTACATCTGACACAATAGCTTCGTGCCCAGTATTTGTTTATTCTCCTGATGCCTCTGCAGAGCAGTTTGGAATCTTCTGCTAACATGAACCATGTTTGACAGAGAGGTGAGGATCTTACAGATAATTATATTCTTACACGTTTTGTAAAGATAGGCATCTGCAGACTGGTAAATGATGCTATGAAGGCCCCCACTGAAGGAGGGCACCAGCATATGCCTCTATTTGCAGTTCCCAGAAAATCAACAACTCAGGGAAAAGCTTTGCTCAGCCTGTACTTTCTTACCTTCCTAGACAGAAATATGCAAATCTGTAGGGAAATAGGCTTTAGTAATCTAGTTTAATGAAATTAATTTGATACTTTGTTTTTATTGTGATTCTGATCTTGACTTTTCTCAGGAGTGGGAATATCAAATTTCTTGTTTATCCAGTGCTAAAATAAATTTCAGAACAAATAGGATTTTTTGTTTCTACTTTTGTTCCAGGCCATTTTTTTGATTTTTTTTTTTTTTTTTTTTTCTAGAGAGAAGCCTAAAACTAGATTTGGAGGAAAGCAGGTAGATTTTAAAACATGACATAACTTATACTCAGTTAATAACAGCATTAGAAACAGTCCCCTTGCAGTCTCTAAGCTGTGAAAATGGATGTTTCCATTTACAATTATTCTGTTACAACTGAAGCATAGTTCAGGACATGACTTGCTCTGAGTAGGTACAAATTCAAGTTATAGGAATGAATCTTGCATGTAGCTGTAGCTATGTTCCAAAGCAATACAAGCTATCAGTGGTGTGTTTTTACTTTGTTTATGCTGTTTCTGGCCATGAACTAGAACTGCAAACTTCTTAATATTAGACTAAATTAGCTACTTCTTGCTAGGCTTTAACTTGAACTTGATTCTTCACTTATAATTGTTTGTAGTTGAAACTGTTTTGGTTTAGTGAACTATACCTTAAATTACTTTGTGTATACCTGCTCCCTGACAAGTGCTAAACATACTTCAAATACCTGTATCAAAAAGCAGTGAAACGTGGTCATTCTTATATGCAATTAGTTTTGTTTTAAAAATTTTGAATGAAAAAGTTAACCGTGCTTACTTCAGTGGATAATTATTTTGACTCTGTTCAGAGCAAAATGGTCAGAATGAATTACTGACTAGTAAGTGTTCTGCCAGTGTCGTTATTTGAGTGATGCCACTTCTGCCTTTTCCTCAACTTTTACTGTTCCCAGTTGCTTGCCCTGTCAGAGGTAATTAATCTCAACCAATATTAGATGTAGCTTACCTACTTCAATCTTAAGTAATACTAGTTAAGAGTTACTAAATTTCACCTGCCAGTGCCTTGAATGTACAAATATTCAAATTAGTCTTGCCATTCCATTTATTTTAATACACTTTTCACATTCTGAAAAATTCACTTTTTCTCTGTTTAGAAAATAAAAAGTTAGCTTTACTTGCACTTCAAATGTGTTCTTGAAAAATGCACCCTGTTAGCATTTAAATAACATTCCATTAATTACTTTATCAAGCCATCATAATGCACTTTTCTACAGATTAGCATCTTGTAGGTCATCATAGAATCATAGAATGCCTTCGGTTGGAAGGGACCTTAAAGATCATCTAACTCCAACCCCCCCGCCATAGGCAGGGATGCCACCTACTAGATCCGGTGCCCCATCTAGCCTGGCCTTGAACACCTCAGGAATGGGACATATACAGCATCCCTTGGCAACCTGTTAAAGTGCCTCGCTACCCTCAGAGTGAAGTACTTCCCCCTCATGTCTAGTCTAAATTTATCCTCTTTTCCTCTTTTAGTTTAAGACCATTCCCCGTTGTCCTATTATCACGTATCTGAGTTAAAGGGTCCTTCTCCATCATTTTTATAACCCCCCTTTAAGTACTGAAAGACCACAACGAGGTCTCCCCAGAGACTTCTCTGCTCCAGCTCTCTGATCATCTTTGTAGCCCTCCTCTGGACTTGGTCTACATCTCTTTTTTGTGCTGGGGGCCACAGACCTGGATGCAGTACTCCAACTGGGGCCTCACAAGGGTAGAGCAGAGGGGAACAATCACCTCACTAGACCTGCTGGCCACTCCTCTGTTGATGCAGCCCGGGATGCAGTTGGCCTTCTGGGCTGCAAGTGCAAACTGCTGGCTCATGTTGAGCCTTTCATCCACCAGAACCCCCAAGTCCTTCTCTGCAGGGCTGTTTTCAATGAGTTCTTCTCCCAGTCTGTGCTCATGTCGGGGATTGCTCTGACCCAGGTGCAGCACCTTTCATTTGAACTTGTTCAACCTCATGCTGTTCACATGGGCCCACTTCTCCAGCCTGTCGAAGTCCCTTTGGATGGCAGCTCTTCCTTCTTTGGTATCAACCGCACCACTCAACTTGGTGTTATCTGCAAATATGCTGAGGGTGCACTCAATCCCATCATCTATGACATCAATGAAGATATTGAAAAGAACTGGTCCCAAGACAGGCCCCTGAGGGACACGGCCCATCACAAGTCTCCAGCTGGATGTAGAACCATTGAGCACTACTTTCTGGGTGTGGCCATCAAGCTAATTCCTTATCCACTGATGGTCCACATTTCAAATCCATGTCTTTCGAATTTAGAAATTAGGATGTTGTGTGGTACCGTTTCAAAGGCCTTGCAGAAGTCCATCAGTCTGTCCATCAGACTGACTGATGACATCAGTCTTCCTTTGTTTTCTGATGCAGTTACTGCATCATAGAAGGCCACCAGACTGGTCAGGCACAATTTGCCCATGGTGAAGCCATGCTGGCTGTCCTGGATCACCTCCTTGTCCTGCCTGTGCCTTAGCATTGCTTCCAGGAGGATTTGTTCCATGATCTGCCGAGGCACAGAGGTGAGGCTCACCAGTCTGTAGTTCCTTGGGTCTTCCATTCTACCCTTTTTAAAAGTGGGAGCGATGTTTCCCTTTTACCAGTCACTGGGGATTTCACCTGACTGCCATGATTTTTCAGATATGTTGGAGCGTGGCTTGTGGAGGTCCTCTACCTAAAATCTCTGTGTTTGTTTGCTTGCTTTGTAAGAAGAAGTTCTGTTGGTGGTGGTTTTTCTTTTCCTCTGACACGTTTTGGCTGATAAGATTTTTTTAAATTTCAGAGTTAAGAATTGTAAGCCACTGGTTAGGCATGGAATGTGCCCTGGAGGTTTGTGGGAGAGACATGAAGAAAAAACTGTTTAACTTCATTTGTAGGTTTTGTTTTATAAAATACAAATCAGTGGCATGAAAAATTAAATTGTTGTGTCATATGTGTCATGCAGAAGATACGTATTTATTATTTTGCATATTATTTTGCTAAAAAGAAATGTGAGGAAGTAGCTTGATGAATAATTGATTATGAAAGCTTAAGATTCAACAACAAAGTAGGTTTTGAGCAAGAAAAAGTCCTTATCTTCATTGATGATAGGTGGTGTTGAGGGAAAAAAGGGGCAGAGGACTGTTATGCTATCCAATCAGGCGTATAAATGCTTTGCATCATTTTCACACACGTGTTCATCTTTATGTATATATAAGCATATATTTCTATCTTAGGCTCACTTGGCTTGAATGTGAAAAATTGTACTTGATCTGGATTAATAACATCTGAAACTGCCACAATTTTAGAATTAGTATAAGAGGATCACCACCTACTCTGAGGCAGTTGTTTGGGGCGGGGGGGGAGTAGGAGATCATATGGTTTCAGGAGTGTATCTCGCTGGCCAGTGTAGTCTCACTGTAGGAGTGGTGCCTGCACTAAGACACTAAGTTCTGCGATAGAAGCAGTAGTAACAAGTGATGTGGGAGGTTTGGGGTGGTGATGGTATTGTCTCTTCCCTCAGAATGACTAGGCTGAGGGAAGAGACAATTCCCAACACATGCATGAGTAAGGCTGCTACTGAATTAAAGAAACTATATGAGCATCACTGCTTTAGAGTTGGGGAAGGAAACAGACATGATTTCTGAGGGGTGGGCCGTTCCTTGTGCAGAATTCATAGAGCAAAATAGTACAAAGTACCGTTCTCAAAGTTCATTTTCTGATGTATAGGTCTGCTGCCTTTTTATATAGAGAAGCATAGGCAAACATAGAAAGAAGAGAATTTTATGTGTATTCTTACCAGTACAGAGTCTGCCTTTTAGAGGTCAGCTTGTCTTTTCTCCTTGCCTATTCAGGAGAAGTGTTGGGGTTCTCAGTGAAGTTTATCTTGTGTTACTGCATGGCAGGGCCATAGGGGAGTATCTGAGAAGCAGCAGGTTACACAGGTGCATCAGAAATTCCAGCTCATGGGGAGGGTCCCTGCAAGAAGAGCAGTGGGAAAACTGCTGCCTTGGAGTCACCTGAGATTCAGGTTTCTTCTTCCCTGCTGGTACCTGAGGAGTTTTTAAGCACAGGATTCTCAGCTTATGATTTAATTTAGGGGAAGATTTATTCTTTGGGCATTTATATAGTCATTTTATTTCAGGTATCTTTATTTATATCATGTTATTTTACACAGGTTGTTTGTGCTTTTAGGCAGACACAACTTGAATTCATGTAGTTGTAATATTCTCCTTGCAAAGTGAAGGTAAATGTTTCCTCAGTCTTCCAGGGAAGGTTTTCTAACCACAGTGTTGGTGTGTGATCATATTTGATCATCCTCACCTTTTATTATTTTTTATTATCAGTTATTAACCTGACAGTCTCCATCGGAGACAGTACCTTGTATGGTTTCATGTTAGAAATATTTCTTATTTTTAGCTGATGAAGATCTCTCCAGTTTGATATACTAGAAGATAAGCAAGTATCTGCTAGGTAAATAATAAGCACATTTAAGTATGTTAAAAAAATTCTATGTTAGGCTACATAGAAAATCCTAAATCAGAACCTGCCAGAAAAATCTGCCTTTCGGTTTCAGAAAAGGAAGTTACAGGATTTCCATTTTAAAACAGGGAAAGGAAAAAAAAAAAAAAAAGCTCAGTCCTAAAATAGGATTTTGATGTAATGCAAGAAAATGTATGATTTTAAGGCATCTAGAATCTGGTGTTTTATTTATCTGCTTATGCTTATCTACTTCATTCAGAACAGAAATGTGGAGAGTGATGAAACCTAATTGGAGTATATTCAGTCCAGGTTCTTATTTTGCAATCAGATTTATGTTGGAGACATTGCATATGGAGTTTCAGTGACTTCAGTGGCAATATCTGTAGATTTAAGGATCTTATAATGACGTTGTAGCTGTTAACGTTTTGACTGCACACATTACAGACGAATTCTGACACCATTCTGTTTTTGAATGGGATTGCTTTGGCCTTCTGTTCAAAACTGTAGGAAAAAAATCTTATTCTTCAGCCCTGCTCTCTTTAACAGTGAAGTAGCATGAGCTAGTTGTCTAGATTCCCTCAAATCTACGAATCTAGCGTTGAAATGTGATAGTGTTTCTAAATAATTGTGGCATTATTTGTTTGAAAATAAGAGTTGAGAATACTAGTAACCATGATTGACCCATAAAAAATGTTCCTGTGTAGACATGGCTGTAGTACTAGTAGAAGACCTTTTGTTCACTTAAAACTATAATAGAAAGCTATAATATTTCAGAGAGTGAAAGGGTATGGAAGAAGGTAAAGTTTACAACCCTCTTCAACATTTTTTCTTTTTTTTTTTCCTGTGTAGTTTTTATAACAGAATGTGGAGAGAAAAAAAAAAAAACAGCAAGATCTTTAGCTCATCAGTACTAAGTTTGCCACGGCCATAATGACTACTTTGACTACTAAAGGTAGTCAAGGCCTACCTTGACTACTAAAAAAGTAATTTTGTGCAAGAATTAAAATACTTTCAGCAAATATATTTAAAGCAGGAATTTTTGAGTTTTGAGGATAAAATAATATATAGCTCTTTGACAGATATATAAATAAAAAGCAGCTTTCATCCACTGCAAAAAGTTGTGGAAAAAGTTCTTTATAATACTTCTTTTAAATACTTCTGCTTACTTAATATTTTATACTCCTTTTTATTGTGGATTTTTATATGACAAAATGTTTGTGAATTTATATAGATAAGCTGGTGGGTGGAAATCATTCTGGTACCTGCTTTTGGAGGGATTTTTTTTTTTCCCACTGATGCTTTAGTTTACCTCTTACTGCACCATTTTTATATGCTGCCTTAATCCTACACCCAGACACTGTTTTAAAAATGTTGCATTTATACATTTATAGTAATTATTATAGTTTTGGTATTTAAAACAGTTCAATGTTTATGTTGTAGCTGTCTCTGGAAAACAATGCTGTGTTAGATGTGTACACAAGTCCTTGAAGAGCCTAGTGTCTAGTCTAAGCTAATAATCAGATCTCCATGTATAGTTAAGGGGAGAGCTGTGCATCATGGATTCCATCCTAAAATGGATTGGTTGTGTTATTCATGGAGGTCCCTGCCACACAGCTATCTTGGATTTTGTTTAATTTTAGAAAGTTAAATTTAGGGGGATATAACATTCATAGGGGAGGGGAAAAAAAAAAAAAAAGACATGCTATAACAGGGTTACAATCTGGAAGCCAGGAAGGAAAACAAAAATAATTGTAGCGTCCTGAATGCTTGGGCAGTAGTCACAAACAGCTCCTACTTGTTAATCCATATAAACCCTGGATTAGAAGCCTGTTACTGGGGAGCAATGAATTTAATTTAATATACAACAGCAAAGTTGTGTGTCTTTGTGCTTTCACATGTTTGAATATGCATGTTGATATGTTTGAATATGCATGTTGTAATGACCTCATCAAAATGGGAGTTCATCCTGCTTTTCACATGGCAGCATTCTTCCTACTCTGAAAACATAAATCCGTGTGCATTATTGTCTCTTATATTTCTTGACTGAGATGTAGAGTAATCCATACAATACAGTTACTATGTATTGTATGTCCTTTGCTACATTTTATCCTTACACGGAATGAACTTTTTTCTGTGGAGTTAATCTTCACCACTATGGATAAAGTCAGTTTCTTGCAGGATCATGAATTAAATTAAAAAGGATTCAACAGTAATAGGTATACTGTTAAAAATTTGTTTCCATGTTCACTTCAGTTTTTACTTTCAAGTATATTTAAAACATAACTTGTAACTACTAATATTTTATAGTGTACAAGTATGAGAAATTTCTTTCTTGAATTAGAATCTCTGATCTAAATTTATGGTATAATTCATTTACTTGAAATGTGGTATTTACTTCTTCCAAACAGATACATAGTAATGAATATATTTGGCAATTTGATTTCTTGAGCAACTGGCCATATCTAGAGATTTTCCAAAGCTTTTCACAGGCATTTAAACTATGAAACCTGAGAAATATTTTTGAGGAGAAAAAATCCCTTAGTGATTTGAACTCTTACCACTCTAAGATGCATCAATTCTTACAATTTCTTAAAGTATATTTTACTGTTTAAATTGGTGGTTTTTTTCCTTCTTTTAGTAATTGTATGTGTAGGAGTCACTATTAACAAAGGTTCATATTACTATAGAGTAGTGTAAAAGCTGTAATTGCCAACTGAACATTTCTTTGCATGAAAAATATTCTTAAGTGCTGTTGTTGATTGGAAAATGCATTCCAGATACATTGAAAAACACGTGTAATTTTTCATCCTATTCTGTGAGATATATTCTATATCTCTTCAAAAAAATAAGGTCAACTCTTTTTTTCTCCAACATATTTGGTGTTGTGGGGGTATTTGGTATTGCTTTTTAATGATTTTGCCAGCCTTTATTTCTCAGACACCCCCACATTTTCATCAAGCTTAGATTTTTTTTATTAACTTTGCTTATTTAGATGCTGACTGTTCACTGATGTGGTTAAAAATGTTAACTCCTGCAAAATTCTATGAACCATGGTAATCTTAGAAGTATATGAATAATCAAATTATTATATCACCTTAATAGAAAATAGATATATATACAGTAATGCCAAGCCTATCTCATTTTGAAAAAGTGCTTATATGAGCCAGAAGAATATTGCTGTCCATCAACCACTGTTAAAATACAGAAGGAAAGGTATTAGGAGATTTTTATTTTAGCAGAGAATATAACTGGGGGACCCTCACCTGTGTTTCTTTGTTTGTTTTTTTTTAATAGATGGGACACTTAAATAGCAAGAAGTATATTTTATATTCTGTTTAAATTTATTTTTTGATTCTCCTTGTGTATTTCATTTTTTTTCTTGAGGACCTATAGGAAATGTGTTCACTTTCTGATCGAAGGGAACTGAAGATGACAATTTATTTAGCCTGTTTACTTTTATTTGGGAAGTAGAAGGAAAAATTCATAGGAGGTTGTTTCCTCAGATACTTTAGGGGAAGTTTTTCTTCGACACAAAATTTCATTGCAGCTACATCTAAAAAAATTAAAAATAATCTTCTTTATTTCTTTGTATCTGCTTTTACTATTACATATTTTGACCAAAACAAGATACTTAATTTGGGTTGAAAATTTTGTGATGGAGTCAAGTGCGGTTTGATTTTGTTTGAACAGTAGAGCTTTTATTTTCTAGAAACGTGCTTGCTTCCCGAAGTATAATTAGGCTGTGCTCCCTCTCACTGCTTTCTCTCTGTTAGTTAGATGAAAAACAATCAATCCTTCATAATACTGTAGAAAGAAAAAAGTCTGTGGCCTTTGCCTATGTTTTGAGTGAATTTCATAAGCTTTTGCAAGTGGAACCTACAGTTTCATGAATAAATCTTAGAGAAAAGTAGTTATAATCCCTTGTTTCCTGTCTTATACGAAACAGTATAGTATTAATAATTCATCATCTCCCTTTGTATATTTTTTTAAAATTAACATCAAATCCTTAGCTGATATACAACAAAATGGATTTTGTTCAAGGGATTGTTTGCTTTCAAGATGACTCATTATCCCTTTGAACCTTTATTAATTATTTTTTTTATTTTCTTAAAAAAAAAATCTTTTTAATTTCCTATTTGTCTCTCTCACAAAGAAATAATCCATTTATTCAGATTTACGGCTATGTTAAACTTGGATTCATGTAATTCACATGTGACCTGAGTGCAATGGACTATAAACTTGAAGTTTCTATATAGCTCTGAAAACTCATATACTTCACAGCATTTTGTAATTTGTTTCCTTTCAATATCTGGATTGTACTTCAGAGGTCACACATACAAGTGGGTATTATTGTTATTGAATACTATTTATTTTTAAATGTATGTGCACATGTGTGTGTAGCTAAATTTATGAATACATACATATAGGTATATATGCAAATTGAAAAACTGAAGTTATCTTCCAGTCTACTTCCAGATGCCAAACTAAAGTTATGGAGTCTGTGAATATTTACTGATGTATTTTGAACTTATACCAATGTATCTAAGCATCTTTTTCTTGTTTTAACATTGTAATTGACTAAAATTTTATAGTTTTATTTTGAGAAGCTGTTATTTTGACATACAAAGTGCATATGTGGTACATCAGACTGAAACACGTGTAGCCAAGTTTAGTGTTCTGGCTAGATTTCTTGTGGTGTTGAAGTTCCACGTCACACTGGGGCATCCTCTCATACCCCACTGCAGGAGTGGGGTGCAGTGGGGGCACACCCCTCAGGGCTCTGTTTTGCTGCTCACAGATACAGGTGAGGACCTGGGAAGGTAGTCAGATTGGGATTTACAGTTGAGTGATAGCCCTCTCTGAGATTTAATTAGTTAACCATTTTGGCCACTTCTGGGTGTGCCACACCTAAAAGACAATATGTGATCAATATGGGCTCAATATGTTTCTGCTAAAGCAAATAAAGCTTCCTGTAAACTAGAACACCGGATAAGAAAATATTGGAGGACCAATGTTAGAGAACTCCAAGTTATTTTTGCAGATTTCAGCATATCACATGCATAGATTGCATGTGCTTGTGCATCACATCTGTTAATATTTCAAGAAATAGACCACTTATACATAATTTAACTTTTTCCTTTTATTAGATGCTTGACTCATGTAAAATATAATGTAGCTGCAGAAAACATTAATAGTTAGAATTTCAGGGGGTGTAATTGCAGGTGAAACATTAAAGGGAACAGTTTCTTTCTTAAAGAAGAATGGAGCATTAGTTAAGCTGAATGTATCTAGCCAATCTGTACTTGAAAATTCAAGTTCAGGATGCCCTGGATTTATGAGAGAGACGTCAGGAAGATTCTTAGAGGGCCATGTTTATTTCTTTTTGAATTCTCAGATTTCCTTCAATTAGATTTTTCTCTTTGATTTTGCTATTTTAATTACTTGGTCAGGAAAAGTTAAGTTTTACTCTGTATTTTTGTATGTGTTCTGTGTAAATAGTTCCAAAATTATTTCATCTAGAAGAAAACAAATGCAGAATATGAATGTTCTAGCATTGCTACCAGCTCTTGTTTTCTCTTCCATTTTGGGAAGTCTACCAGGGCAGTAAGGTTTGTGCTGAGAGAAATGTCTTTGTCTGTAATAATGATGGGAACAAGCTCTGAATTAAGACCAATTAATTCTGTCTCAAGAAATGAGGGTACAAGGGCAACAGGGAGACAAGGATCAAAGTCGGAAACTGCTTCATTGAGTTTGACATTTTGCACATAAGTGGGATGCTCTTACGTGTTATATTTAAGGATGTGTACATTTATCATATATGCAACAATTTTTCTACATCTGTTTAAGGTATGAAATACTAGTAATGCATTTGAATAAAACACATTTTTATTGTCTGGTTTTCATTTGCTGAGGTTTTATGTAATTGCAATGAGGAAATGTTAGATGCAAGGATGAGTTTATCTGATTTTAACGTTAAGAGCATTACTGGCAATTTAGTAAAGAGCGGTTATTTTGCATTGTTAGGGAATGGTGTCAAAGCACAGTTGTACTTTACCAGGAGCTTTAGAAAAATCATTTTCAGGCCGAAGCATTTGCTAGCTATGTTAGAACCCCACTGTAGAGGCCCTTTAATCATTAGTCAGAAAAATAAACATATAAGATGCTGGGGTTAGCAGACTACTGTACTGTGATTTATCAAATAAAAAGCTTAATGCAAATCAGCTGATACGAGATTATAGCTTAGCCTTTCAGTTAGTTAAAGTCTTAGCTCTGTCCCCTCTGTCAGGTTTTCCCTTTCAGTGTCAAAGAAATTGGCATGGTACACCGGAAAAATATAAGGAAATTTAATTAGTAGGTGCATTGGAGTTACCCTGCGCTGATAATGCATTGTGCCTGTTTAGGTTTTCAAATGCTTTTTAAGTCTGATGTCAAAGCCCAATAAAAAGCATATAGAGTCATAGAAATGCCAAACATTCCTTTCTGAAAGGTACAGTGTGTTTCCCAAAATATTTCAACTACTGTTTGTAAAATACAGAAGCACATTTAACTTTTCGTGTGTGTTTCTGTGAATACAGTGGAACTTTTACTTACTGAATCAGAACCTTGAAAGAAACACTTAAAGCTTAATGGTACCATATATAGATAGATGTATTTCTGTTAAGAATAGAAATAAAAGCATCGAGAGCATCATGTTGCTGTGTCCTTCATCCTACTGCATATCTTGTGTTTATTTTAATGGTTGTTTTAAAAGCTGTATCAGTTGTCTATTAAGCAATAACCTTCTCCTATTAAAAGCTTGTGTGTGGGTTTGAAATTTCAGAACTGGATTTAAAATGTGCTTTATAAAATTAGTCGGATGTACCTGTCAAAGGATGTTTGCCAGAAGTAAAGTTTTAGGTAGTTAAAGGGATGGAAGGAAAAATAAACAAAATAAACAATGAAAATAGAGTGAGTGAAAGATGTTCTAACTTTTAGGCCTGCCCAACTTGCTAGATATCAAATCAGGATTTTGTTTACATTTAAATAGGTTTACTTACATTGAAATAGGTTGATGGCTGCTAATGCTTACATATTTCTCTCCCTGCATGGAACTGTATTTTAAGTCTATTTTCATGTTCAACAGCTAGGGCCTATAAATTGTCTCCTAAAAGCAAGCAAGCACAAACCTGATTTGTATTCTTTTTTTCTTCATTAGTTGTATGAATCTATTTTTTGGTGAGCAGTATTAACAGGTAGGCTTTCTAGTACGTTTATACTCTGCCCCTTTTATAAGAAAAAACATACCTTTGCAAAGTTAAGTTGAATTCTGATATATGAGGAATTTTACTCTCATAAAAGTAGAGCAAATATTGAGTAATTTATTTGTGTTCCTTAGGAAAAAAACACAAAATTATGGTAGCAACTTCAATAATAGCATATATGTAGAAACTGGTTTTCCTATTTTACAGTCAAATACAAACTTCTGTCATGGAGTTTAGTATTAATGAATACACATAAAATATATATATATTAATGTACAAGGATGATGACCACCTAATCTGCATTTATTAATTTTCTGTGGCAAAGTTATTTTCTTGTATACATTTTATTTCTTCACATGTAAAAGAAAATATACCATACATGACACCAACTCTGATTTGATGTCTAAATAATTAAAAAATATAATAATTTTATTTTGACAACATTTGGACAAAAAAAAAGCAAAACAGTAAAGACTGATTATTTGGTAGGTTGTCTTTCTCTAAAACAGTTCTCTCAAAAATGAGATTTGTATTTTTAATACATATTTTGAAAATTGTATGACAAGAATTATGCGTATAGTTGGATCATCTTTTTTTCACAGAAATTTGCAAAAATGAATGGATAGGACTGTTAAATGACTGAAAATGATAAATAATCTGACAGTTTACTTTAGACAGTAATGGAGCCTAAAAGCTTTTCTAAATGACAGAAATCTCACCAACTTTAGTGATTCATAGGCTTATTTTTGTTGTACAGGTTGGTCATATAGCTGGCAGTTTTCCTTTTGCTTGACTCTTGTAAATTATTGTATGCTGTTATCTGAGTGAAAAGCCATTAGAGTTGTGTGAGGGAATATGACAACATCACTTCAAAAGATTAAAGCAATTCCCAACTGTGCGTGTACACAATTTCTCCAGACTCCTTTTCTTTTTAACTTTTTTTGGTTGTTGTTTGTTTCGGTAGAAATCACGGTTTAACCCTCAAAGAAAATTGGCTGCTATGGTGCAACATTTTAACTAATTGCATCTTACCTACTGTGGACTGGGCTTTTGCATGATTCTAGTTCTTCATGGAGCAGTTATTTCCATTTATTGCATCCTGGTTTATACATGCTAAAACACAGAGTATTTGGTCTGTAGTATGACTTATCTGTACTATACAGCATGTTTTACAAGAGCACTGACAGTAGCGTGCTGTTCAGTCACAGTGCCGAGTCCAATGAAATTCCCGTTTAGTACTGTTTTCCTTTCATATGTTTTGACAGCAGTCATCCCTGTTAAGTGCTTTCTGTATCAGACTCCAGTAGCTTGGATGTAACCTGATCTGTGTTTGCTTTCAGTGTGTTGTCTGCTGACCTAGAGAACACTTGCATTAGCTACATTGATCAATCCACATCACATCTCATCATTTAGGAGACAATTAATACTGCAGCGTAAAGACTCCCCAGAGCATTTTCTTAGAGCTGGATTGCTTTACACAGAAACCACAGGAGTTGTTTGCAAGAGGAGGGAGCCAAGTAGGGAGAGGGAGAAGAGGAAAAAAAAAAAAAGCAAAAGCATCAAGAAAGCTGTATCTAGGAATGGAGTTTCCTTTAATGTGGTGACTTCCGCTGAGGCCATTCAAACTCCCTTTTTAATGGGATGTCTTGTGGATGGGGAAAAAAAGGTTGTATTTTGAAGCTGATTTCTGAAAAGCCATTGTAACTGGTCACATAAATGTTTTTTTTAAATCTTGCTATTGGCAAATATACATTTGATTGTGACACAAGTATAGCATGCAGAGTATAATCAATTTAACTTTAGATTTAATCTCAAGGATTACTAACCGTGCAGCTTTTGAAATAGTGATTGGCATGGTTTAATCCTAATTATAATTATTTTAAAATAACTTTTTAATAGAGAAAATACTGTTTGTTTATTGTTAATGTCAGTTTGGCTCTAGAGCTACTTTTAGGAAGTTCGATTTCAGTGTTGCCTGATATTGTTTTTTTTTTTTTAAAAAAAAAAAAAAAGCTGTGCAAGGTGTTGAATGTGTATGAGCACATTTGGTTACTGAGCAGGCAGAGCTCTTAATATGCTGCTTCACCTTTAGGAAATGCAATATTTTATCTCTAAAGACTACCTATGCAAGCAGATGAGAAGCATTTACTATTGAAAACAACTTGTTCTTGCAGGTGACTAAGGCTGCTGTACTGTTCTTTACAGACTTTGTTGCTGATTTTTAAGGAGCATTTCTTTGGATGTATTGATAACGATAGATATTACTCAAGACATAAGATTCATAGGAAGGGAATTTTAAGGAGGAGATTACTTACTTCCCTGATACATTTCTCCCATCCATGTTATTGTCTGTGACTCTGTTCAGATAATGATAACGAAGCCTGATGACATGTAGTGAATTTCAGAAATCCTTGCAAACCTATTAATATTTGCCACATCATTACATTGTAATTGTCATTTGTTTAGGTAAGGTAAATGGATTTTTCATGTGAAAAGATTAATGTGGGATTGTGTCAATAACTTTTACTAAGAATATGACAGTAATAAGACTTTTATTTTTTATGTTAAGTCTGTGACTCAAGTTTATCATTCTGGTTTTCCCCCTCTTACCTTGAAGCAAAATGTGCACAGCATTGATTAGGGATATGTATTTGGCATATCTTTGTTTTGGCATATCTATGTATTTGGCATATCTTCATATCTATTATTATTAAGTTTACAGGAATACACTAATGTCATGATAGTTCACATTATAGTTTTCTTCTGTTGGTATTCTACTGTTCTTTTATTTCAAGGTACAAACATGATGATGAAAAACATTAATGTGAGTATGTTAGAAATGCATGCAGCTCATTTAATTTCAAAGCAATTTTACTCGGACATCCAGGTTGTCTTGTTTTGGTATTCCTGCAGGGCAAAAGTCAAAACTACAATGCCTCCCCCTAAATTTCATTTTTCCATAAGCACCTGTTAGACCACGTTTTTCAAGTCAAAACTGATTTTGTCAAACCTATTTAAGTGGTTTGTTATATAGAATACAGAATGTGAATCATTTTAGTGCAGTGCTGTAAATATATATCCTTATCACTTTTTTTTAAAAAAAAAGAAAGGATTCAAAACCTTTTTGCTATTCAGTGAAGCCGTACAAAATAATCTAAAACTGTCAGAAAAAGTAAACAAAGGTTTTTTGAGTATTTCTGCAGGGGTAAAAATCAAATTTTCCTTGGACATTCTGTGGATCTTTGTAACAATGTATCAAAGAAATAAGGACTGGTGATTTTTGCAACACAAACAGACCAATTTCAGTTTGGAAAAAGATTGCGTAGCAATGTAGGTTTTGTTTAAGCCTTTCTAGAGAATTGTAACCTAAGCTACAACGGCTATTCAACACATGATAAGATACATGGATACATGGGATTGCAAATTCTGTGAGGTACTATGCAAAAGATGCGATAAACACAGCATCTCAGACTGTCTTTCCCCAGGCTACAGGGTTAAGTGGGTGATTGTAAGAGTCAATGAAATTAAAAGTGAAAGTAAGTAATACTGATACAAATGAAAGCGAGCAGTGGCCAATACAAGAAAAAGAAAGAGCCTCAGACTAGAGAGGAGAATTGCACAGACAGAGAGGAGATTGGAGTTACAGAGTAGAATATAATTGCTAGAAAGAAAACCACGTAACACTGAAATCACTGATTACGCTTCACAGCATTTGGGAATGAAGAATAATTTTAAGGACTGGTTTTTGTGAGTATCTGTATTATTTGAGTATGGAGGGGCAAGGGGGGAACGTGCAGTGTTCCGCTCCCCTTTGGTGATTTTGTTGTCACCAAAGTCCTAGTATTCATAGAATATCCACAGTTGGAAGGGACCCACAAGGATGATCAAGTCAAAATCCTTGGTCCCCAAAGGACAACAAAATCAAAAAAGGACAGCCCAAAAATGTCTGAGAGCATTGTCCAAACACTTCTTGAACTCCAGCAGGCTCGGTGCCGTGACCACTTCCCTGGGGAGGCTGTTCCAGTGCCCCACCACCCTCTCAGTGAAGAATCTTTTCCTGATTCCCTTTCTGAAATGCCCCTGTCACAGCTTCAAGCCATTTCCTTGGGTCCTATTGCTGGTCACCAGACAGAAAAGATCAGTTCCTGCCCCTCCGCTTCTCTTGTGAGGTTTCCCCTCGGCCTTCTCCAGGCTGAACAAACCATGCGACTTCAGCTGCTCCTTGTACATCTTGCCCTCCAGACTTTTCACCATCTTCACAGTCCTCCTTTGGACACTCTCTAACAGTTTTATGTCTTAGACTGTGGCACCCAAAACTGCACACAGTACTTGAGGTGAGGCTGCACCAGGGCAGAGTAAAGCGGGAACACGTGTTCTAACACATAGAACAAATATTTATTTCACATATTAGCTATATTTGCCAAGTGCATAATATCATTCCATAACCTTAGAAGATGGATGCCTAGAAGGTAATCTCTTACGATTCTAGATATCCTACATGAGTGGTGTTCAGCATAAATATATTAACAGAAGTTCTTGAAAGCTAAGTTGTGGAGAATTAACTAGCTATTTAGTAGAGGCTTTCATTATTTCCATCTGCTAAATCACATAAAATACAATTCCAGGTATTTAGTAAATAGTTACTGCAAGGTTGTTTTATGATGGGAAAGTTATAAAAGACAAGGTGGGTACTCAAATATGAATTCAGTTGGCCTTGAAAGGTCTTGCCATAATGATTTGTGACTGTTTCAAGAAATGATCTAATAATGTTTACCCTAACTAAGTGTGTTTGCAGGTCAGGTGATCATTACAAAAGTGTATTTCAAGTTCATCTATAATACAGGCTATTATTTTCATCCTTGTGTTCACTAGAAGTTCTAGGGCAAAGTCATTTAAAAGATGTATGCTGTAAAGACTTTTAATTTTATAAAGATTTTAAATTTTATTATATTTCCAACTGAACCTAATATTTTATCTTCTTTTATTTATTTTACTAAGTTGTTATGGATGCTCTTTTATCCAGGATGAATCGGAATGTTACATGTTTATGGGATCTACATAAATAGGAGTTATGTTTTCAGATTATCGTCATCTTTATGAAATAATGTATGTGGTTTGTGAGATCTGATGAATCCATTCTATTCAGGTCGATTTTTATTTTTGCAGGTACTACAGAGCGGGTGTGTCTGATCCAGGGAACAGTTGAAGCACTAAATGCAGTTCACGGCTTCATTGCAGAGAAGATTCGAGAAATGCCTCAAAATGTGGCCAAGACAGAGCCTGTCAGCATCCTACAGCCTCAGACCACTGTTAATCCAGACCGCATCAAACAAGTGAGTTTTTGGTTGGGAATGGAGTCACATCAGCTCCTTAAAAGTAGCTTCCTTTATTTAAAAAAAAAAAAAAAAAAAGTCTTAAAACTTTAAAGCTGTAAGGGGTCAACATAACATGTTCTTTCAGAAAATGTTATTTTACCCTTTAATAATTTACTTGTCCTTATTATACTTACTTGTTCCATGTTTCTCAGCAGTTCTTTTAGTGTCTTACAAATTTCAGAGCCATGTGCTAGTATGTTTCTTTCATAAACTCTTTTTCTTTACTGTGTAAGGTAATAATCCACACCTAGGTTTTAGTTAAAAAGGGTCGCTGAAGTTCAAACTTAAAAATATGAACCTCTTTGTAAATCTTTAGAGTTACTCAAAATCATGGAATTAACTGAATGTTTTCTACTTTTATGTATCTAAAATAAAACAAAAAATGTCAATTGTATTTTAGACCCTCTAATAGATACTTTAAAATCTTATGTGTAAGAATTTTGAAAATATAATTTACTTGGAATGTTTTCTATTACTTATTTGCTGTTATTTTTTGGCATCTTTTTGCCTGATTTACACTGACTTCTTTTAATATCTATAGGACATAGATATTATAAAATATATTTTCGAGGTATAATTGGTCTAGTGTTTTCTATAGTTCATTACAATTTCCAGAACAATTTTAATTTTAAAAAATAGTTTTTTGTAAGGAGAATGTGAAATATACCATATAGAATTTTAAATAAATGGTTTTCCATTTTAGTAAGTAAGAAGATCAAGAAAGAAATGAGTGAACATTAGTAAAATTTTGTCTTGTGTATTGATCCTATATAGGATATTTTTTTGTTTCTCATCTGTCCTGTATAGGACATTAGCATATATAGGATAAATTTGTTTTGTTCTTCAACAGTAGCAATATTCAGTGTCCTATAAAGTAATTTGATAACTGTATGCAATTACTTTACTTTGTATGTAGGCCATACACAGAATATTTATATGAAGATGTGGATAAACAGGACGGGTTTGAAATTAACACTGCTCTAGATGGATGAAACTGTTCTTAAGCCATTGCATATGATTTTTAACAAGTACTATTATATTATTTTTTCTGTTAGAGTTTTGCATGAAAACAAAACAAAAAGCCTCTGAGTAACTTACAAGAAAATACAAAAAAGAAAAGCCCTGATTTTATAGGACTAGTTTCTCAGTTGTTAGACATGAAAATGATTGTGCCTGAGTGAGGAGAGAGAGAAAAAAAGCTGAAGACAAGATCTGTGTTTTAAATGTCTTTTCTGCTCATAAAATTTTAGATTTTATGCCAACACTTCTTAATCTAACGGGAAATAAATGTTCTTTATTACAATGGAAAGTGTTTTTTCCCTTTTGCAATGAAAAGAAACTAGTTTCAAGTCACTAAGATCCTGAGAAACTAGATTACAGAGATGCTTAGTTATAAGCCCTAACACTTCCTGTCTTGTTTCTCAACTTGTTTCTCAGTTGATATAGCTTTTCCACATGGGAACTGAGGAGGAAATACTGCAGAAATCTTATTTATAAAGTTGTTGCTGTGGTGTGTTTTTTTTGTTGATTTTTTTCTCATTTTTATTGGTGGTTATTTATTATTATTTTAAATTTAATTCCACACTTGGAATGGTAAATTAAACGCTTGAGTGATGGATAAGTGATTAGAGCTGATACTAGTGAAGTTACTGAAGTTAAGACAAAGGCTAAGTGCAATGCATTCCTTATAAATCTCTGATTTCACTCCACATTTTATAATTTAAACATATTACCTGTACTCAGACGTGCATAATAGTATGACTGCAGATATTTGGAGCATATGCATGTGCATATGCTGAGCAGTTTTAACTACAATGAATTGTTTAATTTCTATTATAATGAAGTGTCATCTATTTGTGATATTTTTTCTGGTATATAAATATTGACTCTCTAAGTCTAAATGCCATTATTTTCAGCACAATGTGAAATTGTTAGCTTAGCTCTTAGGACATTCACTGTAAACTTTATCTGTGTCTTAATGAAAGATAAATTACCTTTATTTAAGAAATTAAAAGGCTAATATTTTGTAACGGGTAATCATGATCTGGTTGTTGTTATTTTTTCTGGTGTTGTTATTTTTTCATAGCAGACAGGTCATGACTTCGTTACCCTGATCATTCTAATAATATCAGCTATTATGGACTTGTGAAAAACAAGCCTTATGCATTACCATTTCTTCTTTTACCAAGCTTTTATATATTTTTTACTGTCTTAGAATAATACCCCAAACCTTTATCACTCCAGATATTTTTTAAGTAATCTTTAACATTTGAGGTTGAGAATAGATCTGTAATAATCATTTTTGTCTTCATTAGGAATTCTGGATAGATTTCTGTTGATTTTCTAGCTATCTCTACCAAAAAAATAAAGGCAGTTGTCTCCCCATGAATGAAAGTGCCTGTAGTTGAGGCATTACAATGCCACCCAAGTCTATGAGCATGCAGCTCTCATTTCTCTTTGTTGTGGGGATCTCTACTGATACTCCCCTCAAGAAGAAGATTAAGAAATGACACATCTGGCTGCAGTTTCAATTAAGAAAGTCATTAGGTAAGCTGTTTGCTGACTTGCTTAATTTTCAGAACTTTGTCTTCAGGTATATAATGAGGTTGAGTCTGGCCTACTTTTTATTTTTAATAATGAAGTGGCTATCCGAACGTTCTGGTCTCTCTATCTTTCAGCTTTGGAAGATTTTGAGCTTTCTCCAGAGCCTTTTTCCTGATCTCTTGATCCTGTAGACTTATAAGTAGATACCAGGTAGGTCTGTCCTCCAGGCAGGTCTGATGAGTATTTAACTGATTACTGCTTGCATCTTTTACCTCTTTTATCTTTTACATAATATAGGCAACCTCTTCATAACTGTCAGCTATCTACTATTTCTAGGTATCATTCGACAACAACCAGCTGTGCATTTTTGTGTAAACTCCAAGAAACTGCTTTGAGGATCTAACTTGCTTTTTCTGTTTGTTAGTTGTTGCACCAACTTTTTCAGACTATTATAACCTGGAGGAACAGAATACAGTTTTCATAAAGTGACCAGGAGACTGGTATGTTTTGGCTTCATAATTAGCACACAGAGCTTTAAAATTTACATCTAAACGAATAGCAGCTACTGTGAACAGTAGAAAAAAGTGTATAATGTGGTCTTATCACATAACCTTCAGAAAATATTGCAGCTTCTTCATATGCTGACTGAATTTTCCTTCCAGTTTTCTGGTTGTTACATAGGTAGAAGGTATTTAGCAGCCTGCCCAGGAAGCGCATGGATCTGCAGGTGACCATTTCAGAACTGAGCATTATATACAATGCTCATTTTATATATGGGTGGGTGATCTTACAGTGAACTCTGCTTTAAGCAGGAGATTCCACTGGTTGGCCTTCTAAGATCTCTTCCAACCTGAAACATTTTTCAAATCTATGAAATCCTTAGCTATCTCAGCATGAACAAAGATTTTAAAATTTCTTCCTTGAAAGTCTGGAATAAAGGTTTCACATATAGAACTTCCAATTAATATTTTTATTTCAGCTTTTTCCATAGAGAAGTAACTTCTTGTGAGTCTTCAAATTCTGTTCTAGTAATTAATCACAGTCCCAGAGCTTGTATTAAAAATGTGCAAAACTGTGTCTGAACTCAGTAACTTTATTTTCTTCTGGTGAAATGAACTATTTTTACTTCAGAAATTCTGATCAACAAGAAAATTTTATAGAATCATAGACTGGTTTTGTTGGAAGGACCCTTAAGGACCACCCAGTACCAACATCTCTGCCATGAACAGGGACACCTCCCGACAGATCAGGTTGCCTGGCCTTGAACACTTTCAGGGATGGGGCATCCACAGCTTCTCTGGGCAGCCTGTTCCAGTGCCTCACTACCCTCACAGTGAAGAATTTCTTCCTTATATCGAATTTAAATCTACCCTCTTTTAGTTTAAAGCCATTACTCCTTGTCCTATTACTACACTCCCTGAGAAAAAAGTCCTTCTCCAGCTTTCCTGTAGGCCCCTTTTAGATACTGGAAGGCTGCTTTCCCTGGAGGCCTCTCTTTTTCAGGCTGAACAATCCCAATTTTCTCAGCCTGCCGTCATAGGAGAGGTGCTCCAGCCCCTTGACCATTCTCATGGTCTTCCTCTGGATTTGCTCTGATAGGTCCATTTCTTCTTGTGCTGGGGGCCCCAAAGCTGAACGCAGTACTTCAGATGAGGTCTCACAAGAGCAGGGTAGAGGGAAAAAATCAATTCCCTTGTCCTGCTGGCCATGCTTCTTCTGATGCAGCTCAGGATACAGTTGGCTTTCTGGGCTGCAAGTACACATTGCTGGCTCATTTGAGCTTCTTCATCAACCAGCACTCCCCAAGCCCTTCTCCTCGGGGCTGCTCTCAATCCATTCCCTGCCCTGCCTGTATTTGTGCTTGTGATTGCGCCAACCCAAGCGCAGAACTTTGCACTTAGCCATGTTGAACTTCATGATGTTTGCACAGGTCCATCTCTCAAGCCTGTCCAGATCCCTCTGGGTGGCATACATTCAGTGTGTTGACAGTACCACACAGCTTGGTGTCATCAGCAAACCTGCTTGGGGTGCACTCAATCCCACTGTCCATGTTGCTAACAAAGATGTTAAACGGCACCAGTCCTACTAATGATTCCTGAGAAATGCCACTTACCACTGATCTCCACTTGGACATTGAGCCATTGACCGCTACTCTTTGAGTGCAACCATCCAGCCAGTTCCTTATCCACTGAGTGGTCCATCTGTCCAATCCATGTATCTCCAATTTAGAGACAAGGATATCATGTGGGAACAGTATAAAATGCTTTGCACAAGTCCAGGTAGATTATGTCAGTTGCTCCCCCCCAACCGCCAATGCTGTAGTTCTGTTGTAGAAGGCCACCAGACTTGTCAGGCATGATCTGCCCTTAGTGAAGCTATGTTGGCTGTCATCAGTCACAACCTTATATTGGAGCACTCATCCGATTTAAATAAGAGGTTTGACTTTTAAGTGTTTAATCAGAATCTGGCTTTAAGAATACAGATCAATAACTGATGGCTTAAATGGAGGATTTTCATTTTAAATATGGGATATGAGTTCAAACTAGAGACTTGGAAAATGTCTCTAGTCCTCCTTAGGAGGATTCTTAAAATGCATCTCCCTCCTTCTTTTTTCTTTAACACTCACTTAAGGCAAAGATCTATAACTTAGAGCAGCCTTACTAACCTGCAGAATAAGAGAAAATATCTCCTCATTTTTCATTTGAGGAAGATAATAAATATAAGCTGTTTTGTAGATCACATCTAGTCAATAATTTCTCATAAAATTTTCTCATGTTTGAATACTAGTGAAGAATGGCACCAGTTACCATTCTGCAATGAATAATAATCTTGTTTTTACAGATCATCAGAACAACAACAAAAAAAATAGGAGTAAATTTTGTTATCCCATACTAGAAAGACAGTACTT
Organism: Stictonetta naevosa; assembly: GCA_011074415.1. NCBI lineage: Eukaryota > Metazoa > Chordata > Aves > Anseriformes > Anatidae > Stictonetta > Stictonetta naevosa. Next base: position 13,540,263 of record CM021701.1, read on the forward strand.
TAAATTAGGTCCCACAGTAAAAGGTTAGCATTCCGTAAAACTAAAACTGTTATTCTATCCCTCACGTGCCCTTGACTTACTTCCGGTGCCAGATCATATTTTCCTATTGTTTCATTTCACCAGTGCTGAATATAATCTCCATATGTATATAAAAATGTGCTTTATCAATTCAATTAACACTTCGTAGCTGATGATTAACTCTTAATTGTATGTGCTTCAAAAGTGGAGTGAGAATAAAGGATTGCATTGGGGGAATGAACAGTAGCATTCAGCATTGCAGAAATTTTCAGAAGTGTTCTAATTCTTAAGAAAATTCTGAAATTATCTTGGGTCTTCTACGGAGTTGAAGTTTTGATGGTATTTTTCCAAATCCCAAAGTAACCCAGAATCAAAAGGTGATGCTTTCTTTCCTTCAGGGTTTTGTGATCCATATCTTTTTATGTATTTCGTTACCTATATCTGGTTACTTACTTGAGTTTTCTGGTATTTCTACATAACACCACCATATTTTGCAGTAGTTCCGTGTTACTGTGACAAGTTTTGGGGAAAGAAGGCCCTGGTTTACTTTGTCCATTTTATTGTAATCTTCATCGTAAATCATTCACTCCATCCAGAGTTGCTCTGATGATCCAAATGGCACCTGCTGTTTTGCTTTATGCTCCTTACCAGTACCAAGGCAAAACATAAGATAATCCTTATTTTGCATCATACTTACTACAGATTGTTTCCTGTTTCAAAGACAAGTCCCCAAGAGTTTATAAACACACATAAATTATCTCTATAAATACCTATAAACAAACTTTAATTTGCATATGCTAACTTTCTTTTTGTCTTGCCCTAGGTATTCTTTTACACAAAAGCTAAATCAAATGGAAAGAGCATGAAATGTCAATCAGAATGTATTTTATTTGTTCTTTATGATGACTGTGTTTATACAGTCATTGCTAAGATGAGAGTCATTTGCCAGAGCTGTAGGTTAAAATAGTTCATAGCAGATGAAAAATAAAATTTGATATGTTTAGTAAAGCAAATGGTCTATTTAGTAAGGTTTACCTCTGGTGCTACAGAAAGGCTAGGTCAATCTCTAATGTTGTTCAACATAACTGGAGCTTGGAGAGCTCTCTGTTTCTTATTTTAGCTGCAGTAGGTGTGCAACTATTTAATAGTATTCAAAAAAATACCATCTTTTCTTAAAGTGTATTAAAATATTGGCTTAAGCAAATTAGCATTGTCATCAAATTAAATTGTCACTTAAAAACATGAATATTAATATGCAAGTCCAAAACTCTTAGATTGGTATTAATAATACGGGTAACGTTATCAGTAAGATTTCATTTGTTTGGAAGCCCTGTAGTGGGAAACTAGAAAGTGGTAAGCTGTAAATGCAATTTCATTTTCACATTTAAATGTTTTTTCCTCATATGCTTTCATGTCTCTAACCCTGTTTCTAAATGATACTTCATTTTATGCTGTTCCTTTCTATCATTCTATGTATTACATATACTATTAGATTCTGAGAATTAAATTAACGGTCTCAGTATAATATTTATCATCTAGGTTGTACGTATTTTTTGTATGTGTTTATTACATGTGTATATATATATATAAGGATCTAACTGTCATTTATACATTACTTATAGGCAATTCACAAAGTCATAGGAAAGAGAAAGGTCTCAGAAGACCTTTTGGAACACTTTGCAGATGGAGTATGTATTCTGTACTGCTGTAGTACAGTTATATCTTCATTCTGCCACTTGAAGCATGAAGCATGCAGGTGTCATGCTTTGGCCATCTTTCCGCACCCTTTAGTATGTTGTGCAGCCCGAGAGCTCTCTCTCACAGTTGTACTTGCAAACAACACAAGGAAGTATATTCTTGGACTCAAAAAATACTGTAACTCAAATATGACTAAGACAAATTTATTTTGAACAATAAGTTCCTTTTTTATTACTTAAAATATGTTTTCTCAAATATCAACTCTAGAGGCTTAAGATGGGGGGGGAGCAAACCCCAACCAAACATAAAACATTATCATACCAGCAATTATTGTCTTACATTCATTTGTTCATAACTTACAGTAAGGCAGGAAGGAAAATAATATTTGAGAAAACAGAGAAGGCCAATTTCACATTGGCTTCACGATGAAGTTAAAAAAAAAAAAAGACATGAGTTGTAAAAGTGGTATATAGTAGGAATTATGACTAACCTGACAGCTAGTCAAGATGTAATTTCAGGAGAGCTTCAATTACTGTATAAATGTTTCAGTCTCAAAAATTGAAACTCTGTAATGTGAATTCATCTTATGATTTCTAATCACCTTATACATCTCATTCCCAGAAGCCTAATAATTACTAAATTCAAGTCCTTGCCTAATGCAAAAATGGTTGCCAAAATTAAAAAATATATATTCTATATTGCTTAATAAATCAGGATTATGGAGCTCTGCTTTTTTTTTTAAGAAGTAATTTGCCTAAATGTTCTTGCAAAACAATTCAGGATAGATCAATAAATTATGTATTAACCAATGAAAATTGAAATCAAAATCCAAATGCTTGTGTTTGTTTTTGAGAAATTACATTTTGTTACTTTAATATTGAGGAAATAAATAGGTTACTGGTATTTAATGTGTCTCCAAAATTACATAGAAGCATGAAAAAGGATGAAATGCTATCAGTCCTTATATATGTGCGTTTATTTCAGAATATAAATATATATATATAAAAGTAGTTAAGTCAGCAAAGAGAGATTAAGCATTGAATACAATTCATCACACACCCTGGCATAGAAAATAATAATTGGTATTACTATTTTCAGTATTTTGTCACTAGTATGTATATTTGGAAAAAAAAAAAGTGTATGCCCATACCTGAGTCTTGTTCATTAATACAGCTGTTTCACTTTTTAATGTTCTTATCATTTTTAAGTGAAAACGGAGATTCTTCCAATTTCTTACTTGTATTCGTACTTGTGTTATCAGTGATTAGGTCATTAGGTGTTGAAAATGTTCTACATATTTGCACATAATTCCAGTAGTACCACCAGTGAGGAAAGTTCATTTGAATATCCTATTTTTTTCCTTGAATTAGCATAGTATACCACAACAATATACAACACTGTATGCATCACCAGCAATAGGTGGTGATCGCACAAACTGTCAGATGTCTGACATATTTTAGTCAAAGTATATTTTTTCTCATATCCATCCTCACCCCCTTTAGTTTAAGCTTAAACAATGAAAATCAGTTCATTTCAGTTTCAGATCTGGATAAAAGATATCCTGTATGACCCCATCAAAATCAGAATTATATTTCTATAATTGAATATTGCCAGTGCTGTACTATCATTGAATTTGATGCTTAATAATAATTAATTATTATATCAAATACAATTTGCAAATTGACCTATGCTCTGTACAGGAAAACAAGGGACAATCCTTTACAATTTTCTTGATTTTCCCAGTGTATACAACCTGCTGACCAACAACACTTTGCCAAGCTGCATATTTTGTTTATAGTGCCCAACATTTATTTTTTTTTTTACTAAAGCCTCTTGAAAGTGTCTCAGTTGATACCTAAGCTGTATTTATTTTATTTTTATTTTTTATTGTATTACATTGTGAGCTGCAAGCTGGCAACACAAAGTAAGGATGTTTCATCTGTTTTTTTTTCTGTTTTGGCTGCTTGATTATGTACCAACTATGAAAATATGGTTCTTCATATGGCTTAACATACAGATAAAATATTTGTGTGTGCATATGTACAAGCCTATACTTTGCTAATACACATAACTTTATGCATTCAGTGTCCCAAATTTTTCATATGCATTAAGAGTTTTAGTGCAAAATTGTGTATAGCTTTTTTATGAGGGACTGTCAATGATTGTAAGTAACAGAACTGCTGAAAATGTGAAATTTTGCTTCTTTTATTTCTAAATAGTTAGTAATTATTTGTCCATATGAAACATCACATTGTATAGCATTTCAACATTTTATTTCTTAAAGTAAAAGTAGTGTAATTTTGGATACTTTTTATTATTAATATATTACAAAAATGTCAAAACTACATGCTTTGAATAAGTATTGTATGTTATGTTTGGGAAATGGGAATTTGATATTTTCACTACGTTTATAAAAAGAAAATTATTTTGTCAGCTTCTAATACTTTAAAAAGAGATGTGTATATAAAAGTTTTAAACAGAGCAGTGCATTTTTGATATGTTCAAGATTTAATGTTAAGTATGTATATTATTTAGAAAACATTATCAATAAATATGACTCTTAATTCTTTTTTGTGTTTATTTTGAACGCAGGCTGATGATACATTATTAACCTTTGCTCAATTAATGGATCGTTAACACTAATAATAAATATATTGTAGCAATTTGTTGTAAAGGTATTAGCTGCATGTTCATCCATCATGAGATTGATGTTTACATTTTTTCACGTGCCTCTCAATTGAAAAAAAATATATTTTAGCAGTTAGTAAATTGCTGAAAGCTCCTTAGCTTCATATAATTGCTTTAAGGTATGGAACACAGTTTGCTGGCTATAGTCCGTGCTATAGAATGGTGCATTATAAAGTGCAAAAGTAAATTTCACTAATTTCTTCCAACATTGGCCCTGTTTGCTTGTAGACTGATACCTGTTTCTAGTGTGCTCATTGAACTTGCTGGAATTTGTGTTTACTATAGTCTTCGTTTTCCCCAATAGAAGGAGAGAGGAAAGAATATATTCCTCATGTGGTCAGCGTATTTTTTATGTGAGTTCACCATCTTGATTTCAAGTCATGAATTTGTTTTTACATGCATAAGCATGCATATTTACATGCATTATTTATCCAATTGACTTTAAATTCCATTAAGTTCCAATGAGTAGGAGAAAGATTTTGTCTTAGGCATTTTTTATTTATTTTAATTTTGTAGTTATGTTACTTTTGTTGGTTTATTTATTTTTTAACTGTTCAGTCTAAGGCTTGTAAAGGTTGATTTGCTCCTGAACTGCTTTGTTCCCAGACATTGCCATCTTCCCCAACTACCACCAAGTCCTCTCCATCTGATCCCATGACCACCTCCAGAGCCAATCAGGTACAGTATCATCCTACCATCTACACCATACTTTTCACGGGTGACAGCTTGCAAACTGGAGAAAAAGATATGGTGGGTTAAGGATTTATTCGTTCATTCACATATGTACACCCATAACCATAGATATCTAACTCTTATTAGAATTTGGTAAATTGTATCTTTTTTCTTCTTTAATTTGTTTTGTTGTCCTTAATATCTCAGATGAAAGCAAAATATCTTGTAGAATACTTTTTTTGTTTGTTGGGTTGTTTTTTTAAATTTGATTAATAAATAGTAAGGACACATACTGGTATGTCTGTGGATAGAGTAAGTCTTGGTATATGTATGTTTATGTATATATGCACACACGTATTTAGTTCCTGGATTGTTTATAAATTACAGTGGAATTACCACTAAAACCGTATTATGGTTTGCCGGTATGGCAATACTGGCAAACAGACTGGCAATGGCAAACAGACTTTTTATTTACTTGTTTATTTTAGGAATTTTCAAATGTGTTTGTGGACAGTAACGTAGGGGCATTGTTTAAATAGTATATGTAATAAATCTTAAATGAAAATTTCTTGGTGGAGAATGAAGTAAAATTAAGTTACTTTAAGGCACTTCAAACATAATTAATTTTAACATATAGTTTTTAAAAACATAAACTGTGCTTTTAGCACTATTTTAATTACACTATTTTGTTTCTGTTTTAAATGGAAAAAAAAATCCAGTTCATTATGTCCACAAATTGTCATGGTGTGTATCTTTTTTTGTTTTATGAAAACTGTTAAAGTTGTTTTATACCATGCTTTTTAAAACTGATTCTTGCTTAAGAGTTACCATATTCAATTTTTTTAATGTGCTGTTAAACTTAATGTACTTTGTGTTCAAATACTGTAAGTATTCAGTATGTGCTAACAGTTTTTAACACACATTCTGTTTTAAGTTAACTGAGTGCTTCTGTCAGTCCTTGCACAAATCAGATCAAGTACCAGAAAAGTTTTCTTCAAATCAAGCTAATTTCCTCTTAAAGTTCACATTGATATTAATTACTGGTCCTCTGATATTTTGTGAACTGCTTAGAACTTGTTGTCTGTATGAACAAATAATATAGTGTACAACGGGACACAAGAATATTGAAGCAATATATTGCATTTTTGATCAACACATGACCAACTGTTGAAAGGGACATCTAATACTGAAAGTAATGAAATTTAGAGAGAAATTATACAGATAAATGAACTATAAGAAAATGGTTTGATATCCCTCACTTGAATTTGAAAGCCTTCTTCATCAACCTGCTTCCATTTCAGCAAGTTGTTTCACTTCATCATCATTAAATAACAAAGATCACCTCTTTGCCAACAGCTAGAGATATTTTATGAATGCTCTCTTAAGCCTTTTTCCTCTCCTTCTTAATTTTAGTGTTTTGTGTATTTTAATTAGAAGGTTTTGAAAATACTGAACACATAGCTCTTTTAAAAAAGTGTTTTTCTTTTTTTCCACTTTTTTTTAAATATAACTATAATCCTGATGATCATTAGCAAGAGGAAGAGGAACAGGTGCCTTTATTTAACAGGAAATACTTATTGGGCATGCTGTTTAATTAGCATCAGAGAACTATCTACTTTGCATCTGTTCTATGAATTTCAAATGATCAAAAATACAATCCAGCTTATTAACCTTAAATGTATTTGTTTATTAACTAAAAACTTTAATTTTTATAGAAAATTATTTTAAGAGATATTTTTCAAGCAATATAACTAAATATCCAAAGAATAATGTATACTTTGTCTTACCTGTATCCCACATTCATGCATTTTATTCTTAAACTGTATTCAGTTCCGTTTTTATACGAATAATCAAGACCTCTTTTGAGCACCATAAAAAATTTATAAATGAAGAGTAATAAGTTCCATAAGTGACTTTTGGAAGTGTATTTGGAATTAACCCTTGAAATTCTTACCAGTTTGCAATTATTTTATCTCTTCTAGCATTTCCTAGTGATTTCTAACCATTTCAGCAGGAAGCACAACGCACATGATAAGGCAATTAAGGATTTTCAGTTCATTTTAGTGATAAGTGACGTAGCTGGCAATTGTTTCTCATCTGTAGTAGTGATTAGTATTCAGCACCAGTATATTGACAAGTATCTGCACTGCAGCTGTCACACGAAAATGGGTTCCAACATGGTAATCTCAAACTTGTCAGTAGTCATGTAAGTAACAAATTATTACTTGAGAGAGTATTAGAGAACAAAACAAATGTGTTTTGATATATGGCTAGGTAGGATTCTTAATAGAAAATAACAGTTCACAAAATGTTATACAAAGAAAAAACAAAACTTTCCTGACTGGATGGAAGTCAGGAAATTTAGTGTTAAGGTGGAAGATACATTCACAATGCACCCTGCTGTATAGCATATAGTAGCATATCAGACTTAAGATAATTTCATTTTTGTATAGTATTTCAATCATGACAAGACCATATTTTATATTAAAGATTAGCAGGGTGATTAAGCAACATTTAAGCAATGTTTAATGCTGGGAGAAATTGGTTGCTGTTGGAGTGAGATTTTTAAACTGTGTTGGAAGATTCCCTATGAGTCACTGCAATTACAGATCTGTTGAGGATGTGAGCTTACCTGATGATATAATCTTTCTCACTGTACTAGTATGTCAGTTAATTGTGTTCTCCAGACCAGGCTACTAGCATAGTGGACAGAACAATTTCTAGGCAGATTTTACCACAACAGGAAAATAGTTCTGCCAACAGAAGTCAGAGGAAGCTAGGCAGGAAATCTGGCTTGTATTATGTCTTCCTTTTAATGACTTGCTTTGCCTCCATCCAGATGAGATCATAACTCCCTTTTCAGGCAATTTCAACTTTGGTTGAATTGTTGTTTTTTGAAATATCCAGTGGTTCATTTTAATCGTTCTCAAGAAGTAGATAGTAGTCTCTAAAATGTTTTTGTTTTTGTTTTTTTTTATAGTGGAATAAACAGTCCCTATAGATAGAAATGTCATGTTGCGCTATACTGAATTCCCATGAATGCAAGAAAAACCTACACACGGGGAGTACTTTTTTGTCATTTCTTTGTTCCAGGAAAATATACATCAGTCAGTATTATTGTTGGAAATGTTTCATTTATTTTTGCAGTACAACTTCCTTACGCTTTTGTCCACAATACAAATTCATACACTGGAAACTTTAAGTAAGGAAGAAAGAACCGAAGATGGGGAAAAAAAAATAAGGATGCTTGGAATGCATTTCAAATAACTATTTTATTCCTATGTGCCTATCACTGAAAAGAACAATTTAATCTTCCTGTACTTTTAGATTGAGAGCTTTATTGTTGCCCTCTCATGAACTTTGTCAGCTTTGTTTATAACAGAACACTGACATATAACTACAGTGGTAAATCTGTTCTTTACATTTATTTGCCAGAAGGAGGAAATCAATTTTACTTTTCCACAATACACTTCAGGTGGCAAATTCTTTTCAAAAGTAATGATAAGCATCACATAGAACATGCTTGTTTTTCCTCTGTGCTTCTTTGGAAATGTACAAGTGTTAATACTTATTTTAACAGCTAAGTGAGAGTACATAGACAAGGATTTCTATAATTAACTGTTTACATATCACTTTCCTTTGTTTACAAGTTGTTTTTCCTTTTTACCTACATCTTGTACTCTTATTACTTATTTTAGAGGGGGAAAAAGTGATATAAGGCTTAACTTTGTATTTCTCCTTCATCCATTCTATGTACATCTGTAAATGCAATTGCAATCCTGTGCATGTTTTCTTCTCCAATGCACCCTTTTTCCACGAGACTGATATTGCTGCTGATCTTAACTACTGGCTTTAAAAGAATAAAAAATCCAAAACACACATTCCCGCTGAAAAGTGAGTAAGGAAAACTCATCACTCTTGGTAGGGGTCCTCTTCTCCTCCCTTATAATTTAGATAGGTTTAAGCTCATTACTGAGCTTATCACAGACTTTGTCATTAACTTACTATACAAACTGTATATTTACTTTTTTTTAAAGCACTATTTTAACCTTTTCCATTTACATTTTAACAAATATACCCTATATGTTCCTGTTTTGTTGTTACACCTGAAGCTATTTTATCATTTTGTGCGCTGTAATACAAATTTTTTGGAGTGCTAATTATTGTTGGGACTGCCCATTCAGTCCTCAAGTTTTACAAGTTTTTTGAGCTTATCTGTGTCATCTGCTTGCTGCAGTATCTGTAATAAATAGTATTTTCTAGCCTGCTTATGTGATGGGACCAAGCCAATTTTCTTGGTACTGCCTGTACGTAGCAGGTAAAGCACACTCATGTTTTTTAGAGCTCATGAACTTACCTCACTTAATATCTTATTTGCTGTAGAAGGTGGAAGAAAAACTAGGAAAAAAAACATTGGTTTAGTTTTCTGTTAGCTTTAGGACATGGACTTGGAAAACTTGTACAATACCAAACTTCAAACAATAAAGTTTTTGACAGTATACAAATCTTGGAGCACAAATAAATAATTTTAAGGATTATTCCAGGATACTAGATAGCCCTCAAAGGCTATCAAGATACTATCTCTATTTACCTATGATAATTTGATGTGAGGGTTATTTAAGATATACTGTCTCTGATATTTTAATTTCAATATTCACCTAATTTTAATTCCCTGGTTTTGATGTTGTTTCTTATAGTGGTATTGAGAAAATCTATTTTTTTAGTTCTGTCACAGATCAGCTGATGGTGGATGTATCGTTTGAGTTTTTCAAATCTCAGTACCATATATTATGAAGCAAAACCAATGTGTAGTTATTTAACGTTCTGATAAAATATGCTGTAGAAGTACAGAGCTGCTATTACTGTAATTCAGGTGTTCAGAATTTATGCAGTGGTAGTTCTCAATGAGAAACTACAGATAGCAACTTGACCTTTTTTCAACCTGTCAGATTGGTCTCTGATAAGTACAATCATTATATTTACATATGGAAGATGAGATACGGGTTCCACTAACAAAAGTAATATACTATTTGGAAGAGACTTCGTCTAATAGAAAATGTTTCATATGGGCCCATTGCTAAAGAATTTAGTACACTGGGTTCTAAAATTAGAAATACACGATAACTGTAAACATTTTTTTCTAGTTACAGTATCAAACCATTTTTTGTTTACAAGTAGATGTATGAGAAGGAAATTGGATTTGTTGTGGTGGTATTTGTAACGAATGCATCAAGATGTTTAAGACAATAGAGACAATAAATGGGCTCTGTAATTTGCATATTTTACAGACTTTTTCTGGAAGGCCACCAACCCCAAACTTATGATATACCTTTTTGCCAACAAAGAAATGCTTCACATAATTTCTCAAGATAGCACATTTCTCTGGATAGATTTCAGCAAGGATTTTCAACTTCAGCTTTACCAGTTACTCAACATTTGGTGTTCTTTTCTATATAGGTCTTGCCGTTGGTATTGTAATAATGCAGTAATAATTTTGACTCTCCATTGAACATTGTGCATTGTAACAAGGTTAAATGGATGTGTCTACAGTAGTTACAAAGACATCTCTTTCTGCAGTGTGAAAAAGCCCTTAACATTTTAATTTACATATATTATATGGAATGTAAATTCATATATCTATAAAATTATTTTTTTAATAAGATGACAATTTATTTTCCAATTACATGTTGCCTATGGCACACTATAGACAGCAAATAATGAATAATGTTTGAGATAACTTATCTAGAAAGGGCTAGGGAGAATTATTCCCTTATTCAAGTGATAGGGGTCCAGTTGAGGTTCCAGTGCTTCAAAGGTAAACCTTTCCTGCTTCTGCAGTTCAGTGGAAATTCTTCATTTCATGGCTAAATGCTAAGTAGAATTAATCTATGCTCCACAGAATAATTGTAAATACTTTTTTCTGGTTCTCAGCTTGATGCATTTTTTTTATATATATATTTCTCTTGTTCTTTGACCGCTTTCCACATTATTTTGCAGTTTCTGAGATCAGAGCTTCTTGCTTGCACTGTCTACTTAAAAGTTATGGATTAAAACTTTTCTTTAGATACTACAAAGATTGTTAAAAAAAAATAAATAGATTTGAATATATGATTTTTTATCCTCATCACCTATTCAATATTTTTCCCCTTTGGACAAGTATTTACTCGTTTCCTTTTCCCCTCCTCTCTCCAACCATACAGCAAGTCTAGGCTTCACTGTTCATTGTTCCTTTCTGAATGTAGGGGAAATGTTGGGAGCATTCATGACGCATAGGGAAAGATGTAGCTTTCTCATGGCAGAGTCTCTGAACACTGAACATATTTTTCACTGAATGTCTTGAATGATCTGCCAGTTGCAGTCTTGTAAGTATAAACATGATTTCACATTTACGTATTTTGTTTTTATTTTATGCTTGAAAAGAATTAGAATCAATTAGCTTCATATGTCATCCTCTCTTCAAAGAGATTGACTTTCTCTGGGTAACAGACAACATTATCGTTTATTTCAATGAATCATAGAATGGATTGGCTTGGAAGGGACCTTAGAGATCATCTAGTTCCAACCATTCTACCATGGGCAGGGACACCTTCCGCTAGAGCAGGTTGCCCAAAGTCCCATCCAGCCTGCACTTGAACACTTCCAGGGATGGGGAATCCACAGCTTGTCTGGACAACCTGTTCCAGTGCCTCACCACCACCTTATTCCGCTGAGTAAAGAATTTCTTCCTCATATCTAATCTAAACCTCCCTTCTTTTAGTTTAAAGCCATTACTCCTTTTCTTATTGTTACACTCTCTGACGAGAGTCTCTCTCCAGTTTTCCTGTAGGCCCACCTTAGGTACTGGAAGGCATCTATAAGGCCTCTCTAGAGCCTTCTCTTCTCCAGGCTGAACAACCCCAACTCCTGAAGCCTGTCTTCATAGGAGAGTGCTCCAGACCATTGATCATCTTTGTGGCCCTCCTCTGAATTTGCTCCAACAGGCCCATGCCCTTCTTATGATGAGAGCCCTGGAGCTGAATACACTAATCCAGGTCGGGTATGTGTTTGAATCTCTGTCCCATGTAACCTAAAGTTGGCATTAACTCTGTCAAAGATTATCTTTGACTTCTAGTCCTTCAAACTCATACTAAACATAGTATTTATCAGATCTAGTACTGGGAGGAAGAAAAAACAACCAACCATATTCTAAGATACACAGCACAGAGTCACTTGGTGTGCTCTATATTGTCTGAAGTTCAGAGCAATTTCCAGAATGCAAATCTGGATGACTTTATTGTGTTTTTCTGCTGCATGCTGTGTCCGTCACATGAATGTCATAAGTTTTCATGAAAACGTAAGTTTTCAACTATTCAGAATTATTAGCAGCTCTTTGGAAGTTCAGAATTTATACGATCAAGAGTTGCATGAGAATGTAGAAAGAGACATTGGGTTTACAAAGCTTCTTGTCAAACTGAGACAGATCCTGTGCAGCACAGAGTATGGAGTAGAAAAGGCGATACCACATTTTTGTGACATGTCAGAGATAAGTAGAGTGAGGCACGGTCAGCCTAGCCCCATTTTGAAGTTTCTGTATGAAAAGATGATCCTGCACTGGCCATAATAATTATTTTTTTATTTTGTGCCATCTAAAACATTATTTTCCCAACTTGTTTGTAGAAGTAGTCTAGCAATACACTACTTTCTTGCACACATCATCTGCCTTTTTCTTGCTTTGAGAATATCAGGTGGTGGGAAGTCATAGATAGATGTGAGACAAACCCACCCATGAAAACAGGTTGCCTGATTGGTATAAACAAACAAAAAAGAAATGAATAATTTCTTTATATAAAAGTTATAAAAATAATTTTGATGTATTGCACTATAGGAAAAAAGAAGTGGAAATTTTTTCATCTTCCAGAGGTAAGGTGCATCTGTTGAGGTCTTTGCATGTAGCATAGCATCCCCAACTTCAGGTAGTCAATACCTGTTATTGACTGCAGGGTACAGCATAAAACATTATGCAACTTCATCTTATGCAGAATTAGTATTTTCTCTTGGTTTTGTGCCTGTAGTTATTTTCCCATATACCTTTTTTTTTTTTTCTCCCTGAAAGTAGATTAGAATTCCTATTAGTAATAAGTTATTTTGAGGCATACCTTGCAAATAGGGGAGCAATGGGAAGATCATGACCATAGACTCTAATAAATATCCTTAGAAATGCCCAGGGTCTGCATTCACTGTTCTCTTCTCTCCCAGTGATGTAAATTTCAGTCTTAGTATTTTGTAGACTTGAAGAGTATTTGGGGATAGAGTTAGTACTGGCTGTGTGGCCTTCTGCTTTTCCCTGCTTCTCAAATGGTATCTTAGCAAACGCAGCATTGCAGATGAGAGTCTATCTGGGGTCTGTCTTTTTTTCATGTTATTCAACAGTAGTAAACATCTGCATGACAATTCATTCAGTTAAACTTGGAACCTAGGATTTGAATAGGGTTGATAAAGTAAAAATTTATATTTCTTTAAAGTCTCCAGATTGGCAATTTCAACTGCAGTGTAAATTCTTGGTTCATGTTTCTAGTAATGTAATATGTGATCTCCATGCTTCTCAGTTCTTCATGGTTATTTTTGTTGTTCATTTCACCAAAACATAAATGCAGTAAAAATATTTTAAGATATTTTATTTTCTTATTAGTAACTGTGATAGTAAATTAACAGCTGCATGATAACGCTTGAGATACGGAAACTGTCCGTTTAAGCTCTTTTTAAAGTGTTACTGGTTCATGAAATGAAATTGATTTGTGGAGTAGATTGAACAGTGATTAACAGCATTCTTTAATAATGAGTACTGAAGCAAAATATAATTTCTTGAAGATCATATGCAAATAAGTGCTTGTATAATTTAGTAATGCAGAAACAAGAAATCAACTCAAAAGATAAGCACATCTTTGAAGACTATATATTGATCTATTATATTTGAAATGTTTAATAAAATAACTCCAAATGTTGTCCAAAACCAATATTATCACATTCTGTTTTAGAAACAGAAGGAAATGATATCATTAGCTCTTTGTTAAAGAAAGTTCACAGGTTCACTTATATTTGAGCCTTTAAGAGGCTCATCCCCTCCTTTAATTATTTCACAAGTAATTAGGTAAGTTATATTACACTTCACATGAACACTTAAAGTGAAGACTGCTTTGCTGTATGCAATGTGAGTGTATGCAACTAAGGGTTGTCTTTACTGCATGTCATTTCTAAATATGTTATGCCTTCCTTATATTAATAGCAACATGAGCGACAATAATTGAGGAAAGATTACAACCTCAATGTGATGAAGTTGTTTTGAAATCTGAATTTAATAATTTAGAAATTACTGTTGCCAATAATTTGAGATATTTTATTATAAAAATATTTTTGGTGTAAAGATACCTTTCTGTTAGGTTTATTTTTATTAAAGATGCTGGTTAGCAAACTCGTACTATAAAATTTCTATTGAATTACAAATATTATTATTACAGCAGATATTTCATAAAAGTTATATTCCATAGGGTATGTACTATTCCACACTTGCTATTCAAACTAAAATGGAATTTCTTTGATATAGTATAGTAATGGCAAGAATTTTGTAATTCACAAACCATGAACTTGTTTAAATTTTTATTATACTATAATTGTCCTACTATTTATACTAGCACAGAAAGCCTTTCTTTTTGGCCTGTCTGAATTTTATGTTGATGGTAAGAAAAATAATAAAAATTAAAGAAGAGAATATAAACCTGTCTGTTGGACCATGGGTCATCTCAACGAAATTGGTGCTTTTTAACATCACCAAGAACATTTTGTCATTTCAAAAGTAATGAATGTTTCATAGTAATATTAATAAAAACAATAGTTCAGATTGTATGCAGTATTATATAAATTTTTCTGAGATGATAAATCACTTATAAGGTACTATGAAGTCAAAACTGTTTAGTAAGTATATTGATTTCCTCACTTTTATCAGATTTGAGTTTTTATTTTTCCAATTTTTTTAATAAAAAAAATTGTAATCTATGGGAGCTGAAGAATATGCATATACTGTGCATAGTAGTTGAGGTCAGGGCAAGAGTTAGATGCTGGTACTTTTTCAGTGTATCTTTAAAAAGATTAGTAAGTTGTAAATCCAAATTTCCAGTATATTAACTCCAAATTTATCCTTAGTATCCTACTTTTCCAAGTTAATGTACACATAATTACACATATGTAATGTAGAAATAAAAATGTGACCTATACATGTAAATACAGCCATATATAACATCTGTGCATCACCACCTCAGTTGGTGTAAGTCATTTCTTTTCTATGTGGATATTTACATCAACTGATTGTCTAGTGAAATTATACATATGCAAGTTACCTATAGTCAAGCGATGCTTGTGCCTTGGATTTGTAATGTTTAATTGAATCTCAAAAGTTCTTAATTTCTTTTGTTTTTAATCTCTTATTTATAGAAAGTTATTCTTTAATGATATTTGGCTCCACAGATTCTCATTGTGGGAGAAATATAAGACAGAGCATGGATGTATGGACACAATATGTTTCTCAGATACGCGATTTGATAACAAATATATGCAAGTTTCCTCAGTGAACCAAATTTAATGTCATCTAAATCCAGGATCTTCATTTCACAAGAAGGATGCAATTGTACATCCTATTGTCTCACAATTGTATCTTTTATTGATAAGCTAGGTAAACTATCATAATTGGTTTAGCTTAGCACCAATCAATCTTTGTTTCTATTTACTCAAATAATTGCAAATTTCATTCATTACTTCTACCTATTCGAGTGCTCTTTTCCTTTCTTTTTTTTTTTTTTCCAGTAGTTGTCACCATTGGCTGGTGCCATTCTTGGTTAAAAATGTGTAATTGCAAGCCTATGAAAACGTAAAAAAAAAAAAAAAAAAGGAGATAGGCTTATAAATTATGCATGTACTTAGGCATGGATTTACTGCCGTGAATGTTAAGTTCTAAGCCAGCCACTTAGCTTGAGATATTGATATATTTTCCTAAACCAGCAGCTTGATATGACCTTGTTTTGTTCTCTGATTCTTGTCAGAGACAGTGTCAGCCTCTGAGAGGCAAGTTTTGTAGTGGCCTGTCGGAAGACTCTATTACCATTAGAAAGCTATGTAGTGCTGTAGTAGTGCTTATTAAATTTGGAGATACCCAATCATTAGTGAAACTATGTTCTTTTTGTTATAAAAGATTCTGGTAATTACTATTTCTTTGACCTAGAGAGACATGGTTATTTAAATGTTTTATCTTTAACTGTCCTTTACTTCCTTTCTCATTTGAAAACAATTCTCCAATGACATCTGTGAGATTGTCTTCCTTAGATATTCATTGAGTAGCTCTTGCTATACAAAATTATTTTGCAATAGTTAAGCAACATTCAATACAGAAAGGATCAAGCTTCTGGTTGTCTTTTGCAAAGCCATGAGTGCAGTAAAGTAGCCAGTGAAATTAATAGGGTCTAGCCCTTGATACCACTAAGAAGTGTTCATCTAGATAGGCCAGATGCATTTTGCATGAGCTGAATTTCTTGCTATTTTTCAGCATACTTATAGTGAAAAACAATGAAGCTAGACAGAACAATCTGTAGGTCATAACATAGGGATGCTCCTTTTTTCACATTAATGGGATGACCACAAGGACATTAATTCATGTCTCCCCTTCCTTCTTGACAACTGAGAACAGAATCATTTTCCCAGGATTTTAATTACAAATAATACAGAAAGGGGGATGTTAGGGTTTATTATTACGGCCCAGAAAAGCCCCAAGGTGTTCATTTAGACATGGTACATCCATTTTCCATAGCTTTACGTAGATTGCTGTTTGCAACATTTGCAACAGTTACAGATGTAGCAAAAAATTGATCATTCTACCATGTTTACTTCATAGGTATTGGTTGGTGATACTATAAGATTTGCCTTTCACCTTACTTACAATTTTGTGATCTGTGAGTAAAAATTATCTCCAAACAGGTGCAAGATTAGGTCAGGATACACCATTAAAATGCTGTTGTGTCTTTTCTCATCCCTCTACAAGCAACTAGGTATAGAATGAATAGAGAAGATCTTAATATGATAGAAAAGATATGAATATATATCCTAAATATAGATATATATGGAAGACATCTATAGATATATTTCATTAACATTTTTAAGGGCAGAAATTTGAGGCCAAATAAAATGTTGGAACACCTCTCGAAATAATTCTGTAACAAAGTGTTCTTTTCTTCCAAGATTTTGCAATGTAGAAGGCTTTCATTTGTTTTTGTGCATGAGCACACTAATGTGTGACATTATTGCAGCTGTGAGATTCTAAGACATGACAGGGAGAGGGATTGTTTCATTCATTGTATCTGTATAGAGTAGTAATATTGTGCGATCCTTCCACATGGACTAATTTGCTTTTGTTTTTTTCTTATTGTTTCTTAGAATCAACTGAATTGTGAACAAATGTTTTAAAGAGGCAATGCTGAATATATAGCTTCTGTGCTCTCTTAAGTCTGCTGGAGCTGTTAGCTAGATACTGAATGTGATAGGAGTTCTCCATAAAAGTTACCGAGTATTATGGAGTATATAGAAGTATCTATAGTATAGAAATATAAATATATTTAGAAAAGTATATTAGCCATTTTCAAGTGATTAGGGATTTATTTTGTGTATTTACATTTCATTTTTTGCATCAAATTGTTTTTGCAAATTTTATTTTTTTTTTGCATCAGATGTTAGGTCAGTGGGTATATGATTAAGAAGTATTTTCCTTTTTTCTTTTTTTTGATGGTATGCGTAGCTAAATTTTAATTAAAATTAATTAAATCCTTTTAATTTAATCCTTTTAAAAATATTCAGTTCTACCATCTTGTCATATCTCAAGGAAAAATGATGTTTACTAAATCTCATAAGGAATTGATGAGAAAATTTATATTTGCATAGCTCTTTGGAAAACATTTCGTTTTACCGTTCAATGCCTAGACCTGACAAGATACCTTCCATTCTTCTTTTTCAAGTTAGAATAGTTTACATGAAGGACTTTGACAAGAACGGCTAAGTTTTTACACAGAGGAATTATACCCCTGATCAGTGATTCACAAATTCTTCATTACGAGATTATTAAGGACACATTCAACAACAACAACTAAAAATGACATGGACTTGCAGTCATAATTCAGAATTCGCCAAATCCTACAGATAGATTCATTTTAAATGCAGCTTTTTAGATTTTGACCATTCTTACCTGGAATGTGATTTTCATTTAAAATTTGGATTTAAGTCCTAAGGTAATTTGGGAATTTGGCCAGTAATGCAAGAGAGTGATATTTTCAGTGTATTTCTAAGATTTTGTTAGATCCTGTTTTCAGGTTTTCCATGCTTTCGAGTTTCAGACAGCTTCAGTGAAATGTGCCATAGGCAATGGCAGCGTGGCTATGTGCCATTGTACATTCCTATTGGTTGTCTTTTCCTTGGACTTGAATTAAGTGGGATAACAAAATTACATAGCTTAACTTGCCTTTTTTTTATTTTTTTAAGTATATTGATTATTTTATCTTGTTTTTATCAAAGCTCATAGTGAAACTTGAGTCACCTTTACATATACCTTTACATATAATTGTAGAATGGCTAGGGTTGGAAGGGACATTAAAGATCATCTAGTTCCAAGTCCTCTGCCATGGGCAGGAATGACACCCACTAGATCAGGTTGCCTAGGGCCTCATCCAACCTGGGCTTGAGTAATGGGTACCCATGAGGTTCTCTCATGTTTAACCTTTCATATTTATCGTGAAAATTTCTGTTTTAGCTAAGGACATACACTTAGGCTTGTCTTGGAGTTGCAGTCCACAACCATAAAAAAATGGGTAGCCTTAGTCTCTTTGAAATCAATGGGAAGTGAGTTTCTGTCTGTGCATACAGGTCATCAAACTTAACTCCATGATCTGCTATTAAGAGTGTGTCAGATCTCCTGTATGTTTCAAGCACACAATTTCTTCTAGTAACTGCTTTCATCAAGTGTAAAATGTCCAGTTAAAATACAGTATATCACTTACAACAAGTACATAGCTATTCTGGTGTTGGGGAGTGCATGTGAAGCTAATGCTTCACATTAACTTTTACACAGACTTTTAGGGATTTTCTTGATAAGTGTAGAAACGTCCTTGTAGTTTATGTACTTACCTTTTTTTCAGACGACTTTTCAGTAAAGCAGCCAGTTCACAATGCTTCTTTGGACAATGAGCAAATTAGCCATGAGGAGCCAAAGTAACATCTATAGTTTTTGTGACTGGGAAAGTTTTTTGTTTTTTTTTTTTTTTTAAAAAAAAAGGATACGCCACCTGTGCCCCCCAAATGCAGTCAGGAATATCAATTCCTTTTGGATCTCCTTTCTTATGAGTTTTTAAGTTAGATCTTGTGTAATGCAAAACAATGGGAGTTTTCTCGATGCCATCACAAGCACATAATTGTTTTTAAAAGAATGTACATTATCTACCTTTTTTTCTTTTTAGATTAATTTGTATTGAGAAGTGTCTTTTCAGCAATTCCAGTAATATTAAATTACATAGTGTCTTGCAGTCAAAAGTATCCCAGTTTACTGTACTCAATAGTACTGTAAATGTTCATTATTTTATGAAACCCACCCTTGTGTATATGGCATGTTGGCAGATGTTCACGACACACCTCACGACAAATAGGAGAGGAAAAAAATCAAAGGAAGATTTCACATAGGGGCAAAAATATATTTTAATTTAGCTAGAGAATAAAGTTAACATTCTGCTGTCACTGAAAGTGTCATTCAGGATTTACTGGCCAGTGGAGTTAATATTCCTGGTTTTTGTCCTATTAAAAGATGTTTCATCTGAACAATGAATGGCATAGTCAATATAGATGTCTGATTTTCTGTGTATACTACATACTCTGCGATTGACTGAAAGTCGATTTTTTTTACTCTTGCATAATTCAGCATGTAACCAGCTCATTTTTTCTGTTTTAATTATAAAAAATATGAAAAGTATAAATGAAGCTACTCAAAATACATTACACTTCCCTGCAAATGTAATTTGAATCTCATGAAACATTAATGCATGAAATATGGAGAGTTGTTTTTGTGCTATACTGAAACAAACTTAGAAAAGTTTCTTCTCTATGTTATTAAAACTATGTATTATAGAGAAGTCATGGAGGATGCAGTTTCATATGTTCACATACTTTTGAACTGTGGTTTTGTGAGGTATAAGAAACTAGTCATAGACTAGTGTATGTATATGTATGTGTAATTTTAAAATAACAGTTTATACAAAACTAGATAATCTCATAGAATTGACCACCTTTATAAACAACATAGTTTTGATATTTATTCTCTCCATACACAACTTGCACGTGCACGTATCTAGTAAAAACTGCTTTTGAGAGAAGGTAACCTTTCCATTTATGTTTCAGAGCCTATAATATGCACACTAATGAGAGAATGACAACTAAAACAGAGACCAGAGAACTTTGTTTGTTTAAATGTGATCTGCTAGTTCCTTGCTGTGAGAAGTTTGCATTCCAAATTACATCATTAGTTAAAATCTTCATGTTCATACTTTAAAGTGGGCAGAAGCATAATTAACTAGAAGTGGGAGATACTTTTCCCACAGTCAAGATTTAGTGTAAAAACACTAATTGAAAAATGTTCCACATTTAAACTAAAGCAGCAAAATTTTGCAGAATAAATAAATGTAATATTCTTTCCTTCCTCTAGCAAATGTTTCTCCAGTTTGGTTCCAAGGTTTTAGACCTCTTGATTTTAGGTGTAAATAATTCCAAATGTTTAAACTGAAAATAGATTTGTATTATATGATAGTTACTAGGGCTGAAATGAAACAATACCCTTGAGCAATGAAGCTTCAGCTGAAGACAGGTCTGAGAAATGGAACAAAATAAACATTGGTGATAAACAGTAGAGGGCGAATCAGACAGCCCAAATTCCTGCTGAAATTTAGGGACAGATACAAGTAAAAATTCTAGATGGTGCGTTTGCCTTGTTATTCTAACTAATGTTTTTAGTAATCTAGCGTGACTCTAACTTTAGAAGGACCTCTGTTGCTTGCAACAGTTTTTGTTTTTTTTAAAAAGGATAAACTTAACTTAAAGCTTACTTGGAAGAAACGCTACTTTTGAAGGTAGAAATACCACAAAGAAGCAACATAAAGAAATAAAAAAATGAGACTCATCTTGCAATAATTTCCTGTAAAAAGGAAAGGAAGGAAATATTGAGTGTATACATAATACTTCTGATGAGAAGAAAATCTCAGGAACACAAACATTACAGGAAAAAAAAAGATGTGCATTATACTGAGGAACAAAATAGAATATAATCTCTTCCTATAATCCAATTACACTTGTTCACAGAATATTTCAATTCTATTGAAAAATATGGAGAATTGGAATGAAAGTTGCAGAATTTAAACAATCAGGGAAGGTGACAGCTAATTTATGATATAGATTTACACTAAAATTTGCAAAGAGCTGCTTCTCTTTACATGGTTATCTTCTTATATTTGTAAATAAACATCAAATAGATAATTGTCTAAACTTAAGAGTTTTTTTCTTTCCTTATTTCTTTTTTCTGAAGAGAAATTATCTAAATTCTTGGACTGAACAACCAGGAATTTGCTCAGTGCACCACACCTGTGAAAAAAAAAAGCTTGTGATGTGTACATAAGGAACTCAATACAGAGCTACTGAAATCAGTAAAAGACATTTCATTAACTTCCTTAAGGTTATGGATGCACAGTCAATATAGATTTTGCTAGCCTGGTATTTTTGCCTGCTATACAAGTAGGATGAAACAAACATACCAATGACCTCTTGAGCTTGTTCTGCCCTGGTATGAAAACTTGTGGTTGCCATTGGGTATGTAGCCAGGTACTTTCCAAGAGTTGCCTGATACGATTAAGCATGGCTGTAAGTTCTAAGTAGCTGAAGTGCATGCAGGTATTGATATGCCTGTAGTGTACTTAGCTGTTTTCCTTTATCACATCCTTTATTGACCCTGTTTTTTCTCCCAGATTTTCATCATACTATCGCTTCGTGAAGGATGGGTGGTTTGGGACTACTCATATCACTATAATCCTATTGTAGTAGTGTGTTTAGTATGCCACCAAGAAAAACATTGGATGGCTCTTACTCTTTGTCTGCTCTCTATAGGAACTTATGCTTTTCTCATCAACTCCAAGCCTATAGTCAGATGAGCAGCTAAAGTACACATAGCATGAAATTCTGATAGGTATAGAAGAATCAGTAGAGCCTAGATGGAATTTGAGTTTAAAGTAATTGATGAGTACTGAAGCAAAGAAAAAAATGGAGGGGGGGAACATATATATGGAATATAGAAATTTACAATTTAAGGCAATAATAGTTATTTGCTTTAGAGACTATAAAATGTGGAGTTAGGATGAATCTGTTGGATTAGAAATAACATTTTAGTAAAGATTTTATTCTGTTAGAAGAAGGTAGGATAGAAACACAATTTGAAAATTTTAATAGCTAATGAAAAGAACAACTATTTGAGAAGATTCATGGCATGATTTATAAAAACTTAATGCAGATAGAAAAAGTAAAAAATGAAAGCTGAGTATTAGATAAAAAGCTCCTTGCTTTTATCTCTCTTCAGAAACAGTCCTGTGAGGTGGAAAAAGCAGAAGATGATGCAATTAAATATTGCTTCTGTGAAATTTGTTTGTTTTTCAAGTTGTGATGCGATTTTGTATAATCAGCGATACTTTTTTTTTTTGATGTAATTTAGTGCAGGCATATGCACTAAATAAAAGGATTGGGAATCTTGCTGTAGGCTATTGGAGGGGTTTACAGGACAGGACTGGGGATGAGGACTGGAGAGATGGGACATACACTTTTCTATCCATACTAAAACCTTATTTGGTGATGGCTCTGCTTACCAAGAAGTTGTTCTGCATTGCATACTTATTGCTGCTTAGCACAGATTATCTCTTTGCAGCATAAGGGAGGGTATAAGAAGTGTCATAGAACAATCTCTGAACATCTGGCATTCCACGCTATTCGACTGCCAGAACTGTGTCAGGACTTTTAGTTTGATAAATCAGAGGACTTGTAACATAGGGTATGCTGTCATTATGGGTGTGTGCAGCATGGGGTTATGCAAGTGGGTTGTCAATAAAAGGAAACGGATTAAAGAATTAGCTGATGCAGAGTTTAGGAGTTTAGAATTTTGCAGCATGAAATGGTGATAGTGAGTTAAAGCAATTTGAATCCTGTCCTCAGGACATAATGACAGATCCTTCAAGTACAAAGCATCCTTCTCTGAAGTGCAATTTCATCAAACCTCTGCTAACTTCACAGGGAACAGAGGGCAATAAACTGCTTTCGGGTTTGAGCCCTTCATAGGCACTACAGTTTCTTGACTGTTGCACCTTTGCCAAGGCTTTTTAAAGACAATGTTGTGTGGGTGAAAACATTGCAATGAAATTATTTCAAATTGTTTGATCCTTTTTCAGGAGAGAAGTATTTTACTCTGAGCCTGATTTTGACGTTCCTTAGAATAACGCAAATAGGATGAGGGTGATGCCAGTGGAAGTAATTAATTTGCCTTATGAGTAAGCAAATGTCATGATTGCAGTCCTTATTTTTATAAAACCTATTTAGCATGAGTTGAAGGTTGAATGCCTTCCTTCCCCCTCCTTGGCTTATGGCATTTGAAAAAAAAAATCAGATTGCATATACATTTTAAACTTATTATTGCTTTGGATACTCACTCTCCTTATTGCAACATAAATATCAATATAGGCAAGAGCGTACACATGAGCCTAGAAATCTAACCTTCCAGTATACTCAGATACCTTTATTAGGTAGCTCAGAGCACTTAGTTTGGATATTATTTAGGTTTTTCATTTCTGAATCCAAATAACTTTCTGAACTACCTATCTAAAAAAGGGAGTAAGAGCACTGTCCAATTTCCCTGAAAGACAAGAGAATTCAGTATGTATATACCAGTGGTGGTATTGGTAATAAAACCAAATAAATAATTGATTTTTCAACTTCTGTTTGTTTGACAGGAGTTGAGACCAATAATTTTATTGTATGATTTCATACCTTGTAACTACTTGACCTTATGTTTTTTAGGCTTCATCAGAAAATAAAATATATATTTAATATATGCTGGCACTTAGAGGTCTGTACCCTGTTATGTTAGATACTGTATTAGTATGCAACACAACCAATGCTTGTCCTAAAGTTCTGATATTCCAGCATTTATATCGTGGAAATTCAAGTGAATACAGGAAACAGATGGAAAATTACAAATTGTTAGCAAGATTAATATGATCTAAATAAATAAAAATCCTAAATGTTTTGCTTTTTAACATACTTACCTCATAGCTTATCTTATTTATTTTTAAATAACATTTTCATGTAGTTGTTACAAATACAGGCACTTCGCATTTGAATATCTCAACATCATGCAAATATTGCCATTCATTTCATTAAGAGTAGGATTTTACCTTTGTTTTAAGTAAAATGCATAATGTTGCATTTATATTTTGTTAAAAGTGAATTTCAGCTGTAATATTTTTAGTGATGTCTTAGTATGAAGTAGATTATGCATATTATCTAATGTTTAGATACCTGTAAATTGTTAAAATTTGTGATATATGATAATTGGTGTAATATCCACGCTGGAAAGGTTTGTATTTCAAAGGATATTACTGGCAGTTTCCTATATTAAAAAATACAAAAGTGTTATCAGCTAAGACATACAATTTGATGTTTCTAAAATAGATGTTTAGAATTTTTGTTTCTCAGAAGCAGACAAAAAGAAAAAAAAAGTAACATACAAATCAGTAACTCCAAGCTTTATTTTCCAAAATGCATCATAATTTGTTGTCTCTGGCAGGGTAGAAAAAAATTTCAAGAAGGGAAAGACTTCAGGTATTTTTTTTTTCCCAATAAGAAATAGATTGTTTGCAATATAGATTTTTTTTATTTTTTTCTAAATCTATTATCTGTTTTCATACCTTCTTATGTTCTTAGATTCTAGTTTTACACTTGTTTGTAAGCACTTAATCAGAACAATGCACATTGGTTATGAAACCAAGCAGGATTTGCCAAGTCAGGTTTCAAAATCTCCCAATTAAACTATTAGTATGTCTTAAATCAATGGAGTCAGGTGAATGTTTCCTGTAGTATGTAGGAGGAAAAAACAGCAACAGAACACAAAAACAGAATCATGAAAGTTTGTTCCATGCAATAAAAGGATTGCAGAGTTTTGCAGAGTTTACAGAGTTTTCCTGACTGTTTCTATAGAAATTTGTACTTTTGGAATGTTAATAACAAATAAACTACCTTAAAATGTATTTATGAAAAATTCATTATATTTAGCAATTCATTATATTTAGCAATTAGTTAATACATTGGTCTTTAGATCCCAAATATCAAATCAGTTCTAAGAATTGTTTCTTTGTTTTGGTGACAGGAAAACTGAAAAAAAGAACACCTCAAAATCACCAAAAAGTTTGATAAATAGAACATCTTTTGTTTTGATCTCAGGGAACTGGAATAAAATTTTAAAGAAATTAAGAGTTCAATATATGCTACCAAACAATTCAGTGCAAAATGCAATATGGTATGTTAAAATTTTAAGGTACATACTGCATAAGTGGAAAATGTAAATATTTCTTAACTTTATGCTGGGTTTTCAAAGACTTGCTTTGGTGCTATTGTAGCAACTGGAAATATCTAAAATGGGTAAGACTAGAAAAAGCTTATTTCTAGGGCATGCATTTTTAGTCGTAATTAGCTTGACTT
>CM021701.1:13571170-13600204 GCA_011074415.1 Stictonetta naevosa
TAGGGAGGCTGGTGAACACGCTGAATAAGAATTACCTCAGTTCTGCAGCTTTCTATGTCTTTTTAATGCATTCTGTTTCAGGGTCACTTTCAATCAATATTTCATTTACTTACTGAGATTGAATGGGCGCTCTGAGACACAGTGTGCTGTTTATCATACAGATTGGACACCTCATTCCAGACCCGAGATCTTTTCCTCAACGCTGGGAGCTGTCCTTTCAGCACCACAAAATTACCGCTTGAAGTTGCATTGCAGTTTTTTTCTTTATCACCAGGAGCTTTTCTTTCAGCACCACAACATTGCACTTAAACTTTTTAAACGGCTGCCTTCCTCTTTGCTCTGAAGACCAGTTTCGTCTGCACTTCCAGTTATTGCTATTACCTGTAGGACTTTCAATCCTATTTCACCCTTGCCACCCTTCCCTCAAACAGTTTTAAAGTATCTATTTCTGTGGAAATCATTTTTCTCATTGAATGATCAGAAACAAAGATAAATTCTAACCTTTAACGGCTCATTCCGACTCATTGCTTACAGTAGATCTAAGCTCTTTTTTCTGCTTATTCGAATCCTTCCAGCTTCCCATCACATCTGTAACAAACTTTTTAAATGATATTGCCACACTGCCATGCACAAGCCTACCTGCACAGTAGAGATAGATTCCATCACATTCAGATGGTTAACAGAGGTTAGCACGTCCTGTGTTTATATATATTTATTTATATCGCTTTCTAAGAAAGTGCATATTAATGTTTACTTTAAAGAATGTGTAAATGGTGCTATGAAGAAATCTGATCAATTTTATCCCAGTCTTTTTGTGTACCACTTCGAATGTATGAGATTTATTTTTCTATTGGAAAAAAAAATAAACAGTCTGAAAGCATTACAATTGGTAGATTTTAGTAATTTTACAGTGAATTGAATCCCTATGTCATAGTATCATTGAAAATTTTAATGATGGGTCATGCAAATTGCAACATGCTTATTGACAATACTCACGCATTTATGTCTGGACACCCT
The DNA here is from genome assembly GCA_011074415.1 of Stictonetta naevosa. NCBI lineage: Eukaryota > Metazoa > Chordata > Aves > Anseriformes > Anatidae > Stictonetta > Stictonetta naevosa. Next base: position 13,572,188 of record CM021701.1, read on the forward strand.
TCAGTCCATCTGCTGACTCCTAAGAGAGTATAGTTGTTAATTTCAACACAGATGTATTGTCTACGTATTCCAAATTTTAAATGTTTTGATGCAGATATGGGAGAGAAAAAAAAAAAGTTGAGTGTTACTGTTTACCACAGATTCACAAACTTAAACTGGTTTATTCTATAGGTGATAGAGATTCAAATGGTGTCTCTTAAATCCAAGCCTATTATGGCTTCGTATGTCACTATCTGGTGCAATGCAGTCCCTGTACATATAATATGCTGCATCTTTACTAAAAATGCTTGAAAAGTCTACTGAACAAGAGAAAAATATATTCTATTGTAGTTATATACATAAGTTGCTTCTAGAAGTTTGCTTCTTTGTTTTTTCCTTAAACACTTAATAGAATATAATTGCTGCAAAGATATGTTGATGCCTTTTGTTTAAAGGGTAAGTACTGTGCTGCTTTAATTGGTTCTTAGCCAACAATTTTATATCCAGCACATTTTTCTTGTAACTGTATTCATATCTTACTGCACTTAAATATTATAGGCTAATTCATTTAGGTTTTATTATTATTTTTAAAGTACATTTTTTTTCTATGCAGATTAATACTAGAACCTCAACCTCTATGTTATATAAGCAGAAAAATATACAGAGACATTTACGTTGCTTATAAACATACATACTGCTATTTGTAAATGAAACTTCTGTGATTAAAGTTTAAAAGTAGTATAATTTCACTTTTATATTGCAGATATAGTTTAAACTGAAAGCTTTGGGTATTTTACTTATTTTTGGGGGGGATAAATTTAAATATGTAGCTTTAAAGAAAAAAGTTTTATGGAATTATAGCAGGTGAGCAGCTGTTTTCACATTGCTACAGAAGTTAGTTCTGCTTAACCACATTAATCAGAAAGAAGTGAGACTACAAAATCCATTTTATTTAATCTCATTATTGAATAAACAGCTCTGTAGTGATGCCTATTTGTACTTGTTTCTCTAATAAAAATGCAACTGTAGCTCTCAACACAAATTAGTTTTAATTATTTAAATGATATGAATTTGTCAAACGTAAATAATCTAACACCTGTTTTGCCTTTTCATTTTGTGAAAAAAATGTTTCGTGAAAACTAATAGAGGATGATAGTGGGGAATAACAAAGGTAGGTCTACGTATTTTTTACAATTGTATTAATTTTTTTAAAAATGCAAGCATGAATGGATTACTATCTAGCAGGATGAAGAAGCAGTCTGTTTCACTGCTATGCAAGGCCACAAAAGAAAACAGCAAAATAGAAAACTATCTCACATACACTGGGTCAACGAAACTCACTTGTCCTATGTTCGTCTCTGAGAATTGGTGAGAGTGGTTTACAGTATAGCAAATCATCACATGAATACAATGCTAACATTACAAAACAATGACTTACGGCTTTTGAGATGTTTAATCAAAGCACAAAAAGCTGCCAGTCACCAGTATATGTGAAAGAAGCCACCTCAGGCAAAGGAAATGAAACAAACAAACAAACAACAGAGTTTCCCTGTTTTGTATTTGTTTTAGTAAGTTCATTTTTGCAGATCTGCCTGACTATACATGAAGAGTGCCCTAAATGTCAGGAGGATTATAAAAACCATTTGTTAGTTAACTCTGAAAATTGAGTTTTTTTTTTTTTTTTTTCCATATAATAGTATAATCATATTTGTTGTTTCTGTTTCATGCTACATATTGTTTTAAAATAATTGCCATTTAAAATTCTGAATGTCTTAACACGCTGCCCTGAATTCATTTATCATTTGGTTGAGGAGGGAAATTAAACATGTAATCCAGTTGTGGTTGCTGGTGCTGGCTTTATACAGCACTTCAAGCAGTGATAATTTGTATGACTTTCTGTATATTAAACCATGCTTTAATATTGATTCTGTTTGTAGTGTATTAAATGTTATTCTTTCTTAGTAAAGGAAATGTGATAAGCGGGTAGTTACTCCTCTAAATCAACAAGGCAATTTTAGAGTAACATGAAGCTGTTGAAACCTACTGTTCAGTAGTTTAGCTGCCAGATTAATCACCTTTATTGTCCTTTCTGGAGGTTTCTCTGCTACTCCATGCAAAATATTTCCAGCAGTCAGGCTTATCATGAGAACTTATGATGCTCCAAGGATATGATCATATGATCATCACAGTTAATGTTGTGCCCTACATATCAATAATATGATAACATGTTTTAAAAAAGAAAAACAAAGCAATAAAAGCTAAATCAGAGAAAATCTTTTTCATTGCATTCAATTATATTGCAAAGTGTTTTTTTCTCTTAAAATGCTCCTATAATTATTTCGTATAGCTATGAGCTGTACTTCTTTCTCACGCAGTTCATTTAAAAAGCTTATTCTCAAATTTTTGCATATCCCCTCTTTTTTTTTTAAACCCTTTATTTACAGTCTGTAATTACTGTTAAATAGTGGATATAGTACAGGAAAGCTACTGTGGGACTACTGAAATTGTTTTGACGATATTAGAATTCAACAGAAAGTTGGTAGATGAAATAAAAACATTTGTCGTGTGTTTCAAGGAATCAGAGTATATGACTATTCAAGAAAATTGGTTTTGCTTTGGTTCTAATTTTTACAATAATTTTAATAAATGTATGACTTGAAACTATATAAAATGCAGCGTCATTTAACAGAAAAAAAAAAAAAGTATGCAAAAAAAGAGGATGTTTTCAAAACTCCCACTTAAATTAGAGGATGCCTTCCTGTTATAGGTTTTTGGTGTTGAAGAAAGGGCTAGTAAATGTTTTAAGCCTCCAAAACGTAATTTTTTTGATCTCCTGAACACAACTTCAGGAGAAAAAAAAAATCTTTTTGGAGAAAAAAAAAACTGCATTTATGTATGAGGTTGGAAATTTGGTGTTCATTTTTAATAGACTGCTCTGAAAATATAGAACTTTACAATCTAATTAACTAATATGTAATTTGGATGCATAAATTAATATAAAGGATATGATTATATTTGCTGATGTTTCATTCATTTCTACAACATATTTCAAGAAGCCTACATGTCACTAAAGATACTAGGATGACAGAAAGCATAGCAGGATAATTGGGTATAATATTAATATCTTTGGAAAAATGTCATTTTGTATCAATTCTTAAATGTCTCCATAAAGAAGTGGAGTTCCTTGTTACTTCACCTGTTAGTAAGTTAAATAAATAATAATCATCATCATCATCTAATGTATGAATAGAAAGTAAACATCACTTAAAAAGTAAAATTAGCTGTGTGCTTTATCTTTTTATCCTCTAAAAGCTCAGTTGGCAATGTATCACATTCCAACCTTTTTTTGAAGCCCAATGGAATTTTGTGATAGTCTTACCCAGCACCAGCTGTTCCTGCACAACATATTCCTCTTTCAGCACCTAGAGAATATAACACTTACCACTGAAACATAATTTCTACACTGCATGCTACTTTTAAATTCAGATTTAAGGTTTGAGTATTATTTAGCATTAAAAAAAAAAAAAACACACGTATTTGAGAAACTGTATGACAGAAATATCTGTGATATTGTTTACTATTCTCAGTGTCTGTATATGTGAATGTTTTTAATTTTACACATCTCTGTAAGCCAGTATGGCTAAAAGCACTAAATAATCCACTTCCAATTTGTATAAACTGATCAAATTTGTAATTTTGCTGCATTTGATCTAAAATATGATGTCCTGATGTTTCTCTTCAAACTTAATATAGCTGCACATCTAAACAGTTGCAGAATGTAATACGTGGAGGAAAAGAATGAAGAAGCAATAACTGTGATTTTATAAAAGCCACAAGACTGCAAAAATATGTCATAGAGAAAGGCTTACAATAAGAGAAAACCATTTTATCTTTGATCACAATGCTTCAAAAAACAAGTGTATTTTTAGTGAGTTCTTACTCAGGCCCTGTGAGTAAACTCAAGTCTCAAATAAATTTATTATGCTGAAAAAATAAATTAATTAATGTTGAGGTTTCATATTATAATTATTTTCCCCTACCCCTTTCAGTTTTTGTTTTGTTTTGTTTTGTTTTTTTCTCCTTCCAATCAATGGAAATCCCATGCTATACAGTGAAAAGTTCTGAAAGAAGGAGGTTCATCATGGGTCTTCATTACTTACTGGGAGTCAATTTGATTGCATGCTACTAATGCATTAATTTTTATCATTATTCTAGGTCATCAAGACAAGCAATGGTGTGACATCACTGAAAATAATAAGTCAAAAATTGGATTAATTTTTGCTCCCAGCATCAGCGGGAGTACTAGGGTTCATGGAATCCATGGGTTCGTTTAGGTGTCTATTCTTTTGCTTGATGTTTGTACATTATGTTAGTACATTTAAGCAGAACTAATGACAAACACTAATTCCAATTTTAACTGAACATGCATATATATCTCTATAAAAAATCTATTAAAAAATCCACTATTTACTTCATGTGTTTAAACAAATCAGAAGTAGATATAAAAAAAGGATTCTACTAAATCAGTAGTCCAAATTTGTGCACAGATAGGCAGCTACTATTAACTTTAACACTGCAGATTTGCATTTTAGTCAATAATACTATTCACAGGCTAAGCATAAAGCTCACACAAGCTTGTTATGGTTTGATGCAGAATCACAGTTTTCAAGAAACTAAGCTAGTTTGTAGTGGTGACCAAAGTTAATGAAGAAAAAATCCTCAGCTTTGATTTGACTTCTTGTGAAATAAATGGGAATTTTTGCAGTAGTGGAAACACTGTTAAGAAAACAATGACTTCTAACAATGAGGTTTTATTTTGTTAAATCGAACTGTTATTGTTGAAATTGCAATCGGCTTTCATTAATGCTTAAAATTGAGAATACTAATTTAGAACACAATGTTTCAACCAATCCTGTTGCAAGTTCATAGATGGGCATTACTCAATAGGGTAACCTTAGAGAGAAGTGTGAAGGATAAGACTTAAAAGGAGACAATTTTGTTTTGAAGGGGTGTAGGAGGCCATCTTCCTGAAAAGAAACATTTTTTTTTTTTCAAAATCGAAAACCTGCTGTGATAAATGAATAAGATGATTACTAGATTTTTCGTTAAAAACAAATCAAAAATAGTTTCCACTTAAGTTTAGATTTATATCTTTTAAATATGGTGCAGCCAAGTCACTGAGCAAAACTTAATGATTTTTCTTCTATAAAAAAAAAAAAAAAAAAAAAAACATTTTGAACTCTCCCAAAGGCAGTAGTAATAAGCTGTAGAAATAAGGGACACTTGCAGCTTTTTTTTTTTTTTTTTTAATAAATATATATTTCCTCTTAAGCAGTTTTTTGTTTTGTTTTGTTGGGGTTTTTTTTGTTTGTTAGTTTGTTTTTTGTATTGCAATTTGTATTTTATTCCTTTGAATTAAAGAAAAAATGAAATGAACATGCCCTTGGAATGCTTTTATAAATACTGTTAACCATTGAATACATAGAGCATAGTATTAGTAGTCCTAACTCTATGTTGTTCTGTAATGACATTATCCCAATTTATTTTGCCTTTAATGTGAGATAAACTGATTGATCTAATCTGTTTTCCACTTTTAGCTTCTGTAGCAAAAAAGAAGCAAGTAATTTAATATGATGGAGGTGAGTTTGCAAGGTTGCATCATTTTTAAGACTGTATTGTAGGAAATGAAATGACCTAGTTTGCCAATATGTACATTATTATTATAAGAGAGACATTTCTATGTGTCTTCAAGCTGCCCATCCATTTCTGCAGTTCTCAAAAATGTGTTTGCTTAATATCAAAGTGGATAAAAAAGGAAACAAAGTAAAGGAAAAAATCAAATAGGTCCTGTTTTGCTAAATACTAGTTTATCTGTCTTGTCTGATAGAAAAAGCACATTTAGCCAGTAAAATACCATACAGGCTTGTGAGCTGTAGAGCAGGTCAAAAAAAAAAAAAAAAAAAAAAAAAAGGTAGGTGTTGTTTATGGTTTGTATGCATAAGTTTTTATATTTTTAAGGTTTTAGCAGAAAACACTTCTCTGGATTCCACATCATTATAACAATGCCAAAATGCTAATAAATAAATAAATAAATAAACTTCTGACTTAGTGAGTACCATTTTGGCACAGCTTTGTTTTATTATAATTTTTCTGTCTAGCTTACCTGGAATAACAATGCACTTTCTACAATGGCATTCTGAAAACTGGAATTGATGTAGGGTAAGTTAACATCTCCCACATCCAACTTCCGAGAAGCAGCAAAGAGATTATTTTTCTTACATTTAAGGTGGTCTTTGTATAGATAAAATTTCAAGAAGCGAAGACTTACCTGTGAGTACATGAGTTTCTGCTGGATTTTATTATTATTATTATTTATTCCAGACATCTAAATAGACATTAGAATATCCTGACATGACACTGTTTCATGTAATCCACATTCTTTAAGGTTATATATCTGATATGATGGCAAGAACTAATACTGCATATTATCATCTTCTGGCTAATTCTACTCCTTCCTTGTATGCACACCCATGCTATGCATGACAGACTTACAGAGGAGGCTGTTGCATGCCTTTTCTTGCATTACTTGTACGCTCTATACGCTTCATCACAAACAATTGCAGATACATTGCTACATAACCACTCCCATTCCAAATTCCACCTATTTATCTCCTCTACCCTGGTCAAATTAAAAAAAAAAAAAAATAAAAAATAAAAAGTATGTAATGATCTTAGAAAGGTAAAAATGCCACAGAAACACAGAAACACAATGCTAAAATACTAGCAGTTTAGGTTCAATGGTTGTTTTTTCTTGACATGGTGCAAAGAATAGCACGTGTGAAAAGCTTTCTCCCATGTATAACAGGCATTAATCTGAACTCTGGCATTTATTTTTGCAAAACTTGACTTCTTTGTGTTGGGCAACGATGTTTTTTATATCACAGCCTGCACAAACTTATTAGTAATCTCAAATAATCAGCATGAAAATGCAGTAGTTTTTGAAAGGTTAAGAATGATGAGAAAATAAGTGCAAATACTGTAGGAAATAAGATGTGTATTTTAGTAGTCATAAGTTAACAATTATTAGGCTTATAATTCAATGTTAAGAGAATACCATCATAGTTACAGAGCAGTTCATCACTATAAAGGAGTGCTTGTAGAAAAGAAACTATCGGTTAACTACCCCCTCTGAGAACAGTGCAGGTTAGGAGGAAAAAAAATATATGAAGTTAAAATCTGAAGAAAATGAAGACTCTCCATGTATAAGTCCCTCCTTGAAGAATATTAAATTATTCTTACTGTTCTAACTAAGACTAATGGTGAATATTTTTTAACATGTGAAGTTGTTACATAGGCTTCAATGAAATGAATACTAATGGGATCGAACCACTTATCTTGATAAGTTATAGATAACTCATTAAATTTCTCTCTATGAATACTAAAGCTACTCTCCTTTCATTTTCATTATATAACAGCTGAAGTAATACTTCAATAACATAGGTCTCACCTTCGTTGCCAGGATTGTTGTATGCTTTCTTACTCACAATATTTTTAGAATAGATCTATGCAACTGAAAAATTATAAAGTTTTGATGATAATATACTCTATAATTTCTCAATAAATGTTACTAGCATGATACAAAATTATCAAGAATATTGTTTAATAAAGTACTCTCAGTTTAGAGCACTTCCAGTAAGGCTATAGACCGGAAATTATTTTAATCTGCAGTTGTGTAATTGCTTCAGAGGTTTACAAGAATCACCACTGCCACTGTGTACCTTGTACCTTTTTCCACCAAAGGAGAAAAAATCCAACAACACACACAAAAACCCATAAACCATGTTACTGTACTCCCAAGTTAGTCCTAGGCAGAACTGTTAGGGAGACAGTCAGAACATGTCCATTGCCAGCCTAGATGTCAGAAAGTCATATACCACAGTCATTATACCAGATGCAAAAAATCAATCAGCAAGTACCTAATGCAGAGTAAAAAAACATTGTCTGCTAAACTCCTAGCATTAAGCTCTGAAGGGATGATAAGACACATAATATTGATACAATCTATGTAACTGGTGAAACTATGCTGTTTATAGTTCTAGCAGAATGATATGAAATCAATTGCGAAAGTAAGATAAAATAAAAAATCCCAACAAGAAAAGTAAGGAAAATTACATTAATTTTGTCTCCAACCAACATTTCTAAAATACATTAAGAACTTTTGAACTCTAACATAATGATGAAATTTTAAGTGATCAATGGGATATTAATTAATTGGAAGAAGGGTATGAAGCATTCTAGAGTGAAATAATGTGAAAAAATAACTTGTCTTAGAAGAATTGAGTCAGTCTTCAGTACCCTTTTACATTCAGTAATATTGTATGTAACATGGCATAGTTTCTAAGGTGAAGGTCTTCTCTGGACCTTTTAGGCTGCTGGTTTTTTATCACTCATATAAATGAGATTCTATTCAGTATCTGCCTTTGAAGATTTCACTTTAATAGGCTGATGGGAAGTTTTCTTTTCAGATCAAGGAATGGAGACTTCTGTTTCTTTTTTGTTTGTTTTTGTTTGATTGTTTTTGTTTGTTTTTGTTTTGTTTTCCTGGAACTGAGTGATTACCAAATATATTTAGATTTGAACCCTCAAAATTACGTTAAGCTGTAGTAATTACATGTTCTACCATTCCTAACTTGCATTATTTTAGGTTATGTCACTTTACATGAAAATAAATTAGAAACCCTCAAATTCATAAGGACTCGGAGAGACAAAGATATGAAGTTTGTTAAAAGGCTAAATAAATTTTTACTCTTCCTTTTTTGTTTGTTTGTTTGTTTTCTTCTTTTCTTACTTCTCTTCCTGAATTCTGAAAGTAGGAAATGACCTAGTTGGTGGCTTTTTGGATTTGTCACCTTGTCTAACACCCTCTGTTAGAACTAATTCTGCATTTTCTCAGGGTCTATGCAAAATATATACAGAAGTTGAATCAAACTTACCCATAAGGCACCAACAGTCAGATAAATCTGATCTAAAGCTTTCTCCCACAGCTAGAATGGTTACAGAAGGAAAGAATTTGGGTATAGTTTGTTATAAAAGAGCTGAAGGTTGAGGCAGTGCATGTGTTTTGGGCTAGGTACAATGAGACCAAGGATCCTAAAAAATAAACTACTTAAGTAAAAATAATAAAACAAAAAGAATACCTGGGGTTTTGTAAAGCCCTAGAAAACCAGTTATCATTACCGTGTCACACATCTCCCATTAAGACTGGGTGTTCTAGTCTGAACACCTTAGAAAGTCTTGTTGCAGCTTCTTTTGTAATCTGAGAAGGAGATGGTTCTCTTCTAAAAACTAACTACAAATGGATGCAGTCATTCAGAAAGCAGGACGGTTGGATATAATGCATTTTCCTTCATTTCTGAGGAGGCCAATTGTATATCATACTATAAGAACCATCAGACTGCTGTCAGGAGATTTCACTAAAAGTGTGTTACAGAATTAACAGAAACAATGCTGTCACTCAAGAAAATGCATTCTCTGAGGAGACCCAAATCTAAGACTTTCCTACCTCCATCTTCCAAACCAATAGAAAACAGAATTCTTTAATTTCTTTCTTCCTCTCCACAGTCATGAATCCTTCATTTTTAATTTTTGCTATGAAAAAAAAAAGATTTTCCCACCTAGAGGAAGCCTGCTGCTGTGGAATATAGTCTAGAAAACATGGACTTAAACCCTTAGTTTTACTGACTTCATAGACAAGTACATTATATAATTTTTTAATGTAAATGATGAGTATCAGTATTGTTACCCCACAACATCATCTATTAAGTTTTTAAAGGGCGATTCTTGCTAACTCTGAGTCTCTATGGTCAGGAATATATTTCCAAGCAAGTTCCTTGCTGTAAACCTAGTAGCCTGCCTTGTTCGCTGGTGCTAACTTTTTAATATTTTATAGGGTTTAATTTTGCATGTCTCTAGATTAAGACTTTACGGCTTCCTCTGGGAGGCCATCCTTTAAGTCTTGTAGTCAGTCATTTTTCATGACACTCACTTTAAACTTTCCTTGTTGATTTAATTGAAATCCTCCAGATATTATAGGTTGTTTTCTCAGTGAATACTTGAAAAAATGAAAGAAAATGAACAAATGCTTAGATTTCAGTACTAAACAATCAGAAACAAATTCAACAAAGTTCAGTAATGGGGTGGGGGGGAGGAGGAAGAGGGAGGGAAAGGAGGGAAGGAAAGAAAGAAGAAGAAAGAAATTGTTTTGTTATTCATATAAATGAATAATTCTCATCGGTAGTTGATGAGAACTTCAAGAAGACACACTGCAGATAGAACAAAATTCCATTAAGTCATGTCTGTGGGCTGATTGCAAGCCAGTCTCATGTGAACATGTGTATTTGTCCCCCAGAAACATGTGCAGACATTTGGGAAAATAAGATACAAATTAAATTCAAAAAGTAAAAAGCCTGTTCTCTCAGAATATTTTCCATTGCAATTCCCTAAGATTTTCCTATGGTTAAAATGTTCTAAATATCTTGGTAATCATGTGTAGGCTTATGTCTCTCCCATGTGGAAGGGATCAGCTAGGATAGATGCAAATGATTGGTTTCAGAATTAAAATAAGGTAAACACTTTTGATGGCTCATATTTACATATTGCACTGGCTTAATCAAATTACATGTTTTAAGAGCCAATTCAGCTAAACTAGTCAGTATTTACTTAGAAGTAGGCATGCCAAATTTTTGCTGATTCTTTTCTGATTCAGCTGAGAATTTAAGGCCATCCACGTAACAGATAAAAGATAAATAGATTTTATATTAATTTTACATTCACAAATGAAAAATCAAGTTTCTGCTTTTTCTAGCCAAAGTCTACAAGCCATCTGAAGGGAGGGAATACTGTAGAATTAGTATAAGGGACTGTAATTGTCAATAATAATCTGACTCAGGAACAGTGAGTGCTGCTTGTTTTGTGAGCCAGTTTTCAAAGTTTTAGGGTCTAGTTTAAAAGGTATCTGGGCAATTGCATATAGAAGTATGTTCCTCATTTTTGACTTTGTGCTTGTTGGGATTCTTGAGATTGGAGGTGTTTCTAAAATATCAATCAGTGCTCATGAATTCAGCTTCTCTCCAGGATCATATTCCATGAGATTCTTCCAAGCATCTCTCTTACAAGATCAGATAATGGTTGAGGTTGTAAGGGACCTCTAGAGGTCACCTCATCACTCCCTTAATCAAGCATGGTCCCATAGAGCAGGTTGACCAGGACAATTTCCAGGCACTTTTTGAAGATCTCCAAGGAGGAAGACTCCTCAGCCTCTCCAGGCAACTTGTGCCAGGGCTCAGTCACCTGCACAGTAAAAAAGTGTTTCCTGATGTTCAGACAGAACCTTCCTTTGTTCCAGTTTGTGCCCATTGCCTCTTGACCTGTCACTGGACACTACAGAATAGAGCCTGGTTATCTCCTTTTTGCACCCTCCCTTCAGGTATATTATAAATTGATGAAATCCTCCCAAAGTCTTCTCTTCACCGGACCAAACTCCCAGCTCTCTCAGCCTTTCCTTATGGGAGAGATGCTCTAGTTTCTTAATCATTTTAGTGGTCCTTGTGGGACTCTTTCCAGTAGCTCCATGTATTTGTTGTACTGAGGATCCCAGAACTGGGTGTAATACTCCACATGTGGTCTTACCAGTGCTGAGCACAGGAGAAGGATCACCTCCCTTGACCTGCCAGCAACTCTATTCCTAATGCAGCCCATGATACCATTAAACTTCTTTGCAACAAGCACACATCGCTTGCATTCAGCTTAGCAACCCACACGACCTCCAGGTCCTTTCCTACAAAATAATTTCCCAGACAGTTCACCCAAACACATGCTGTTATATGGGAGTATTCCTCCCTAGTTACAGCATTTCATATTTGCTTCTGTTGAACAAAGGAACAAGCCAAAATCTGCTTTCCTGAAGGGTGAAGATCCTGACTTTTCTCCTTCTCTAGCTTCTTAGGGTCCTGAGCTCTACAATCACATTGTCACTGCAGCCAAAGCTGCCACTGACTTCCACTTCCTGACCAGTTCTTTCTTGTTTGTAATGTGTGCCAAAAGAGCACCTCTCCTTGTTAGATACTGAATTACCTGTGTCAGGAAGCTGTCATCAATGTACTCCATCAATCTCTTAGGCTACTTTTGTTCTGCTGTGATATTTTCCAGTAGATGTCAGGATGGTAAAAGGCCCCTGTGAGTACCATCATCTGTAAACACAAAGTTTCTTTCAGTTGTCTGAAGATGGCCTCAACTCCTTCTTCCTTATCAGAAATGACCCATGTTGATCTGCCCACCAATCCTGACCCATCATCTCTAAGCTTCCCAAGGCAGATCTGCTCACACACATAAACAGCAACATCCTCTTCTCACGTTCCCATCTTGTCCTTCCTAAGGGGCCTATATCCCTCCATCACAGTATTCCAGTTGTATGAGCTACCCCACAGTTTCCATTTGCCCAATGAGGCCATAGCCCTGTAACTGCTCATAGGCTTCTAGTTCCTGCTATTTGTTTTCCATGCTGTGTGGATTAGCATTTAGGCATTTCAGAGAGGCACCCAAGTGTGCTGATTCCCCAGAAGGGGCATGAGAGCTTTTTTCATGATACGGCTCTCCAGGAACTTCCTTAATTACATGCCTATGCTGCTGGAGATCCCCCTTCAGCCTTTTTTTATTGATTGTTATGTTCCTTCTGTACCTCAGATCCTTTGCTTGCCTAATCTATCCACCACTTAGTTGCATGGACTACTCTACCTGTAACAACCTGAAAGACATAGATATGCCCCAATTAAAAAAAATACCCATATTCCTAGATATTAAAAGGAATGTATTGTCATTTTCATCCCCATAAGCACGAGCACAAATGCTGATCTGAATGCCAGGACTAAAAAGAAATTTGGAAAAAAGTCAGGCTAAAAGCTTGATTTCTCAGCTTCTGCCATGGTAATTGACAATAATTGCTGGAAAATGCTAAATGCCTTCAAATTAAAATAAACTAAAACTAAATGATCAACTAAATGGTCAACAGGTCAGCTGGTAATATCTACTGATGTAAAAAAAACTTCGCAGGTTCCAGGAAATAATCACACACCACCTCTTTCAATTTTCAATCTTTTTCAGTTGTGTTTATATTGCTTGTGCCTATCATGAGAAGGCACATTGCAATTTAATGACAGCAACAAAACTAAATTCCAGTAAAATATTACATTATACAGAGCATTAAACCCACATAAAATACATTTGTTAAAATTTTGCCTCTGGAAAAGCAATCTGAAATGCAGAAGGCACTGCACATTTGTTGCTTCCACAAACTTCATTTTACATTACTTTGTGGGACAGTCCATCATAGTTTAATTCCCACTCCTCAGGCCTCATGGTGTTCTCTTTCAAAAACTGCTACTGCCTGAATGAACAGCATAATTTGGACCAGCTGGGATTAGAATACCCAAATATGGGGGCTGATTTTGCTTTGTTGTCACATATATTCCATCATCTTCATATGTACACACTGGTTATCTTTCTTGCTAGTCATTTTTCCCTCTCCTTTGTTTTAAAATGCACAGTGTGTATTAATGAACTCCTTTAACACTTCCCCTTTTAAGAAGAGTATGCACTCTTTCAGCTTCATCTGGCCTTGAAACCAGCTTTTGAGGGTTTCAGCTGAAAGCCACTCTTACAAAACTTCCAATACCAGCCAATATCACCTGTCTAAGACAGAAAGAGGAGTGAAAAATATACAAAACAAAAGTGGCAAGCACATAGCCCTGTCTGATTCAACCCTCTTGGAAAACAGGAAAATCAGCAGAAATTTTAGTTTCTAATAAAGTGTTTTGCTTCTTGTTGTAAACTTGGCACACAGAAAGCATTACTTCATTGCTCTATATTGGCAGAACTATTCAAGAGCTTGAACTACTAAATATTGATGGAGTTATTAGTCTTTGATTGTACTCAAATAATCCTTTTAGGAAAACCATGGTTTTGATTAGGTCTGGGATTGCGTTGGGCACCCAGAGGGGTGTGTTGCTTCAAAATATTCTGCAACGTTTGACTCACATACACATTTTTAGTCTTGCTCTGGATTGTGACACGTGTTGGGCAACCCTAACTGATTCAGCTTGAATGACGTGCTAATAAGGAAGTCCCTTACGGTAGTTAAATTCCTGCCATATATTGTTGCCTTTCATTCAGTAACATACTGAAATAAAAGATTTAATGATGTATTTATTTTTATTTTTTTATTTACTTTTCTTCCCAAGGGGTGATTTCACCTATCAGTATTGCAGTTCATTATCTCTGCAATTATAGTATCTTTTTTTATTGGTACACATTTTGCTAAATCTAAATGTGATCATCTGTGGACATTTAACTCTAATAATTATTTTTCCAGGAATAATATTGAACTTGTAGCAAAATTTTAATGTAAAATATAAAGAAAAAAAGCACTTTTAAACTATATATTTAATGCCAGGCACTCATTTTTACTGTTGTGTTATAAGCAATACTTATATTGACATTAACAGTGTATGACAGAAGCTCAGATTTACAAGGAAATTAATGTCTGTGATACAACATTGCACTACTAATAAGAAAGCAGTATCTTCTATAGCTTAAATGTTCTCTATCTTAGTAATAATGACTGCAGAATTGTTAACACTTTTGCTTAGAAGATGGAAAAAAGTGAATATCATAGTACAAACTGGACTTCCTCTCCTCTCCTCTCCTCTCCTCTCCTCTCCTCTCCTCTCCTCTCCTCTCCTCTCCTCTCCTCTCCTCTCCTCTCCTCTCCTCTCCTCTCCTTTGTGCTTTTCAATTTACCAGCATAATTCAAATCAGGTGTTACAAAGCAATAAGCAGTCTTCTAATACTTCTGTTGTTTAGAATACTACAATATAGGCTGTTTTGTCAAGTTTGATAGCCTAAAGTTAAATACCTAGTTTCTATTTACATTATAAACATAGCTTTTTCAGAACAAATTATGCAGAAACCAGAATGTATGTCAGGGGTCTGCTTAGGCTATCCAGAAAGAGATCCCAAATAGAAGAGTATATTTTCAGTCCCACAGTGCTCAATTGACCACCTTTAGGCCCTATCATAATTTCAACTACTTCCAGAAGCTTTTCACTTGTCATGATTTTGTCTCATAAAGAGCTTTCAAGAGTATCACCTACTTTCTTACACTCATACCTTTTTATTCAGTGTGCATAGGAATTACACCTAGTGTAATCAGTGCCTGCTGAGATTTGAAACATCATCCACTTCCTAAGGAAATACTACTAAATACCAGGACAGTGAATATTCTAGGATGGGAACTTCCTTGTTCTATTTAATATTTTCAGATATTATCTAAGGTATTCAATGAAACTAAAATTCAATTCTTATGTCACTCCTTAGTCTTTTCTTTACTTACATTTTTCTTTTACCAGCAAACATTTAATTATACTGTGCAAAGTATTGCACCCTCAAAAGAAATTTAAAATACCTTTCACTCGTAGCTTTAGCTATATCTTAATGACTAACACAATCATGTAAAGACATGCAGAGAGCTACAACAGAGCAGGCAGAGTATAAAATGGAACCTAAATCTTCTACAGGTTGGCTGAGTCCACTTACTGTAGAGTTAATTGAAAAAGGAGTACTAAATATAGTCTCTGCACTCTTTTTGGACATAGTTGTGCTTTCACAAAGCAATTTTCAGAGAAGTTCTGTATGTGAGATAAAGGAAGATACAACTCAGCTGATATGAGTTGCACATTAGAGAAACAGCAACAACAGCAACTCCTGGAGTATTCACTTAGGTGCAAAAAGAGGTGCAGCTGAGAAACAGTTGGCCAAAATAAAAAATCTAAATATCCACAGAACCTAAAAATACAAATAAACAAACATGTCTAGAAATTAACAAACTCTAGGTCTCAGAAGATACTAAAAAAGCACTTTGAGAATTTAAACTTTATGCTTCAGTACTAAATGTCTGTAAAGTATATATTTAAGTGGTTAAATATTTGTATGCGTTTAAGCTGATTACTGAAAGACTTACTGAAAGCAGAGTTTAAAGTAGAGAAATGCAAGACATTGTTCCACATATATTAGCATTCACATTTCTGAAAGCAGTAGGTCTAATTCTGATCTACCATTGCGCAACAATAGGATTTACTTTACCATGTGGTTGTAGAAAGGCAATTTTTGCTGAGATTGGATCTCTTTTCCACACATTGGTACAAATGTAGTAAGAATGAATTGCCACTGTGAAAACTGTAAAGCCTCCGTAGATGGGAAAGATATCCAAGTAAGGAGGAATGTTAGGAGACAAGTAACTGAGGCCAGCACAAAGAGATAATTGCTATGATGATATTATCTAGGGATAGCAAAAGTGAAGTTGTAGAGACAATTTGCTCAGCACGTACATGAACTTGCATAGCTTACAGAAGCAACTACAGAATGAGGGCAACTCCTTTGGTTAAATATATATATATATATTTAATATATATATCCCGAACTGATATATATATCTATATATGTATATATATCTGTTGATAGATGATATATACATGTTTATATATATTTATATATATCAGTTTGGGTATCTGTGGTTTCATAGTATTGGATGTTTCACTGTGGACTAACCATTTTTTCGGGCTTTTTATTTCATTTTAGAAAAATGCAGTTATATAATTTATAGGTAAAAACACAGATGGTTGGATTATACTTCTGTTCCAAGTGCTAGCTAAAACAATAAACTAAACATGGAAATACTGAAATAGTCCACATAGACACAATGTTTATTTAACATTATTAGCTGTACTTAATATTTTGTTCCAAATGATCTCAAACCTTTGGTATTCAAGCCTCATAAATCAGGTCTAAAAACAACAGGATAGGTTTTTAAACCTAATTTTGGGAGCATTTTGTTTTCTGTATTTGATGACTTTGATATGGTATTTCTACACAAATGTGAGGACTAGAAATGAAAGTTGAACTTTTCATCAGTAACATGATTCTGAAAAGTACAAACTCAAGAAAGCAGAGAAAATAAACTGGGGGTACCTAATAAACTAAATGAGTAACTAAATCAAGCAGCAGAGACCATTTTGTTGTTGTTCTGTTTTGTTTTACAATGAAACATGAGACAGACTTTCAAAAACAACAGTTGTGAAAATATTACCTTTCTTAAAGTCAGAAGATGTCTGAGGTCAGCCACACGAACCAGATATCCAAGATAACAGTCCACTTTTGAGAACATGCTCTCATGCATTAATTTGCAGATGTTTCTTGGGTGGATGGTAAGAGAAGTTGATGGCTGGAGAAGAATAAGGTTGAGAGAAATTGATCTCTAAAAGAAATGGAAAACTAAGCATTTTACCTGGGCATATGAAGACAAAAGAATGAGTGATCACTTTCAAAACAAATTATCCATGTCAACCATGCTTTTTTTTTTTTTTTGCTTTTTTTTTTCTTTTATCTGTTTTCCCCTTTTCTTTTTTCCCCCCTTTTTTTCTTTTTCCTTTTTTTTTTTTATTTTTCTTTTTTTCTTTTCTATTTTCTGTGAGATGAGCAAAAGACTGTAGCTGACTTTAGTATTTGTTGCCTTATGGTCATTTTTTTGAGAAATGAGACTGAGTTTGCAAGGAAGGGTGAATTTCCATGGTTTATTGTTTTTTATGTCTCAGGAATTACATCTTAAAAGCAGTTGTCAAAGGGGAATGTTTCAGTGTCATGCTGAAGAGTGATGCTAATAGCAATACTCACAGAAAAACCACTACTATTGTCACAATCTGAATTGCCAGCACTATTTAAAGGTTTTAAAATATGTGAAAAGTTTGAATATTATGATGATGAAAATGAACATGAATCTAAATCTGAGATCAGACACCACTCCAGTAAAGACACTTTTCCTTGATACTGTGACTATAGACACTGAGTATTAAAATATCTATCTTCTCAAGTTTGACACACCTGCCAAGATCTCTCCTCTTTGTGTTGAATCAATTTGTTTAAATGCATTCATTTAAAATGAGACAAGTGTACTATGCACAGTTCAGGCTTCATACCTTGCTATCTTATACTCAAGTTTTTTTTTTTTTTTTTTTTTTTTTTGCGTGTGTGTGTATAACATATTTTTGTTATTTATTCCTATTATCATGTAAACTCCTGTTCTGAGCAGTTTATTCTGCATGATGCTTTACAAGCATTAAGGCAAAAACTGATCCAAATAGCTGAAGTCAGGGAAAGTAAAGTTTCTCTAGAAACAAAACACTTATGTTTTATGCAAAAGCATCTAAATTAAAAAAAAAAAAAAAAAAAGAGAGAAAGAGAGAGATAACAAGGTTACATGTGGTAGGACCTTGGGAACAAAATACAAAAGATGGTAAAGACATGATTATCACTAAAAGATAAATCTGATGCAGGCTGAAAATCAAAAAACACTAGAACTTCAAAGGAAACTTATGATTACTTTCCTTAACCTGTTTCCTGGAAACATGCAAGAAACAGTTAATTATGAAGACCAGAGTAATGGAATATTATGAAATGTAACAGTACAACATCCACAGTGGTGCACAGTAAGACTTAAAGAATTTGTTATAATGTGAAGATCATCAATGGGGAGTAAGTTAATAAGAAAGTGACCATATCACTGGACCAGAAGATAACACCGAGTCACTGATAGAAAACATCTGAGAGGTAAGTGTGTCTCTAGAATATGCAGGGAGAAATTCTTCCAGTAGAAATACTGACATATTGGTATCACTCCACACCATATGTCTCTGGAGTATGGTTTACTACTCCAGGTTAAAAGAAAAAAAAAGAAAAAAAAAGAAAAAAGATTTATTTCATATGCACATGTAAAGGTAAGTGCTACTGGGATACAAAGAGGAAAGTGTTATTTGTAAATACAAAAGTAAACAAAATGAGTCAAAGGAGTTATTTAAACTAAAGAATAAATGATTGCAAGCTGCTCTTTAATACACAGTCTGAACACTGAAAAGTTTTAACCCATCAGCGTGGTACTTATAGAATCTCAGTACAGGCAGCAAGGACAAAACTATAGGTATAAGATATCTGTGTGTTTTGATCAAGACCCCTGAAAATAACATTCAGCTGTTTCTGATATAAACACAGTAATGGGGTGATTCACCCCAGTCAGAAGTGTTTGTGCATTTCCTGGGCATCCAGACAAAACATGGATCTAAACCAGTCATGACTAGATTCCTATCTCATGTCTCCCAGCAAATGCAAAACAGCTTTCTTGATCACCATGCATCCTTCCTTCATTGCTTTAAAATCCTCCTCAACACCTTTCTTCCACTGTGTTATTTCAGTAGTTATTTCAGTAATGTGTTGGGATAATAAACACAGGTCAGCAGAGTTCTATTCATCAAGTGAGGTAAATTTGAGGCCATGATGATATTGTCAAAACATTGCAGGTTCTTAAGGTATTTCACTAGTAAAATAAATATTCAAATTTATTTAGTAATGATTACAACTGGCTCACTGAAATCCAGCATTATTAGCAAACCTTTAGTAGTAGAAGGATTTCTAGAAATGTTCCCAGACAAAAAAGATCTAAATATCTACAAGGTCATCTCTTTTGTGAAAATACATTTTACCATGCAGGCGCTAAAAAGCCAAACAAAGAATAATGTATTTCTATTAATTTCATTTTTTTTTTAATTAAGTATTTCTTATTTATTTATTTATTTATTATTTTTAACATCTCATTTTAGAAACACATTTATAATTGATAGGAAAGGTTTGATTATTTTCCTGTGGTATCATATACTTTAAAATAATTGAACCTAGAGGTGCAGGAGAAAGATGTATTCTTCCTAATTGGGTTCATCTGAACTTTTTACAATCCACTCTGAGAAAATTTAATTGATAATTAACAGCACTTCAGATCATCTACTCATGAGACTTTAAAAAATACATGAAAAGCTGACAACTCATTGACTGAATGAAAAACAGTGTACACAATTAAATATAAAGAAAATCTTGATTGCCTAAATCAAAGCATACTGTGTTGTACAGATGAATGAAATCTGTTACATGAATTTTAATGTCCAAATTGTTTTTAAGTTGCATATATATTAACCCTCAAAACTCTTCAATGCCACACCATGTCTCCCCTTCAGAGACCCTCCCCTTCAGAGACCAAAGGGGAGAAGGCAGTCCGTTATAGCAGATCAGAGTCATTGTCTGCAATGAGTCACTGCTTTCAGCTGCTGATTTCTGGTGCTAGGAAGTAGGAGGTTCTGGATGTTACAAAATTTAACCACACATTTCCCTGCAAAGTCCAGGCAGAAGTTCTACAAGGAATGTATCCTTTTTTTTTTTTTTTTTTTTTTTTTTTTTTCTCCAGAATCACTGAGCTGAAGATTTCCCTATACACTTTGCATCTAATTAGTTAGTGGATTTGTTGTAATTCTGATAATAATGCTTACTTCTGGTGCATCTGTTGCCTATGCACTCAAGATAAGACTGTACATCCCCAAGATGCAAGTTTAACAAACCTTCATTTAACCTATATCCTACCTAGATAATCTGAGACACAGCAAAACTGCAACATGCTTTTGATGCTGTCGGTATTGAACAGGAACCAGCTATAAATTGATGCTTATTCTTGGATTAAATTTTAGACTAGAGACCATGTGTTTTCTATAAACACAATAATGCTGAATACATACTGGAAACATACAAAATAAAATAAAATATATCAAAAAATCAAAAACAAAACCCCCAAAACAGCAGAGTGTAGCTCCACTGGTTCACCTGCAGAAAAGATGAGGATATTCTTATATAACCTTACTCCACTCTTAGGAGACTTTTTCAATACAGGGACTTTCTGTCACCTTAATAAACAAACACCAAAGGTAGATAGCATTGGAAAGGGAAAATAGCTTACTGAAAAATTCCAACCACCCATGGACAGGGTAAAATAACAAACCGGCCACAAACTTGAGAGATGATGAATAATTCCATTAAGAATAGAAAAGTTTAAGAGAAACCTTAAAGTTTATTTGACATCTTTGAATACCATCAAATATATAGGCAAACAAACCATAAATTTTGTAGTGGAAAGACAGGAAGTTCCCGTGCAAATATTAAGCCAGAAACAGGGAAGGTATATTTGATCATTCCAGTGGGGCTGTTAACTCATCTCTGTCTTTTGTATGATTTTAATTATTTGGAAATACAGATACACCCTTTGAAACAGCCACAAATTTGGTAGGAGTATCAGCTTCTTGTTAAATATTCTCTTGTGTGGCTGATTCCTGGGTGACTATTCTCCTGCACAAGTTAGATTAAGTAAAATAACACTATTATCACCATTAACACTATTATCACAGTTTGATGAAGTGATGATACAATTTCTTTCTTTCTGCCTTAGTGTAGCTTCACTAAATATCCTTTTTTTTTTTTTTTTTTTTTTTAACTGCAAAAATGCAAGTGGTGATTCACTTATAAAAAAGCAACATGGAATGGTGAAATATATAGGCCAAAGGATATACAGTTTAAAAGCATTATTATTATCTGTTTCCGAGAAGCCAGCTGCAGTAAAATATTTGCTAATGAAGAGGAGAAAAAAAAATCACTGAATTATTCAAGGGCTTTGAGGCTATTCCTGCTCATATGTCTCATGCAAAACTCACTGTGACTTCCAAGGATATCTAGCATGAAGTTTCAATGTAGGTAACTCTTCCAATATCAGACCCTGGTTCCAAATTTGAAGTCAATCTGTCAACATTTAACCTGATTAATTAGGGCTTGTGACTGCAACTGCATTCCATGCTCCAAAACAGCAAAACTGTTCTGAGGATGGTAGGAGATAAGAGAATTATAGCAGACTCTAGATTCTTTCTGTGTTTTCATCAGTGCTAATGAGCAGTGGAACAGATCTTTATTGAATAATAGCTTGAATACAAATATAAATGAAAGCTTGGGAACACTGATAGTCCTCATACACATCCCAGGCTACTCAACAACTACGACATGAAATACAAATCTTCTTATGAACTATGCACAGAACACTTTCAGAGTTTGGATAGTACTAATAATTATTTTTATTTGGATTAGAAACCAACTTATGTTGAATAAGGAATTAAATATAGGAGAATTGTTTCAATAATATTCTTTGCACTTATCTTCAATTTTCATATTTCTGTCAGAGTCTGGAAACATAGAAAATATGTTTTTAATGTTATTCTTTCAAATTCCCTTTAAAGCAAGAACTGTTGTTTTTGTTTGCAGTGTCCTTGTCTCATACTTCAAGGAGATGATTTGGGTAAGAAGGTGATGAATTAGATTTCTTTTGTTTATTTACTTTATTGATTTTACCAGACAAACAAAACAAAACAACTTCAGATACTTAGAGAAAAATCATAGATAAAAAAGGGAATTTAGTTATTCATTTTCTACTGAATTTCAGTGCTGTGCTCATAAAGAGACTTTTCCATCTCTTAATCTCTTACAGAAGAAGAAGGTTTCATGTGTGCATATGTCTCTGTTATGTATGCATATAAAAAAAAATAAAAAGGATTCTAATAATTTTAAATCATAAATTCAAATCAGGATTAATGACCAAAGCAGTTTATGCATCTCTCAACAAACCGATTAGATGATAAATATTTAGCAGACTAACACAGTGTTTGAAATGAACAGCTCTCTCTAAAGAAGTGCAAATAATATCCTCTCTGATTATAGACATTGTAGCTGAGGAGGGATAAGAGATGTTGTAAATCCATTAGTGAAGCCCTGCTTGCTTTCATTTCTGTTTAATATTTCTTAAAGCTATAAAATTGTATTATGTTAATGTAATGTACAGTCCAAGTGATAAAGGCAGCTAATACGATTACCACTCACAGTGCTATAAACCTTTCAGCAAAGCTGCAGACAAATCGGTATTCAACTGTTTCTCATGATGATGATGTTAAGCAGAACACATCACATGTTGAAGACATCTAGTTGTTAGGACATTCTTAAATGTCAAAAGTTTTAAGTAGGTACTAGAACCAAAAGGACCATTTCAAAGCAGTACTCTCACTTCTTATTTTGTGGTGAGTAAGCAAGGCCTAGCAGATCTGAGGTCCTTATTTAAACTAAGTGTGGAAAGCACAGCATGTATGGTGTCACTAATGTGACTATACAAATGCAAAATAGTGTCACAGATCAGATCATAGAGAGTTATTTCAGTTTTGCTGGTATTACTGCTCTCCTCTTCATTTTGCTTCCCAAAAGGCTGGAAAAGTTTACTAAAAATGATGGAGAACTTTCCTAAATTTTCTTATGATCATATGGCAGCTATCCTTTTCAATTACTCCCATTTCATCATTCCTCAATGGCAATTTTAACTCATTTGTTTAACTTTACATTACAATAGAATTACATTACATTATAATAGAATTCTGCAATTCTATTAGAGATTTGTAATTCATAATAGAATTTTAATTCATTAACAGAAGTATTAAGAAGAGCTCAAATTAAACTCTCAATCTGGGGTCATATCATTAACTACCTTATTGGATCTTGGAATCCAAAACTTAGATTGGATGAAGAACTAGATGGAAAGATTATCTTTATGAGACAGACAGAATAACAGCTCTAGCCAAATAGTCTATTAAAGATTCCACTGAAACCTCAGTATGACATGGCTTTTCCAGCAAAAATACTGTGGTTAAGAATTTAAGAATATTATTAATTTACATTGACCACAGGATGGAAGTCCTGTCAGAAACATTACTGATCAGTTTTTGTATTTTATTTACGGAAGGGAAATTAAGTCAAAGAAGAACACAGTATCCATATCTCCTCTAACTATCCTCTTCTTTTCCCCGCTGTGTAACCCCTGAATTGTAATACTTTATTCACACAAGCTTGTATATATCCAAACAAGCTTATGCAGATATATAGCTCCTTTCTGCCCTCTGACTCAAGGGAGTGGCTAAAAGCTACTAGAAAACATAAACCAATTACAAACAAATTAAGAACTCAGAAGAGCATGCATAATAAGTATCACTTTCAAAGAGAGGTGGGAGCAAAATTCCCAGTCTAGTTTTAGATGTAGGCTCCTCCCAACATTCCCCAAATCCTTGCATCTAGGGGTTTAGCTGTGAGCTCATATCTAATGTCAAGCAACCTAGCAATGCATTAAAGCTTAAAAAGCCAGGGCAAAACTCTCCAGTATCTTTCTAATTATGATTAATTCCTTTTGTATTCATTTGAGTAACATTAATCAGAATTATTAATTCATTTAGTGTGAACGTGGATAGAACATTACATTTCTTCTGCATTTCAGGAGAGCCTATTTAAATGAATAATTGTTTGGTTTTTTTTTATTATTATTTTTTTTAAAGAATATCAGAAATAAAGAAACTGATATCTTACATGACAGCCATAAATTGTACAGTAAGATAACAAACTGATGAGTACTTTATTTGTTCACCTTTAAGAAGTGGCACATTCACTGCATGTAAATAGGGTAAAGGAAATATATAGTCTTGTGCCAAGGGAAACATACCCATCAGAATTTGTTTTATGTTCTCACATAATTTTTTTAAGTGGCTATTAATAATTTAAGAGAAACATCATGAAAGACTAAAAAATCCCCTCCCCCCCTTCTTTTTAATTGATCAATTTGTCATTTATAATTTTTCCAGATTATGTAGCAACTGTTATGTAGTATGATCTAAATTAATTAGTGTTACTTTTAACTATAGTTTAACTTTCTCATATTGTATCCACACATAAAATATATACATATACACATGTAACATATGCAAGATACATATATATGTGTGTGAATAATGATATCAAGTATGGTATACAGTAGCAGCACTGATATTAAAAGACAGAGTAAAATCAAGATTATTTATTAGTTTTTATAGATTTAGCTAATGCTGTTTTCCTTGGGTCTTCGGCTTACAATAAAATTGTCTTCCATTTCTCTCTCCATCCATGTTGTTTAGAATTTTGCAATTGAGTTCAATGGAACCAATTTTACTCTACTTGAGAGCTTACCATGACCCAGCTTTTCAGAGAATATTTTTTATGACTTTCCAATCACTTTAGAATCATCTTCTCCTTCCTTTTTTTCTGTTTTGTCGTTGTTGTTTGTTTTGTTGGTTGGTTT
The DNA here is from genome assembly GCA_011074415.1 of Stictonetta naevosa. NCBI lineage: Eukaryota > Metazoa > Chordata > Aves > Anseriformes > Anatidae > Stictonetta > Stictonetta naevosa. The sequence goes on from CM021701.1 coordinate 13,597,326, forward strand.
TTCTCCAACACCTTTTGTCTTCTAAAGATCACCTTCAGTTGACTAACTTTTGAGATTCTGAAGCAATTTCTGAAATCCTTGCAACAGTATCTTATTTTTTAAGTACTTGTTCTGTTTAGTGTTACCTGGGATTCAGTGTCTTAGTCACGGATGAACTAACTTCCTAAAATTTCAAGTTACAACTCCAGAAACCTTATGCAATACTTGGGCAAAAGCCAAGCATCCAGATGTTACCAAATTCTGAGATCTTTGTGATTATGTTAATTTATGGGGTGAACTTGATTGTGTAGAAATGGACTCACATAGATAATGTAAATGCAGGAATAGCCAATCTATTTCCTAAAACTGATGAAAAAAAGAATAAAATTTATTTTGCTATGGAATTTCTTATTTTACAAAGAAGTATAGATTGGGTGCACTTATCTTACCCGTTTCCAACTGAGTTAATGGTCAGGGGTCTCACCTTTTCAAGACATGAAGAGGGACAAGATGTAGAATGTATGTCTCTCCCTTTACCAACAAAACTTTTCAGGTTGTAAATTTGAGTTTCACCTTGAAATACTATTTAACAAGTGCAACTGTGATAGGGATTTCCAAATTTTCAGTTTAATCTCATTGTATAATTTATTTCCTTAATCCTAAAACCATATATATCCACTATTCTTAGCTTCAGCTGTAAAGGACAAAGTTTTATCCTGGAAACTTTATAGTTCAAAAAACTCAGATATTGTGACAGTCTTCTAGATTTATATGGAAGTTCAGTAATTCATGACAGTTTCTAACAAGGCACTCCAAATATCTGTGGATATGGAAGAAGCAGAAAATTTACATTGTTGAGCCATTCAGCATTTTTCTTGTAACCTAGAATTCTGGTTTTCTTAGATTTAGTTTCCAGTGTGATGGATTGCAGCCATAATCATGTCATTACTTCAATTTCACATGCTTTTATACAGAAAAATAATGTGGATTTGTAAACAAGCTGAACATAAGTTTCAGCTTCAAGGTTCCAAAACTTGCATCTCAGTGAACAAAAAGAAAACAAAACCTTTTTTAATGAAACGCGAACACAAGGTTGATGCTACTTTCTCCATATAACACAAGGCTAAGGAGAGTAAAAAGCTAGTTAATATACTGTGTATTTATGGCATATATTTTATAATGTTGATACCTTAACGCAACTGAGGCATATTTCTGTTTTCTACACAGGACAGTGAATAATAAAAAACAAAATGCTAACATGCTTTATTTCCTTTTCTTTCTGGTGTCATGAGGACATGTGTAATATAATGTGGAAAGATAATGGGATCAACAGCTGATTTACCTGGGAATTTAATTTACTGTGTATGCAGATTCTTGATTTCCCAATCAATGGGTAGAGATGAAGCATACATTACCCGCAAATGATGACAAGAAACTGGGTAGGTTCACTTCCAGATATACCCAAGTCCTTACCAGCATATCTTGTACCATACTCTTCTCATTCAGTTTACAAATCTTGAGTAATCTGACAAGAGCTGATTTGAGATGTGGTTGCCAGAGTCTTGTAAATAATCTTAGTAGGGTGTGCGGGGGAAGGAAAAGGAAATTAAGACTCTGAAGGGCAGCTTCTCAGATGGCAGCTTGCAATGACAGTTTGACAGATTTGCTGGTGCTGTGGAAGAATTATATGTTATAACTAAATGAATCGTTCACTTTCCTCCAAGGATTACATATTTTTTAAGTGTCATAAATACAAAGCTGTGGGAAGCACTGATAGGTAGGAAAATGTGAAATTCTATTTTATTTCCCTTGCAACTCATCTGCATAATGTAATCTGGAAGGTTGTGTTTATCAGTGGTGGGAAGGCAGTTTAAACAAATGTTCAACATATGTATATCATCAACAGCAAAAGGTCATGGTCTTAATAGGCATCTAAAAATGTAAACAAAGGCCAGCATGTCTGCATTTTCCCTGCATCATATTGACAGCAAATAATAGGTCCCTAACAGAATATCTGTCATCTTGGAAACATTTACTGAGCATTTTGTTCTGGCTGATATAGACTGTTCAAATGAGTCATTATACTGGGAGGCAGCTACTGCCATTTCAAAAAGTATCTTGAGACTACAGCAATTTCATATCATTGTAATTCAACAGCAACTAACTAACTAACTAAGTGCTACAGAGTCCATCCGGTATTACCATTTCCATGGCAATTAGATACTTGGACACTTTATTGAAAACCACCAGTTAAAAGCTGTTTGCCAGAGAACAGTAAGGACTATTCCTTTTCCTTAGCCTTTTTCTTTGTACAGATTGACCAGTGCCAGTATGTTGGAATAGCTAACTTTCATAATTTCCACTTTCATAGTATATGATTCTGACTTTATGTCACAAAAGTAGGTTGATAGCTTGCTTTTCTGACTGCCTTTGTTCCTTTCATTCAAAGTCTACTGAAATGTCTTCCAGTTAATCCCATTCCCTCTTCATCCTAAAACACACCAGTAAAATTATCTGTAGGATTCAAAACATCCAGGATGTTATATGGGCAGCTATTTCTCCTCTGATACTGCCCAACATATATGTTGAATAATATAATGAAGAATTTCAAAGACAATGTCTTCCAACAAAGCAAACTCAGTCTGTGTAAATGTTAGTCAGCCAACTCTGAAAAACAACTATGTAAAACAACTTCAGTTCATGAGAGCAGTTAAAAATGAGACATAGCCATGTCAACGAGGGAGCAAGGAACAGAACAAGGGATAAGAGGAGGAAGGAATCATTTTTCCACTTTCTTTGATAAAGTGCAAACAAGTGTTATGGCAATTACTTTCTGTGCCCGTTTTTACTTAGTATTTCTTCTAAATGATCTGTGTAGAGAAAATAAAAATAAAAAAGAA
>CM021701.1:13600304-13616756 GCA_011074415.1 Stictonetta naevosa
GTGGTGCAGGCTTTAATCTCATATTCCATCTGCTTCCAGAATTAATGTTAGGGCAGGTGGCAAATGAGTTCTTTCTAATTTTCCAGTCTTCTCCCTGGGACAGATTCTGCCTCCTGGTTCAGTATGAGCAGTTCTTTACTACCCTTAGGGAAAGAGCAAGAAATAATGTAAACTGAAGACATGTGACAGAATCTGACTCATTATGAAATGGGGGTATGCATGATTTGGTATTACATATGCAATATACTCAATTTATTATGAGACAATATTTTTAGGTATAAGACCAGCGTTATAAACTGAATGTCTTAAAAATGTTTACTGTATTACTAGCCTTTTTAGTGGCATGCCTACATACTGTTGTTTCTGTACCTGCTAATATGATTGTGTTTTGTTGAATATAATGCTTTGAAAGCTTTCATTTCAAGCAAGATCCTTGCTTGATACTTCTTTTTCACAGTCTCAGGTTCTAACCAAGGCAACATCATTTAAAACAAATGACTTCTCCTGACTGATACTCATCCACATATTTTGTGAATACCAAGATTTTTACTGACATTTCAATGAAAATCCAAAACAGGCATACAAAGAAATGAGTCATAGATATTCAGAGATACATTAACACATACACATTATCATGTGTATATACACTGATATATATATATGCATAGATGTATGATATAAGTGCATACAAACTCTCTAACAAGGGGACATGAGTGATTTTTAGTAGGCTTATTTGATATAGTAATAATTCATTGATCTGTGTGACTTATTGAGAGCTGATAATAGAATGGCCCAAGGGGAAGAAACTATGCCAGGCTCCTAGATCAAAGGGTTTAGTTCTTTGCTCACATAGGTGCTGAATCCATGGCGGATTTCCAAGTGAAAGTGCCTGCAGCAATGTTTGCTAATTACAGGTTGTGTTCTACTGTTTCCAAACAGGGTGAAAGTGACAGAAGTTTAACTGTGAATAATTACACACTTGAATAAGTATGTGATTAGCCCTATTTGTTGTGGTTGGGACTAGAGTGACAGGACAAGAATGGAGTGATTGCATTATTTACAGCTTAATTGTAGACAAGTAATTACTTATGTAAGCTGGTGCTTTGGGGTCAGGGAATACATGCCTGAGAATTTCTACAATTTGAATGGAAACTTCAGAAACTGGTTTTCCAAATGATATAGCAGAAGTGAAAATTCTGTGCATTTATCTAATTATGGAGTGTTTTTTCTTGAATTAAATGTCTTGGAATGTTAAATGACCTGTTCTCTTGAAATCAAGGATTAGACAAAATATTTTTAAGCCATTGCTTCTAACCTAATAAATCACAAATGCCACCTAGTGGCTTTTGGTATCTAGTGAAACACTGCATATGTACCAAAAAAAAAAAAAAAAAAAGAGATTTACCAGCATTTTATTTCCATCGATGTGCATATGGCTGATGGGATTGTCTGTGATTTTTTTTTTTTTTTTTCATTTAGTTCCCAACTAAATTTTATTTGTATTGGACCAGATTGTGAAAATCTTATTCACGTTGGTGAGTGGTAATGAATAAACCCATTAAAATGCAGTTAACCTCCCTGTCTTGGAACTGTGCTTTATCTCTACATGCTTTCATTGCCAAGTAGATGAAGGTCCCTGTTCACAAAAGAAGATCTTAAGTTAGTGACAAGGTTAGCTCAGGTTAATTAAATTAAGTTAATGTAATTTAACTTGTTAGTAAATTGGTCTGATTTAGGGTTAATCCAAGCTTGCTTGTCCAAATAAATAAAAGCTTCAGTCTTTAATTGTGTGCTGCACTTTCAGAATGAAAGTCTTCCAAAATATGAATCAATGTCCAATCAGGAAAAAATAAATAAATAAATAAATAAACAAACAAACAAATAAATAAATAAATAAAGAGAGAGAGAAAAAGAAGAAGAAGACCAAGCTGATTATTTGGTGGGAAAATAATATCACTATGATGACACTATTATATGAGCAGTCTATGTTGTTAGATGCTTTTGAAATTCATAATGGGGAACTTATGAGACGGGAATAAGATATTTATTTTTAGTAATCATGACACCCTGACACCCTCTTATTGCTAGGTCTCTATCTTTTCATATCTTTGCAAACAACTGTTGGTTGTTCTTTTTTTGTTTGTTTGTTTGTTTTTTCAATAGATTCACATGTGAAAAGGAATTTATAAGTGTTAATATTTTTTTCAGAGGCACCTAGGGCTTGGAATTCTCAGAAGCACTACAAATTGAGTCTTGTGAATGAATGTTTTTGAAAAATCTATCCATTAGAGCCTGATTAATCAAGCATTCTAAAATCAAAGCATATTGAAATTTTATATTTTTGTGCATTATATTTAGTATACTATATTTAATATTATATTTAGAAACAAAAATATTAGTGACTTTTGAAAACTTTTGAGTAGTTAATTTACTTTCGTAAAGTGTGATTAAAATGCAATTGTCAAAATGTGTAAGAGTGTTAAATTAGCCAGGATTTTTATTATTATCTTCATTATTATTATTTATTACTGGTGATCTGTACACTTGCCCAATTTCAAAACTTGAGAATAATACCAATGATAAATCACAATAAAGCAATGTAGCTGGGCATAGATTGTTTTGTAGTGTACAATATTCAAAGATGTGTATTTAGGTAAAGATTTCTAAGGGAGTTTATGAATGTAGCATATGAAAGTTTAGTGGTACTTAACTTTTCAAGGTCTCTTGTCTCTTGTCAGAATTAAGCAAGGCTGAGTAAGTTAAATCTGCTCAGAGCTATTCCCTCTGAAACATTTATTTCACAAGTAGTTTAGTGCATCATTGTGGAGAAGGGATGACACATTTGTTTTTGCTTCTGAGTGATTTACTTCTATTAATAAAAATTTCCTATGGTATGTTCTTATTTTTTTTTTCTATGTCTTCAATCTGCAACCTTCATATGCTTCAATCCTTACATACTTTTAATGCAGTTTTATATTTAAACCAGATAATAATTTCATTAAATTCATTTCATAGGGTCTAGTCCACTTATTGCAGAGATTTTAATAATAATTTCAATTATTATGTTTACTGTTAGTAATACCACTACCTATAATATCTCTCAATGTGAAAGAGTTGTTAAGTGACCTTTGGGGAGAAAGATACTTAAGTTTCTTGAACCTCTAAGTGAAAGAATGTAGTACAAAATGCCACCTCTGTTCTTTATCTATTTTTTGAGGTTACAGTGTTTTTTAAAGGCAGAATGCTTGCAGTCAATGAAAAGGATAGTTGGTGAGTATACCAGTATAGATGTTCACTTTCCCAAAAGCTTAATATGAAAACTACACTCTAGTGTTTCATGTGTGTTCTTTTTCTCACTGTAACATCAAATTAATTAATTAATTAATTAATTAAAGTTCTAAATCCTGGTTTTGCTCACAAAACTTGTTCAGTTTAAGAGATGTAACTTTCTGGATATAAATAATTCCTCATGGTGTGTTTGCTTTTATGTTACTTTTATTTTGTTATTTTTGTGAATGCTCATCATGGTCCTGTATTATTGAGCAGAGAGAACCCCAAGCATACCCATCAGAATAAATGCTAAATTTATCTCAAGTGCTGTAGTGTAACATGTCCTTTAATCATTTGCTTTGAAGTTCCTTAAAATAAGACATTACATAGGAAAATATATATCATGTTTTAAAATTGAGTTGGGTAATTTATTTTTTAAAGTATAAATTGCAGTACGGACTAGCTATACGTCTTTGTACAAAGAAAATAATAGATGATGTTTTTGGTCACAAAATTCAGAAAACAAGAGCAGGTTTTCCAGGTGGACAGAGTTTCTTGTGGGATATGGGAATGTATTAGGATTTCACAGCTACAAATGATTATTAGTGACACTGCTACTAGCAGTAATTAGAATATTTGCCATTTTTCTTGACCTATATTATTTCTAGATGTCCATCTGCTCCCTCAATACTCGTGCTTTTTCTTTCTTCCCTCTCTTGTCTCCCTTATGTATACAAATTTGTTGTGGAAAGTAAAATGAGCATAGATCTGATAATAAATCTTGTGTGATTTTTTTTTCTCATGTATTTCCTACTTACTGCTTTATATATATATATATATATACATGTATACTTAGAAACTTTTTTGTTCAGGGACTATTTCATATTGTGAAGTGATTAAAATAAGCATTCAGCTGGGTTATAGCAGAGTGTACACATATACACTTATTGTAATTATGTCATTTTTAAAATCTAGCCAAAGATCTTTAAAAGTAATCAATACCTTATAATATTAATACATAAGCTAACAGTACAATGCTGCTTGTCTATGTTCATTTTTAATAGAATACATCTCCATATCTGGCATTTTATATCAATATACTCTGGGATAGGTCCCTAGTTGTTTTAAGTTCCCAAGTGCCTATTCACAGGAATAGTCAGGGAAGTCATTAGTTTCACAAGTTTCTGACTGACTTCTTTAGAGCAAGTACCCACTTTGGACTTGCAAGTCCACAAGGGACTTAGACATTTAGTGTTATTTCATGTGTATCTAATATCAAATTCTCATATTGGATTCTTTTTTCATGTAGCCCAATGCAACTTTAAAGAAAGTCAACAAAATCATGGAATCATAGAATGGATTGGGTTGGAAGGGACCCTTAAGGATTATCCAGATCCAGTCATCCTGCTATGGGCAGAGACACCTTCCACAAGACAACATTGCTCAAAGCCCCATCCAACCTGGCCTTGAATACTTCCAGGGATGAGGCATCCACAGCTGCTCTGGGCAACCTGTTCCAGTGCCTCACCATTCTCATAGTAAAGAACTTCATTCTACTGTTTAATCTAAATCTACCCTCTTTTAGTTTAAAGCTGTTACTCCTTGTTCTCCCTGAAAAAGAGTCCTTCCCCATCTTTCCTGTAGGCCCCATTTAGGCACTGGAAGGCTGCTTTCCCTGAAGCCTTCTCTTTTCCAGGCTGAACAATCCTAATTTTCTCAGGCTGTCTTCATGAGAGGTGCTCCGGACCTTTGATCATCCTCTGGTCTCACTCTGGTAGGTCCATGTCTTTACAATGGGGGGCTGAGAGCTGAATGCAGTAGTTCAGGGGGGTCTCACAGTGAATGGGGCCTATGTTAATTAGCTGACTTTAATCAAGTAGGATAGTATGTATCCTTGAATCTCAATCCAGTAGTTACCTGACTAGAGCACGCTGTGCTTTCCATCTCTGTAGGAAGTTTAGATTTGTATACCATGAGCAAGAACCTGCACTAAAACTACTTCTGCTCAAAATGGCACACTACAGCATGCACTAGTTTCCATCATACATGGAAGCAGTGCATAGTCCACTAAGACAGAGATGATGACTAGGCTTCAAGAGCTCAAAGCTACCTTGTGTTTATGTGATAGCTCCTGATTCTCTATGACTTATTAGTTATTCATATTGTGTTTCCTTAACACTCAGTGTGGCCTTTGGGGAACAGACTTTTTTTCACTTACACACAGTAGGGAGAAGAAATAGGCCATGAGAGTGTTGGAAATCAAAAGAGGAAGATGTGGCATTAGAGCTGGAAGACTTCCATCAATGCCGCCGAATGACTTCTGAAGACACTGTAAAAAGACACAGGATAGTGCTTCCTAATCCAGATGCTAAACTGAGCTTCTAGCTTTGAGTGGTGAATAGCTGCTAGAAATTGACAAAAGAGTTTTTAAGGCAAGTGGATGATTTGTCTATCATTGATGGTGTTCTTAAGCACAGTCCTAACTATTGGAATATATATCTAATCATACTTTTAAGACGTCTGGATATTTTCAGGCTCTTTATGAAACTTACAGAGTTCTAAAAAAATGTAGTGAAAACAAGCACTTACTAGGTAAGAAAATCTCGCTAATATTTAAGATTTTTTCACTAATTTATTTTTCTGTACTTTGAAAACAGCTGTTAAACACTGGTTTAAATGGGTAGTGACATTAAATATTTTGACATCTATAACCATTCAAAATACAAATATTCCAAATAAATTTCTATGAAAAACATTGGCCTTAAAAATATTTGTTCAATTTAATAAGCTTTACTTACTTAAGTAAACTTCACTGTCATTGTTTTTTTTGTTTGTTTGTTTGTTTTTTTTTTTTTTTTAATGTGGCTGGATTTATATACTAATTCCTTGTTCATTTACATCAAATTATTTAAGTGTAAATCAAGCTAAACCAAAAAAAAAGACAAAAAACAAAAAACAAAACCTTTCTTGTATAAGTAGCAAAGATTTAGTAAGAAGTCAAGAAAAAATAATAAAGCTTGCTCAAGTATATATGATTACTTTTAATTAACTATTAATTATTAATTTTGTCAATTAATAGTATAACTAGAGAGTAAGCAAAAGTAAAACTATATACTTTCAGCAAATATCTTTCCAGGTCTTTGGTAGAAGTAGCAGTACAGGTAGGAGGCAAATAAGTTATTCAGAAAAGAAAGAAAGTTTGGTGTCAACAGCAAAGAAGACAAAAGGTACTAAGCACATAAAGTGAGAAAGAAGTGCTTCAAGACTTAGGTTAAAATACAACTGTATTTGCTTTTCCATTTTTACTCACAGTCTGGCATTTTTATTTAACTGTGGTTAAGAGTCTGAAGCCACTCCAGGTATGTTCAGTTCTCTAGGTCAGAAGTTCTCTAGGTTCTGTGATGGAGATTACCCGGTTCATAATCAATTCATGACACATTTGAAACTATCTTGCTGGCTTATGTTTAGAATTTAGATCAGTGGAGCCCTTCACCACTTAAAAACCATCCAACAGAGTAAATGCTTCTTAATTGCTTCTGCATGTATCCATTTACCTTTTTAACCAAGTTTTCACTTCCTATCAGAAAAGAATCAAAAAATGGAGACACTTAAATACTGAATAGAAGTTACTTTTATGTGCTACTTACTTCTCAGTTTGGATTGTGTATGACATCATATTGTCAGAAACCAATATACCTTAACTCATATGTTGGAAGACTAGTCTGAAATACCTTTTAAAACCTTTCACTCACAAGAGCTTCTTTTACCACTTGAGTATATCTGTAAGTAAAAATGTTAATTAATGGATATTTTAACACATAAAAGTCATATGTGTTTCTCCTTGTGATATATTATTTGTGATATTCATGACATATACTTTATTTTTAATGGATCTACTCCAATTAAGCATTTCATTAAAAAAAAAAATAAGAAGAAAAAAGGTTCAATTATCTATGTTTATCCGTAAAATTGTGCTATGTACTATGGTACCATATACACTCAAATTCAATCCTTTTTTTTTTTTTTTTTTTTCTTCCTGCTGGTCAGAACTTCAAGGGACCAATTCATATGGAACAGATAGAGACTGAAATATGTCATGCGGGAAACAAATATTATTAATACATCTATCAATACTAATGGACTGAGAAGAAATCAAAATGCAGTCATATAGAGGGAGAAACTTAACTAACAGAATCTTAAATAAATTCCTAATCTTTTTGCATGCCATAATGAAAACAGAACTATAAGGGTCATATCAGGGACTTAATTGTGGAAGTAAGCCATTTTAATTGAGGAAGTTTCAATATCATTATAAGATAAATAATATATTATTATAAGATATTATAATATTATAAGAGGGGTAGGGAAGAAACATTACTTTGAAAAACAGCACATAATATTAGAGGCATGAGACTGGTAACAATTTTTTGCTTGCTGCTGAATAATATTTCCAGGGTACCATCCCTCTCATGTTTGTGGCAGTGTATATATTTCATTTCTTGTTGTTTTTCAATATTAACAGTAAATAAAAGAAAACAACTTTTCCCTGGCTATTACCCTAAATATGTTCACTGCCTTTGATTATCTAGCATATATAGGCAAGTTGGCACTCTTCCCAGCATAAAGAGCATGCAGATTCTGGCAGCTACAGGGCTGTGGCACAAATAGCCAAGGTGATTTTCACAAATGGACACACAAATGCTTAAGTCTCTGTTAGAGCTTCCAAATGCCAAAAGCTGGTCCGCTATTGTCCCCAATTTCACCTTCATTGGGCAATAAAACAAATATTATTTGCCTTTTGTAATGACTATGTTTAATTCTGCTTCGCAATTGATACAAACATTGAAAATAGCTGGCCATGATCTACTTCATAATCCAGCTGCCAAATAACCACGTGGATGCCTCAGAGGCACCTTGCAGATTAAGTCACCATGCACAACAAAGGCACATATGGCTCATAAGCACAGGACCCAGGGTAGTACATGAAGGCTCACTGAATGAAGACTGGAGAGCTAGCCTTGGTGCAGCACTCAAAATGTATAGAAATATCCAATTATCAAGCTCAGTGAAATCCTCGTAGCTGATGGTGACCAAATTACTAAATTACAATTGTCTGAGCACTGGTATTGAAGAAAAAAAATTAACAGTAGCAAAACTTATCAAAACTCCTTGCCCTTTCTCTCTCTTCCTGCTGGATCTGGGAAACATGGTGCAACTACGCTGACTTGACATGTTTGCCTTTTTCAGGCCTCTCCTTTATTAGGAGCGATATTTGCTGAGTGTGAGTGAAGGGTAAGAATTTTTTATCTAGGTTATTTAATGTAATGTTAAGATAGCTATTTTTTGGCCATGTAGACTTCCACAAGTATATAATGGCCTTTCCTGTTAAACATTTCTGTGTTTGGCTCTCAAACACTGTTATGGTACTTTATACTTTGTTTTTTGGGGGATAATTCAAGTATCCCCCATTTTCAGAGCCGTGTCTTGGCAGGGTTTTTATAGAATATAATTATGTTTGTTATTATAGCATCTGTTCTCTCCATTCTGACTATTATTCTCTACTTCTGTGTGGTCTGTGGTCCCTTTTTCTCTTGCACTGAATACAGATTTTACATCTTTGTTGTTGTTGTTCTCCTAGGCTATTTCCATAACATTTCTTTTACTGCAGTGACCAAAAATCAATCAATCAATCTATCTATCTATCCATCTATCTATTAAAATAATAATAATAATAATAATAATAATAAAGCAGGTAAAGAACCACAAGTAGAAAGCATGTTAAGATGTTAATCTGAGTTTTAGAAAAGATAGATTCCATTAACTCTTGTTTATATGTTTGTTGTATGACATTATATGGACACCTCCATTACTAAGACGGTCCTGTCATCTTCAAACTATCAAGTGATGCCTGAGACTGCTGGCGGTGCAAGCTAGGATGCTAGCACCTGGCGGATGCTAGGCTTCATAGTCTTTTAGAACTGCCTAAAGCCCAAGTATTTTTCTCAAATGAAGTGTTCTTAATGTTCCTACACCTGAACAATCTGATCCAAGTCCTGAAGATAGGGACCAAATATAAAGCGGAGGAGAAATCAAGGTATAATCCTGCCTAAAACCTGCCAATTTTCTTCTCAGTGATGTCGGAAATCTTCTTTTAAGTCCCTGGTCAGCCTGAAGTAGATAAATTGGAGCAACGTCCCTGCTTCTCCTCCTTTCCCACTTTATTTTTTTCTTCTTGTCTTTGCTGCATCTTATACAAAACTTCAAGCTTTCTGCACTACTGCAAATTTTCTTACCCAGTTCTGCAGGAACTGCAAAAATTCTACCTTCCTAGAAACTGAACCTTTAGGGGATTTTTCATAATTAAGGACATTTGATCTATGAAGTTTTTCATCTTCCTTAAATAAAATAGATATCCTATAGGTATTGTGGGACAGAGTCCTTTTTTCCCAAAGAAAATTAATTATTTCAAATCTTCTTTTCAGCTTGAATTAGAACAAACTAAGTAACAAAATTTCTTCCTGCATTGGAAGCTTATAAGACAGTCCTCTTATCAATTTACTAAGATTACTTTTTATATCCATATTTGTTAACATATTGCAATTAAATGACTTGTGGGCCAACTAACTAGATATACTGCACAGAAAGATGCATGCATCTAAACTGATGTGCGTAGCAGTAACAGCTATTTGATTGGGGTTTCTGGCTGTTCAGCTCCTTGTCTCAGTGACTGTCATGGTTCCATCAGAGATGTCATTATCTGGGAAAAAGTGAAAAACAAAAAAACTAAAACAAACAAAAAAATCCAGTAAAGAGAGAGAGAGGATGTATAAAATCATTAATGCCATATCAATAGTGGGAAAGTTCATGGATATAAATAATATTATTATAATGTTTCTATTTTATTCATCAGATAGCATTTGGATACTTGCTATCCTCTCGGTTTGGTACAAATCTGAATAACACAGGAATTTATTATAACTACATACACACATGCTGGGTAAGATAACTCTGTCACAGTATAGTCTGCTCTAGGTGTTTTAGCAATGCATTCAACCACAGGGGAAAACAAAGAACCTCATGGGAGATATAGTTGAATCAGTGATTGATCCCAGTAAATGAGGACTATGAGCCATACAAACTAAAACAACTCTAAGCCTCTGCCTATAAGCCTGCTAAAGCAGGCTCAAACAAACATAGAAAAAATGAAACATTTTAAATTTAATTTTTACAAATCAAAATGTCGAGTCAAATTTAATTGTCCCAAAATAAACTATTTTATTCAGAATTCACTAAAAGAAATATGAACTTCTGTGGCAGTCATCAAATTTTAACATGGAAAACTTTTCATTATAAAAAGTTTGGACAGAAAGTTTCTAAAACTTCAATAAGTTTATTTTGACCATCTTTAAAAATCAGCTATCAACACCTTTAGTGAATTTCTTCAGTTACACTAAACACTAAATTTCTTTAGTAACACTAACACTTTAGTTAGTAACACTGTTAAAAAGAGAATATTAACAAATAACTACTCTTAGATCTCATTATGTTCCTTCTATCAGTCTCCATTCACCATGAAATTAATGCAGGGTAATTAATTATTTTCTCCAGTCTTTACAAGTAACACTGTACCTCAAATTATCTCAGCACAGAGAAAGTGAGACTTTTCTCCTATCTCCCTGGTGATATAAACTGATGGAATAGATAGTAACATGACTGAAACTTGTTTGTACTAAATACCCAAATCTTTGGATACAAATTAGTCAGAGGTGACATGAACATCACTAAATAACTTTTTTTTTAAGAATTCCACTGTATCATGTTGTGATGAGCTGACTATTAACTTGTGGGTACTGTGAGTAAGGAACAATCCTATTATTCCTCTGAAACTATATCCATACTGTCTACATTAAAAATGCCATAGTATTATACTACATCTGCCATATAACAGTAGTAATTGGGGCAAAGTAAGGTAGATCTCATTGCAATTTTAAGTGTAATATGGAATATGAGGGAATAATGTATGAGTAGCAATGGAAAGGGACTGCAGATGAAGATGATGGTATAGAGAACTAAAGGTTAATGGAAGAAAGGAGAGAAAAAGAGGTAATTATGAAGACATGAGATATATGAGACCTAAGGTAGAAGATGGTGTATGACTGGGCTTTGAAGAAGAATTAGTAAATGAAGAGGAGGCAGTTGTAGAAAATTCTAGACTATTCAGAATTATTGCCTTCCTGACTTTGTAAATTTTACATTTATTTTAGTAGTGCCTCTAATATCCTTAATAATGTTGCTTTTTCATCCCATTAAAAAAAAAAAAGGCAAAAAAAACACTGCAACTCTTTGTTGCACAGTATGTGAGTTATGTCAGGATTATGGTAATAGGCTGACTTGATTTATTCAATTGTACCATCTAGCCTAGAGTTTTATTTCCAGATCATATTTAATCTTTACAAAACATCACACAGTATCACTGTCTATTTACAAACAGTAGTTCTACTTTAGCCCATTCTTTTGCAACACAGAAGAGCTGGTTACATGAATCCATGTATTTCCTGTTAGTAGCCTCCATACTATAGGTTAATTAATACCATAAAAAAAAAAAAAAAAAAAAAAAGATTTTTTCCCTCTTCTTTAACAGAAATAGTATGCTTTTTGAGAAGTAGTCTCAGTGGAAAACAGATTCTAGAAGTCCTCAAAGCCATCTTTGTAAAGAGACAGGAGGATCCTTTGGGAGGATCTCAGACGCTCAGTTCTCTTTTGTTTTTAAAGTCAGGAACTCAGTAAATAGTCAAGAATACTTCAACATTAGAACTCATTTTACTCTCTTTGTTTATAAGAACTTAGCCATATGACACACTTAAAACTCATGCACACAGAAGTGCTCAAATGCCTCTGTCCTTAGCTTTCCTTACAAAGTAATTAGAAACAAGATCAACAAAGTTGAACTACTGAACGTGATGGTTCTTTGTGTTCTAAGTTAGTTTGAATGGCTAGAGTGTTGTATGTTTATTAAAAAAAAAAAAAAAAAAAAAAAAAGGCAAGAGAGAAGTATTTTGCTCCTCCCTGAAGTACTCTGTGTTAGAATGAATCTTTGATCTTTAGCCAGAGATTGGAGTTGCATTAGATTACTCAGTCTTTCTCTTAATTGCAACAGCTACAGACATTAGATAGAATGATCAGACTCCAGCCCAATGCAAACTAGAAGTACTTTTCATGTAATGCTTGTCTAAAAAACAAATCATTAGTACAAAATATTAAGAATGACAACATTTCAGAAATATTTATAAGTGATTAGGTGTTATAGTAGAAGCTGGAAAGTATACTTCTGGGTACACTACAGAACCAGTCTTGCCCTTGATAATTCTACTCCACCAAATACCTAATACTGGTCTTTGCAGAGTCAGGACATGGGACTAATTATATTTTTCACATTGACAAGTTTATTCCTGTAATATATTCTATACTCACATATTATGTATAGAACAAGTTCT
The DNA here is from genome assembly GCA_011074415.1 of Stictonetta naevosa. Classification (NCBI taxonomy): domain Eukaryota; kingdom Metazoa; phylum Chordata; class Aves; order Anseriformes; family Anatidae; genus Stictonetta; species Stictonetta naevosa. The sequence continues at coordinate 13,613,069 of CM021701.1, forward strand.
TCTAGTCTCTGATACACATGAGCTCTTGATGATAATGTTAAATAGAAAGATGTTTGGTGCAGATTATAGAAATATATGAGTAACCCTAACATTCTCAGGGATGAAGAACGCAACCAGCTCATTCATTCCTAACATTAAAATACTAATTACAATAAAGTCCGAGAGCTAGTTTCATATGAATCATTTACATCAATTAAATCTTAACATTGATTCAAATACATAATTTAATAGAAGTGTTTTTCACACATACAGTCTTTCTATTTGACTGAAAGAAACTTGAGTTCAGAAGTGAAGTGCACATAATTTAACTCTTCATTGATTCAGACCCGAAGAAAATTCAGCCCACTCACTTCAGTTAAGTTGTACATTCTTGTTTCAGGTTTGTCACTTATCTGTGCATGATTTACAGAAAGAAATAAAGTTTGGCATATTCCCTGTGTTCACAGGTTGGTTGAGGTTGGAAGGGACCTCTGGAGGTCACCTTGTCCCACTCACTTGATCAAGCATGGTCCTATACAGTGGGTTGACTGGGGCAATGTCCAGGCACCTTTTGAAGATCTCCAAGGAGGGAGACTCCTCAGCCTCTCCAGGCAACCTGTGCCAGGACTCAGTCACCTGCACAGTAAAAAAGTGTTTCTTGATGTTCAGACAGAACCTTCCTGTGTTCCAATTTGTGCCCATTGCCTCTTGACCTGTCAATGGACACCGCAGACAGAGCCTGGTTCTCTCTTTTTTACACCCTCTCTTCAGGTATTTTGTACATGTCACCCCTAAGCCTTCTCTTCTCCAGGATAACCAGTGACAGATCTTTCAACCTTTCCTCATACAAGGTGCTCTAGTCCATTAATCATTTTAGTGACCCTCAGTGGATTTTCTCTAGTAGCTCCATCTCTCTCTTGTAGGATCCCAGAACTGGATGCAATACTCCACATGTGGTCTTACCAGTGCTGAGCACAGGAGAAGGATCACCTCCTTTGACCTGCCAACAACTTTATTCCTAATGCAGCCCATGATACTATTAACCTTTTTTTGTTGTTGTTGTTGAGAGGACACATTTTTGGCACATGTTCAACTTGGCACCCACCAGGACCCCCAAGTCCTCTTCTGCCATATTTTTTTTTTCTCCACATTTTCCCTAGTCTTACTTGATTTTATATTCATCAGGATGGACCTCTCTTGAGCTTAGATGTGGTGATCTTTAAATCTTAACCATCATTTTTAGGTCTCTCTTCCCTTCAGGGCCTTATCAAATGAAACTCTTCCAAGCAGATACATGAAGATGTTAAAGTCTGCCTTCCTGAAATCCAGTGTTTTGAGCTTGCTTTTTAGACTCCTTCCTCCCCTCAGGATCCTGAACTCCACCACCTCATGGGCACTTCAGCCAAGGTTTCCTTTTACTTTCACATCCCCAATGAATGCCTCATTGTTGGTGAGCATGAGATTCAACAAAATACCTCTCCTCAGTGGCTCCTATACCATTTGTGTGAGGAATTCGTCATTGACAAACTCCAGGAACTTCCTGAATTTCTGATGTCTTGCTGGACCTGTGTGTGGAAGGCCTTGCCTGTTTGTTCTTCCTGGTCAGGTGACCTGCAGCAGACACCCACTACAATATCACCCTTACGTGTCTTCACTTTAGCCCTCACACGTAAGCTCTCAGCCAGCTCACCATCCATCCATCCCCAGGAAAAGCTCCATATATCCCAGCAGTTCTCACATAAGGGGCAACTCCCTCTCTTTGTCTTCCTGGTCTGTCTTTTCTAAAGAACCTGTATTTCTCCAGGGCAACACTCCTGTCATGGGAGCCATCCTACCATGTCTCCATGATCCCAACAAAAAGGCAGCCCTGCAACTGCGCACAGGTCTAACACACTGCATTCATTCCCCACATTGCATGCTTTACTGCACATGAACTTCAGAGCATTACGTGGCAATATTCATTGTATCATGTTCTCCAACTTAGAACGCTTCAGCTACCTTCACAGTAATGAGATGAAACTCATGCTTAATTTATACTGGTGTTGCTGAAACAATGCTTTTGACCTAGAATTGTTTTACATTTTTATTGTCTTTTATCTTCACCCGTAAACATCTTTACTTCAAAACTGTTGTTAACCTGTTCTTGCATTCCTTTCCCATGCAAAGGTGCTTAAGCTTAAGTAGAGTGCAGAAAAGAAGAACCCATTCTAATGCCAAGACAACTTGAAAAGGTAAGATGTGACCACGAACTCTGAGGTTTAAAAAAGCTTTGCTACCATTTTAACAATCCCTCAAAGTTTACTGTTACAAAAGCAAACTCAAAAGACTGTCTTCATCTTTCATCACTAAAAAACATCACTCGCATGTCAAATGGAAGCAGACAATTCTTAAACTTGTAATATAACTGTATAAAACAAAGGGTAGTCATATTAATACATTTTTTTTTTTTTTTTAATTTACTCCTTAATAAATTTCAACTGACTTCATGGTGCACATAGGTTACTTTTATGAATATTAATTTTCAGCTATAAAGTCATATAAATAATTATTAATATGCATTGTTCTTTACATTCCTAAGTGTTTCTTTTAAAAAATGAAACTTCTAGGAAGGATTTTGAAGTTTTTTGCTTCTTCCTAACTGGACTATTTCCTTAAGTCTTGTCTCCAAAATCTCAGCATCAGATTGCCTTGCAGTCCTTGCTATTCTGGATATCGTGAAACATGACTGTACATGGAAATCTTCTCCATGACTATTAGGTGAGAATACTGGACCTCTTTCACTGAGTTCGTGTTTAGGTGTTAGAATACAGCATGGTATATTGTTTTGCTAATTAATTTTTTGTTAGGCAGCTTGCTTTAGCTGTCTCTGTGCAGGCATGAAACACTGTTCAAAACATAACACAGTTTGTTCCAAGCAGAACTGTCTGTCTTAACAATCAAAGCCTGCAATCACATTTCTGCTCAATTTGAAGGCTCACTGTGAGATCTTTCAGGAATTAGAACTGCACCTTCAGACCGCTCTGTGGTCTGGTCTAAGTTATCTTTGGGATTATCTCTTCCTGTGAAATCCTGACTGCTGACAACAGGTATATTCAAATGGAGAAGAAGTATCATCTGTCTCAGGAATAAATCCTACGTGTATTCAAAAGACAACTTTTTCAGTGCCGATCAATCAGACAGTTATGTAGGAGAGAATACAGACAATAATAAGTAAACATGGCAACCTGCTTTGTGCTGAAAATACTGATGATGAATATTCAATATGTGATGAAATAACATGAATATAGCTGTTTGGATTTATTTAAACCTGGTAACTAGCATGTCTTCTAGCAGGGAAAGTGAGCTATACATTGTGCAGTTTTATAGTGACACTTAGATACAACATCTACCTATGTATTTTGGACGTATCTGGAAAGTAGAGAAATTTGGGGAAAGTGAGAAACAAGCTATGTGTTTGTTTCTGCTTCTGGTGGACTCAGTAGCTACTAAATCAAACAATTGCAGACAGCTAGTGACGCTTCACTTAAAGCAGAACACAGTTTGTATAATCCTTATATTTCTCTTCATTTTGTGAGGTTTCATGGGGGAGGGAGTAGGGTGGATGGGAAATTTTTCAAGGAGTTGAGAGGAAGAATGGAATCCCCGAGAGTTCCTAGGAATTTCAGTTTCAGAAAAAAAAAAAAAAAAAAAAAGCCAGTCATCTAAAAAA
>CM021701.1:13616856-13651305 GCA_011074415.1 Stictonetta naevosa
TTTTTTTTTTTTTTTTTTTCTGATGCTTCTGTTTGCTTCATATTCTAGGAGAACCTTTTGTTTCTTACCGGCTTTAGAGACTGTCATGGAAAAGAAGACAGAAGGCAGCCAAAAGGTCACCAGAATATTTCCACTCATAATGGAAAATTACTCAAATTACTTTTTTTTTTTTTTTTTTTTTTTTCTTTTTCTGGAGTATCAGACGTTTCTTTGCCAGAAACACAAAATGTGCATGTGTGCATGGGTGCAGTGACACATTTAGAGGTTTAATACAAAATGGGGTGAAAATGTTGGTGGAGTAAACAGAATAGTTTCATTTTCCTTAGTTGTACCAATTAGAAAGTTAAAAAACTTGAAAAGCAATAAAAATCTGGATTACAGTTGTTTGACATCTCTGATAGCTCATGACCCTATCCAGTAAAATATAGCCATCTGAAATTCCAACAAGACAAGAAGGATACATGAAGAAAACACCCACTTGAATTTAATTTGAGTGAAGTCATATAGGTTCCAACAATGGCACATTAGATTTACAATCAATCTAAATGTGCCCAGGCATAATTTTAAGGCCCTGTGGTCCACAGCCAGTGCAAAAAGAACTCTGTACAGTATCTCCAATATGTAGGTAACATCAACTTTTTCTTTGAGTTGCTTTCTTTAATCACTGTGAGCTATAAATACAAACAATCACCAGTTAGTTTATATAGATGTATGAGAAACATGAGGAAAAACTCTAGCTAGATGTAAAAACCCTGAGTTAGATTCCTTAGAAGAAAATACTACATTTCCATCACTTATTTATTTTTTAAAGAACATGTTGGATAGAATTAGAGTAATTCCCTGACAGATACCTGTCTTAGAAGTGCTGAATTTAGTTGCTCCCTAACTAATTTGAGCAGGTGAGTGGGTAAGGAAGCTGTTCTTTACTACTTCTTAGTGGTGAATTATGAAAATTTAACTGAAACTCAGTGGCTGTGTGAACATGACTAATTCCCAGGATTCAGTTTTATGAACAGTTCTCTTCCTCTGGCTCCAAGAGAATATTTTATTTGTATATATCTTATTTTAGACGTGACATATAGTAGAGTGACCTATGTGTTTCATTAAGCCCCAGTACCATACTAAACTGACAAAAGGAGACACTAGAGATCCATGGACCTTGGCTGCATAGCTGGCCAAGCAGTAGTAGAAAAAATCCTGTTGAGGCAGTAAGAGAAGCAACTGAGAACCTGTGGTGAGCCAACAGCAGAACATTGTGATATATTTCAAATATACTACAAAATATCAAAGTATCTACATTCTCAAAATCAACATAGTTGATGCTTCTATAAACCTGATTTAAGGGCATAATAACATTTTTTTTCTACTGAATCATTTTAATATCATATTAGAACACATATTTAATACAAGGGGCTTTGATTTCTTGGTTCTTTTTATTTTCTTACACATAGGTTGCCATGTTGCCATGTTGTTAGAGATGCATATAATTCTGGAAAGCTATTTACAGTTCCAAGGATTTCTGGCATATATTATTCAAATTAGGGGAATGAATTGACAGATAACCCCCCCATGCTTCAAATTCTACTATTATTTATTTTTAAAGTAATAATAGGAGGATGGGTGAGATTTTGTTTGCTGCTGAAACATTTTTGAGTGTACAGTGTGACCATTTTTTACAAATAAACTTGAAACATTTATCTCTATGTTTTCTATACTAAATCCTGAAATAGGTAATGAATATATTTATATTGTTTGATCTGTATCAAATGGCTTTAAAATGTCTTAATACTTTCTTTAATCTTTTCTTATTATGTGTCACATAATAATTCCTGTGAATACACTGTATTTTTTTGGCTGTGTATCCTCTATGCAGACTTGAGAAAAATGGACTCCTATAGAAAGGGACTAGAAATCATTATAAAGATTACTTTCAATGTTCTTACAGAAAATAAAATAAAAAAAAAAAATGTGTCATTTGAGCCTGTTGTTGGGATCGAGTTTCCCATTTACTTAGAAGTTTGTTGAAAAATTGAAATCTCTAACGTCACCCTTAAAATGGTATAACTTTAATTTTAACTTCATGCAGATATTAAAGCAATAAACTGTCAGTGAATGTGGGAAAACTAAAACATAATACCCAGGTAATTACATATTAATTTTTCATATTTACATGAAGTCACAACACTATCAGTTTTGCCATTAATGTCCCATTACATGCTGTGGGAAATTCTATCTCAAAATTCAAAGTGGAAAAATGTAGGCTGCCTCTTCAATTGTTATAATGCATGGCAAAGTCAGTTCAGTCAGTGTTTTCAAGGGATCAGTGTTATCAAGATTTAAATCTACTTTATTGTATAACCTGAAGATGTATTGAAATGTAATCTTTGTCATGTGTTTTCATGCCTTACTGATTAGAAAAATAAAACAATCTTTCAATGTTACCTATAGAATCTTCAGATAATGTTTGCTTCAAAGGGACTTAACTTTAAGAGAAAAGAATACAGAAAATCTGTCATAGATTTAATATTGTGATGTTGCTAGTAATATTTTCTTTGATAGCTTTTTCTGCTAGGCTGAGATTATAATGTTAATATATGAAAATAAATCAGTAAGTGTGTGCTCTGTGTAGCATTAGGAAGAAGTCTTTAAATAATAGCAGTAGAATTTTTTCTTTCTGACTGAAATAAATTAAGCTTGACTGGAAGATCCCATAAGATCAGTCATCATGTTACTGCAAGGAATTGCAGTAAAAGGAACATGTATCAGCTTGTAGTCTCTCAAGATGTCTGTACTGTTTAACAGTCAAAGATTGGACTTATTTTTTTCTGGCACCCTTGCTGTGGCATCCTCTGGCTGTTATTCATCAAACATTTGTTAACATTTTCAGGAGTTTTCTTATTTGACTGTGAGCGGATGTGTTATTGAATTATTAACATGTTGCTCTTTTTGAACAGCAAGTTCTTGTTCACATTACCCCAAGAGTAACAGTGCAAAAGTAATTATTAGGTTATTAATTTAACAAAGTCTTCATTTTTTAATGTAAGCTGCTTCAATTTTGAGAAATTTGATGCTCAATTTTAACATGAAAACAAAGAAAACAAATCAAACAGAAGAACAACAATAAAAACCTGCAATAAATTACAGGAAGTATAAATACCAGGGGCTTTGTAAGATCTAACATTTTATTGTTATTATAATTTGAAGATGAAAGCAGTTTGTAAGACAATAAGGCTCTATACCAATGTTTATACACTTTGATTTTTGATGCATAGTTATATCTACAAATGTAATGAACTGTAGTTTAAGCACACTGGTTATTTGCAGTAGTAGGGGTGGAGAGAAGGAACTGTGGATGAATTTGTTCAGGACTCCGTGCTGTGACTTATACATTACTCATGAGGCATCATGCGTATGTTAATGCAACTCAGTCCAATTAGGCATAGAGCATAGAACATCAGGAATAGAGTTATAAGCTATTGGATCTCTGAAATATGATCCTTGTCTAAATTTTCCAAAGCAAAGTAGATCTGAGATGCCTTTTTACTTTTGAAAACAGGTAAACAATTGTATTCAAAGTATTTATTTCATGTCTTTCACTTTAAAATAAAACTTTACTCCAGTTGGCATGAAATTTTTCCTAGTCAGCAGAGAGGAGCTAAGGATATTTGGAATCTCTGACAAGAAAACAAAATGTTCATTCAGTGCACAGAAATGCTGTGAATTTTGAGAATATTTTAATATTTGGAAAATTTTCACTATGGGTTTTGAACATTCTGCCTTCTGAAAATTTGTCACTTTCCTTTTTTTTTTTCCTTGCAACATATGATTTATAAAATATTCTGACTTGCATTCAGAAAATTCATTGCCTTAAATGAAAATAAGCAGAATACTAAGTACTGAATTTAAGAATGAGAAGTTTCATTACATAGATTAATTCATAATCTTGTCCAGAAATTAGAAATGAGATTCTTATAGAATTTGGGGTTCTAACTGTAGTAGATCATCAAATCAAAACCAAGCAGTGCAAATTTTGTATGCTGTGAATAATTGTCACCTTTAAAAGCTGTATGTGTATATATATTTGCAAGAAAGACAGAGAGTGACTACGTGAGTGTAAGAAAAAGAGATTTTTTGATTTTTAAATTTTAGTGGGCACATCATCATCTGGCTATCACATCACAGGACAATGAGGAGGTGTCCAGACAAGGATTATTGGAGCTCATTACAAGGAAAAGTATGATTTCTTTTTCTGTATTTTTGAGTGTATGAGCACTTTTCTTGAAGAATACTATGTTATGGCAACTGATATCAAGAAAAATATAGGAAATAATCTTTATTATTATTAACAATTAGTAGAGAGACTTTATATAGGATACAGATTCATATTTCAAGTAACTCCTGGAGAGCAAGCTGAGAGAATGTACACCTCAGAAAGTTAAGCAGTCTTCCCATATGTAATAATAATAATAATAATAATAATAATAATAATAATAACAATAATAAAACAAGGGAGAAATTCCAGGGTTCAAAGTTTATAGAATAAATTCTATCAACTCTAATTTAGATGCTTCATCTGCTAAAATTACTAAAACTGATTTTTTCATTTGGCTAATGTCATTATATGCTACAAATATACAATAATAATATATAATAAATAATAATGCTAAGGTCATTATTTGTTATTATTAGGAAAGAGAAATAAAAGTGAATTCTGAGGGCAAGTGACCGCCTTTGTTCATATATGTGTATCAAGTTTTTCTAGCAATATTGTTGTAGAAAGGTCTAAAAAGCTAAAAATTAACAAGTCCTATATTAATTTTGTTATTTCACTTTAAAATATTTCTAAGCATTTTTCAAGTTCTGGTGGTTGCCAAAATACATAAACATCTATCTTTTTGACTGTTTTTCTGAGCGCCCAATGTTCAAACTTTCAGGAAGATTGAAACTGAAACTCAAGACATGTTGAAATGAGTATTTCTCCAAATGTACAACTTCTTTCTTTCTCTCTCTCTGCCTCTTTATTCTCCACTTACAGACTGTATGCTTGATATTGAGAAAAATCAATAAATGAAAAATGTGAGAAAATAAGCTGTTGTTGCACTGTATTCCACATTCATTTAAAAAAATAAAAATTAAATAGTGTTGTTAGGGTTCTTCATTTGCAGATAAAGAGGGAATGCATTGCCAGTGCTTCTTTTGGAAGTCAGTCCCACTCATTTGTTATATAAAACATGATTGGTCACAGTTGTACACACAATGGTATTGAGACCTGAACCCATTTAATGTTTATAGTGCATTATAGATATTATGAAATCCTTCATTTTCTTTTTTAATGTTTAGTTCAATGATTAACTTCTGCTCTGACGATTATTACTACATTGCCCAAAATCCGTCTCTTTACTCCTTATCCAACCCAGTTAATCTTTTGGTGAATAAGAGCACTCCCCCTAGTCTCCTCTTGAATCTGAAGGCATTTGGGAACTGGCTTCTGGTAGAGGTCTGGATGCGATGAGGGAAGTACTTTGTGTGCCATGGCTGCAGGGAACATTTTATGTAGACGTGTCTCTGAGTTTCAACTTTGAGCTGCCCGGGGCAGGGTGACCTTTCAGGAGTTGTGGAGAGTAGTGAGGCAAATGGGTGAGTTCCACAAGGGCAATAATTATTTCTAAGTCAGCAGAGCAAAATCCTGAATTTTCACTCTGCACAGTAAATCATACCTTCCCCTTTAAGGTTTTGAAGGATAAGCAAGAAATACAACGTGTTGAAATTCTTTTGAATAACGTTTAACAGCTAGAGAATAGAATTAAATATCAAAATAGCAAAGTAAGAAAGTAAGCAGTAATTACCATGTTAAAAAATAAATGTGGCAAATCTTTTGCTCTGAGGACACAGAATAAAGAAACACTTTGGCTTCTCAGGCTTCATACTTAGATTGGTAACAAAATTAAATTTAAGTTCCTCTAACTTAAATTATGAAATGAAAATACTTATTTAATGTCTTGTTTTTCTTAAGCAATATTTTGATCTTCCATATTTAAATCCATAAATAACCAATATCTAGTATAGATATGACAGGTAGAATATTGAGCAATTAAAACATTTTTTCAACTTTTGATTATCAAAGAACTAAATGAAGAAGTAAAATAATACTAAAAATATTATTGATGAAAATTATTTTATTTATTTATTTATTTATTTGTACAGAAAAAGTGACCAGCCACAAGTAGTGTTCACCAGGGGTTGGTGTTGGGGCCCATCCTCTTTAATATCTTTATTGAAGATTTGGACAATGGAATTGAGTGCACCCTCAGTAAGTTTGTAGACGACACCAAGTTGGGGGGAAGTGTCAATCTGCCGGAGGGCAGGAAGGCCCTGCAGAGGGACCCGGACAAGATGGGTCAATGGGCAGAGGCCCATGGGATGAGGTTCTACGTGGCTAAGTGCTGGGTCCTGCACTTTGACCACAACAACCCCATGCAGCACTGTAGGCTTGGGGCAGAGTGTCTCAAAAGCTGTGCAGAGGAAAAGGATCTGAGGGTGATAATTGATGCTCACCTGAACATGAGCCAGCAGTACTGAACATGAGCCACTAGTCTGGAGAAGAGGAGGCTCAGGGGAGACTTTATTGCTCTTTACAACTACCCAAAAAGAGGGAAGTTGTGGGGAGCTGGGGTTTGGCCTCTTCTCACAGGCAGCTAGTGACAGGATTAGAGGGAATAGCCTCAAGTTGCACCAGGGGAGGTTTAGGTTAGAAATTCGGAGACATTTCTTAGAAAGAGTAGTCAGGCATTGGAACAGGTTGCCCAGGTAGCATCACTGCCCCTGGGAGTGTTCAAGGAAAGGTTTGACCTGGTGCTTAGGGCATGGTTTAGTAGGTGACAGTGGTAGTAGGCTGATGGTTGGACCAGATGATCTTGAAAGTCTTTTCCAACCTTAATGATTCTATGATTCTATGAAATAAAATAAGTAAAAATTCTGATGAAAATGTCTTTTTGCAGTCCTAGAAATGCTCACTGAAATGTACAATACTCTTTTTTGCACTGGCCTAATTTCAGAATTTTGTAAATTTGGTTTCAAGGCAAGAATATTTGAAAAAAAAATCTCCTGATTCAACATAAAGTACTTAATTTTACTGTTAACTGAAGAAAGCCTACTTTCTTTTCTTTTATCTTGGAAAAATAAATTTCAAAGCCTAAACAATACTCCAAGCCGAAGAGGTAGGACTTTTACTAAAAGCTTTTAATGCTAATGTTGATGATATTATACTCTAAACTGAAAAGGAGCATTGTATATTCTTTGATTTTTAGAACAATTTTCCTAAGATCCTTTTTCATGCCAGTCTTTGCATCAATTTTAAAACAACATCCCTGACTTCTCTGGCTTGAAAGTGAGCTACAGTACCTCCTATCAAGCTGACCTGAGTCTTGTATAACATCTGGGCTTCAATTTTCCCAAGAACTCTATGCATTCAGCAGTGATAATATCTGAATTAAATCTCTTGACATCAAAGCAACACTTAGTTGATCAGAGTCAAGATCAAAGGTCTTGAAGCAGAATGACATTTTGGAAACACTGTGTGAGTGTTAAAACATGTAGTATTCTGAAATGCATGTCTTACACCTCCAGTTCATCTCTGTGTCCTTTATTTATTTATTTATTCTTATTCTACTTTATTTTCTCGGAGTTAGCTTCAAAAAGAAGTATATGGTTTAATGTTGATATTAGTCCTACTATCTCTTTTAAAGGGATGTTTTCTCAAGCATGTTAGCCTCTTATTTTTGAAACACTATTCCGTTTTAAACAATGAGGATAAAATGCCTCCATAGTAAGGAGATTTTTCAGAAAGCTTGAGCATTAATTGATTTCTATCTCAGGTTTCTCTCTGTATATGTCTGGAAAGGAGACAAATGTAATATATAAGCACTAAAATCTTATGATTTGTGAACTCACAAAGTTTAAGTTTGCCCAGGGAATGAATGCTAGATTTCCTAAATTTCTTTATGTAAAAAGATATAATTTGTGTTATACATAATCTAAATCCTTAATTTTATTTTCAGTTTACAACCTGCAGCAACTAACCCTTGGACCTTCTGTCCATGAAACTGTTACTGAGAGCTCCCATCTATCAGAATGTCCAGAGACCTCTGACGTGCATGTTACAAGGCCCAGCTTCCTTATAGCTTTATCTATAGCCAGTATCCTGTAAAATTCACTTTCTCATTACTGATGAGATTACTGTCTATGTAAATACTTGCAGTCTTTTCTTCTGTACTTGTGCCACCAGTTTCCTGGTAAAGGAAACATACTTGTTCACAATTGTAATTCTTAGGTACATTCCTTGCTTTCTCAAAGACTATGAAGAAATCTGCCCTCCTTAGAAGAGTAAAATTTAGCAACTTGTCAAAGAAGGAACAAACACCACAAGTTGATCAAGTGACTTCACAGACATCTGTTACTTTCCTTCAGAGAAGCGAGGTACCTTTGTAAAACATAAATTTCATTAATAACAAAATGCAGAAAAATATAATTCTTCATTTAATGATCACATCTTTGATTTTTTGATTCTCAGCCTTCTAAAAGGCATCAGAAGTGATGGCTTTTTTTTTTTTTTTTTTTTTTTTGAGTAAACCTTCTGAAACAGTGAGGAAATTAATTTGCTCATGTCTACAAATCATTTGCTAAGAATAGATTCCAATGCATCAAATTTGCAAATATGTTCAAACTGTTTGTGTAACAGCAAACAGAGCTAATATTATAATTTGTTTAGAAAGCCATTTACAATATTTGCTCATTTGTGACTAACTTGACATACTTTTGATTCATATTATTTCAACTTTTACAAAACAGTTGAGCAACTTTTGCAAAAGGAAGTTACTAAAACTGCTCTAACAGATTACTCTCCTTATGATCAAGTCTCCCTGTGCATGAATGTATGATTGTGAATTGTCATAAATGCTGAGAATTAAATGTGTATTGAGTGGAAAATACCTTCCACACTAGGAGAAAAGGTAAAGTAAGAGCAGGGTAATAAGTGGACTTTTGAGTTTTATTGATGGAATTATATTCCTATTCAATATTTAGTACCTTTTTTTTGGTCTAGTTACACATTTCTTAAAAAAAAAAATATTTAAATCTCCAGGTTCTGCTTTTGACATGGGAACATTTTAATGATACAAAGATGACCCATATCTCTCTAGAGAGTTACACTGAACTGAACAGTTGAAATGACTTAGCTATGAACTTGGAAGTCAAGTGAATTTCTTGAGTTAATCTGTTCCCTCACATTTTTTGATGCACATTGAAAATTAATATAAATGAGTGAGTGCTGTGTAATTTAAGAGGATAACAAGGAAACATAAGATTAACTACATTAATTTAAATTAATTACAATTTCACTAAGTTGTGAAATGATGATTTCTATCAATTCACTAACTGATGATTGAAAAATGTGACGATCATGTTAGAGATATTGCATATGTAAAGCACTAGATGCAATGATCATAAAAGTTCCAAATTATCAATCTTGGCAATTAAATCAAATTGAAAGTTTAGAATTAAAAGGAAAAATTATAAATTTAAAATTAAAAGCCAGGATGCTGTTGGCCTTCTTGTCCACCTGAGCACACTGCTGGCTCATATTCAGCTGACTATCAACCAACCTTCTCTGCCAGGCAGCTTCCTAACTGCATGTGTGAAACCAAGAAAATATCAGCAAAAAAAATAATATATCCTGAACATTAACATTCTACTTAAATTAATCCTTATTTTATTTTATTTTTTTTCCTTTAAGGAGATCAGCTCAATTATTTGTTTTCTTGAAAATGAATGCATAGGTATAGATTATCATCTTTAACACCTATATAAGAGAACATTAATGGTTCTCTTGTTGGAAAAAAAAAAAAAAAAAAATCAGAAGGTTAAGTTTGCTTGTTTGTTACTTTTTCTGTACTTTCTACTTTTCTACTTCATGGTTATCCTCTCCAGTCTATAGAATACAGCTGTCTCACTATTTAATTGTATCTTTTGCCCCCATGTCCATTATACTCTTGATTTGGTATGATTTGATTAATACTAATCTTCATATTGATTGGTAGAGAATATTTTCACCCAGGGTACTGTTAACTTGACTCTCCCATAACTTCAGTAGCTAATTATCCACTTGAAGATAAAGCTTCTGCTGCAGCATCTGAGATGAAAGGAGTAGGATGGGGACACTGGCCAGGGTGTTAATTAGACCATCTATGGAGTGCTAGTTGCAAGGTTTACAGGTTTACAAGTATTACAACAATTCTGCTCATCAGGGAAATAGTGAGAGTTTTTGTTTCAGAACACCATCTCCCTTTCCTTCAAGGAATCCTACCCTCAGTCCTTGTTTCATGCAGCTTCTCTTTATCAAATTAATCAGTGTCCTGGCTCCTGTGGGTATTTCTTAGACGTAAAGAAAGTTAATGTAGATGGACAGCCAGCTCTCTTGCTTTGGAAACTGCAAAAGTATCCTTGTTCTAACCAGAAGGCTCCTTCACTAGAGAGACCTATGGTGTATAGCATAGGACAATTTAGTGTTTACCTTTTCTCTGCCTGCGTAATTCCACCGCTCCGTTTTTGATTTGATTTCTGACAGTAAGGATACACAGTATAGCATAACTAAAAGACCAACATCTTTTTGTAATTGAGCTATAGTTGGAAGTTTTTTTATCATTCTTTCCAAAACATATTTTCAAAGGTACTCTGCATTTTAATTTTTGTTTTGTTTTGTTTTCTGTTTGTTTTGGTAGCTGGAGCATTGCAAAATATTCCTGTGACCTTTCCGATTGCAAAGTCCCTGAAGTGATGCAGCAATTGCTAAATCCTCTTTGCATTTGTAATGCTATCTGTGCACACAATGCATTTGAACCATTGTCAAACTACCTCACAGTTTTGTAGAATGCCAGTTCCCCAGTCCTGCAGCAGTTGCTTAAGTTTTTTTTTTCTTTTTTTCTTTTTTTCTTTTTTTTTTTTTTTTTTTCCCTGTGGTGCTAAATTAGTTGATTCTTATAGGGCTGGACAGTAATCATGCTTACTGAAAACTGAATTATAGATTATCTCTCCCTTATACTTGGAGAAAACAGTTTAGATGTTCAAAGAAAATTTGATGACATCCATTTTCACATTGAGAATTTTATGTATTGGCACTCTTAGAGTTTTATGATTAAGGCTATATATATGAATGTAACTTATATACTGTAACTTTGCATACATATTCAGTTTACTCAGTATTAGGTATATAATAGTAATTAAAGCTATAAAAAAGTGGAGAATTCTATCCTTTGATAACAAAATAATGTTAAAGATAGGGTATATGTGACATGAAAGCCACAAGGAAAGTTTGTGTCTCCAGAAAAAAAAGATTTTAATTTCCAAAAAGAAATGGACAGACAAATAAATTGAATGATGTCCTTCATGTCAGTATGTCATAGTCCTTACTAAAGTAAATGAAACATCTTGGTTTGTTTGTTTCTTTCAATAAAACAAGTGTAGGGCAACTATTTTTGTTTGTTTGTTTGTTTGTTTGTTTTTTTAACTTAACCTACAGATTAAACTGTGAATAGAGCTATTGTAATACGAGCAATCCCTGTAGGATAAAGCAGACTGGGAAAGAGACTGTGTCACTCTTAGCTAATTCATGGCCTTCACGTTAATATTGCCAATATGACCAGTATGCTAATTTCCATACAATTAATTCACTATGTTAGGACTTTTAAGCAGAACTTATAAGAAGCAAAGATAAAGACTGAACTGTCTGAAAATGCTGAGTAAACACTGGGTGTAAATGGAAAATAGTACTGAATTTTTGTTGGAAAGAACTGCTGGACAGTCCTTATGTGTGTTACTTCCCTCATAAAAAATGTTTACTCCATAATTTTATTTAAACTATATAGCAATACTCTTATTTCACCCCAAGGAACAGCCAATGCTAAAGCAAAACATTAAGCCATGGTGAAAAATACTGCAGTTTTATCTAGCAATGCTAGATAGACTAATAAGATATGCAGATGATAACCTGTCCTTAGAAGGATCACTCTACCACATCTGTATTTTGTCTGAGACCCAAACATCGATCATGCAGGTATTTCAAAGGTATCTCTATGTTTCATTTTATTGATTAATGTGGTTACCTCATTACATTTACATTTATTCTGGTAATGGAAGCACAAACCATCAGAAACTAGACAACAATGGAAACAGAAAAGAATTTATCAAGATCTTGAAGAAAACAGGACATGTGGAAGTATTAAGTAAATTGTGTCCACATACAACACGAAGTTTGGCAGATCATTTTTTCTTCTTGCAATCAAGAAGTCATATTCAAAGTAATGGATGTTTTTGGGTAGCTGGGCAATAATGTGTTTATCTTATGGTTGTAATGGTCATGAATATCACTCTGGATTTGTGCATTCTTCCACTGCTCTTTCATCACAAATTCATACTTCTACCCATGTTTTTAGGTAAAACAATGACACTGTTATTTAAATAAATTTCTGTATTGAGTTGTTTGGCTTCTAGTCCAGAAGTTAATGAGTATTTCTGCAATGAAATTCTCATGGATTTGCTAAGGTTTCTTTGTTTGTTTGTTTATTTGTTTGTTTGTTTTGAAACCATTTAAATAAACCAGAAGAAGAATCCAGAAACAGTACATATTTTGTCCGTACAAAAAAAGGAAAAAAGCTCATAAACTTCCATATATATTGGATTTATATTTCTCCAAAGCATTTTGAAAGGCATTGAATTATACTCTCTTTCATGTTCTAGAAGAATGTTCATAATAAAAGCACAAAAATTGTTGCTGAAATTAATTTTCATATAGATTTATAGGAAAACTGCTTTGATGTCTTTTGCATTCCCTTGCCAGTAAAAAAATAAAAAATAATAAAAAAAAGGAGTAACTTCTATTAAATTTAACAACATTCTGCTCCTCTCCTCCAACTTCAAACCTCATTTATCTTTTATGAGCCCTGGGCATCTTGCCGTAATAAAACTGTGCATAATACTAGAATTCTATAATAATTCTTTTTATTATTATTATTATTATTATTATTATTATTATTATTTTTAACCTAGTCAACTCACTGTGGCATTGACCCTGCCATTTAAGAAGCTGGTTTGGATGAGTCAACACTTTAAACACTATAACATGTAGTTCAATATTCAAAGCACTGAACGAGGACATTTAAGGTATTCAGTTTTCAGAGGGATTGCTAAGTCCTCCAGCTGCTAATATACTATCCTTGCAGCATAGCTTTACTAAGTCTGGGACTCGCATTTTCTTCAGGAGTTGTGGAAAGTAGAGAAAATGCTAATGTATTAGAAAATGTATAAATCATTATAAATTATTGAATTTACTTATCTTTTTGTTTTGTTTTGTTAATGACTTCCATAGGATGGCATGGCTCTCCAGGATAAAATACAGAATTTTTAGTAAATTATATTGTGATTATGTCTCTAATATTCCATAGATCTTTTTTTGTAAGAGTTAATAATATCTCTGATTAGGTTTTATTTTTTTTTTTCAGACTTCCAAGGAGTTAGACCATGATCTTTTTTAGCATCTAATTCTAGGTTCTATTCATTTAATGACATTCTGTTATGACTGAGATGCTGATCCACTGAAGCCAAGGACAAGACTGACACTGAATGTGTTTGAGTTAAAACAAATATTAAAATATTTTTTTTTCTTGTACTTATGTAGGCATCTGAAATGAAAAAGTTTACATCTGAGTCTGGACCTCTTTTAAAAAACCTGAAGAAAAATAGGTATTTTGGGGGAATTATCCTAATGTGAAGAAACGAAATATTTCCAATAAACAATATCATGTAGTTGCCTTTCTTTTCCAGAGACTATACCTGGAGTTAGATTCTTAGATCTTCACCATGGTGTTTAATTTATCTGACATGAATCCCTTCCTTGTCAGTTCAATTTTAAAACAAACATGAGACTTTTTTTTTTTTTTTACTTTCAATGAAGTACAGTATAATTAATTGAAACTTTTGTAAATAATGTAAAATCTGTATTCTATAACTGTAAACTATGCCTTTATCCATACTGTTAAAATGTTATTCAATAGAAATTAGATTTATCTCTGAAGGACAATCTGGATACACTCTTCGGAATTTTGAACCGTAAATTCATCACTATCCCAATATCAACCCTGAATTTTTCAACTCAAGCTATATAGTGGAGTAAACAACATATGGAAAACAAAGCATAATTACTAAAATACAGAAAGAAACTTGGTATACTTATCTTGAAAATGTTGAACTTATGGTTTTGAAGACACATTCAAGGCAATCGATTCACAGCCTCAATCAAGGCAAAGAGTTATCTCCATTATCTGCTTTCTATTGCACAGATGAATAGAGGAAAAATGATAAACTGAAGTTTGCAAACAAAGCAGAATTTGGTATTTAAGATCAAAGAGCCAGAAAGCAAGATGTTTTGGGGATGGTGGTAAAGGAGGCAGAAAGAAGAGAGTAGTGTAGAATCTTCTGTGTAGACATTACTCTCTAAAGCAAACGCTTGCTGTGCTATAACCTTTGAGCCCTGTTTTTCTGATTCAGCCCACCAGTATGCACAATGAATACATGTAAACATTAATAGATGTTATATAACTCAGTTCCAATACTAAGAGAAAATGTATACAGGAATTTTAAGGCATTTTTTTTTTTTATTATATATATTCTCTACAGCAACTTTTTTTTTTTTTTTTTTTTCAGAATTTTATTTCCAAAAAGTGTCTGTTTTAAAACTGTGAATGTGAAGACAATTAATCACAGGCTTCTGCATTGCAGCATCTAATGAAAGAGAGATGAGATTTTATACCAATATTCTTCCTTTGTCAAAGATTTGAGCAGTGATGGTAAATTTTCTTCCACAATGAAGTTAACAGAAGTTTAAAGAGGAATTTTAGTCTGGTAATGAAACTGCTAATCTCTAGAAATGTGATATATAGGTTGAGTTCTCTTATGTGGTATATACCTGATCCTGAACAAATTGCCTAGTGGGATTTTTCTTGCCTACTTATACTGGTCTGAAAACTAGGCAGGCAGACCAGCCAGATTATTTGGTATACCTAAACACTGGAGGACAGTGCAAACTTGCAATTTCTCCAACCTATTTCAGGGTAGGGTGAATCACCTTTAGAGACAGCTGTCTCTCCTACAAGTAGTTTGGAGAAGATAATTCTCCAAAGTGAGGTGAGACCTAAACAATGTTTAATTTCCCTATGCTTTAGCTCTCCCCACACCAAAAAAATGAGCACAGCAGCATTTTCTTTCCTCATTAGACTACTATATAAATAGGTTAAAATTTGCAGCATTGAAATACTGTAAGGATGGGGTGATAAAAACTACCACAGATATAAGACTGGTACATATAATGGGATAAGAAAATTCAGTCTTTATAACCTCAGAAATAATATTTTGCTAAATTCAATTCTAATATTCTTAAAATCAACCTTAAACTAAACACTGTCTAGATTACAATCTGTTTGGGTTCCTATTAGTCATTCATACACCAATTCAACCAAAATGAAATATGCACTAGAAATAAATACTAATAAAAACTCAAGTGTTCGGAAATCTGATTTGAAGCCATGCATGATATTTATCAGCAAATCAAGTTTTAGATGCATCAGGTTCCTATCAGTGAAAATCTGACTTCTTTATTATAAACAATAAAACAGAAATAGTGGTTTTTTTGTTTGTTTGTTTTGTTTTGTTTTGTTTTTCAATACACAACAAATTATTGAAAACAAAATAAATTTCAGGTCAAGTTCTCAGATCTTTCTGGCAGGACAACTTCAGTACAGTTTATGAATTGAAACTTAAAAAAAATATCTTAGGTTTTACTTTTCTTCTTCTTCTTCTTCTTCTTCTTCTTCTTTCTTCCTCTTTCTTCTTCTTGTTCTTCTTCTTCCTGTTTCTTTTGGAACAGGAATCCTGTGGAACTTATTGATGTTCTTAGAGTTTAGGGTGGCTTATATTTTGAAAAGCTGTTAAGTCATTTCTACCTCTTTTTCTCACTGGGATAATTCTCCTTTCTGTCAGAGGGCTGTATTTAAGATTGCTCCATCTTCCATGGATAGAAAACCTCTTCAGATCATCAAGTTTGTCAGGGCTAGATTAGCAAGTTTGTAGTTTGATTAGAAAGCTTCAAGGGTAAATGCAGGCTAGCAACCATCTTTATCATATAAGTCTGGTAATGGTCAGCTTTACTTCAAGGCAGAATGACTTAGGAAAGTATTACTTTTGGGAAGTTAAGAATACTTTCTACTCAAGACTACCCACTTCAGTTTTCTCTGCTAAACACCTCATCCAAGGATGAGGTGTTTATTCAGTCATGGCATAGGTTCATGACTTTAAGAGATCCTACAGAAGGCCTTAGAAAGGCAAAATGAAAAAATTCACTGTGTTCTGAGTATGAGGGAATTTTTATATTTTGTTAATTTATGTACTTTGTATGGGAGGTTTTTTTCCTTTCCCTTTGCATTCATGTGCTCATATCTAAGGCATCTTTTCAAAGAGATATCAGTTTGAGGTCTCTTCAGAGTGCATATTTGAAATTGCATGGATATGTCCTGATTTCAACTGCTCTTGAGTCAATATCATTTTTTAATAATCATCTGCATTTTATTCTCATGATAATATATATATTTAATCTTCAGGAATGATTCCAAAATACACCTGTTTTCAAAGGATATTATGTAATAGTTGTGAGGCTTCTTTATATGTGCCTTCTAAATTATATGCTTTACAACTTTTAAAAGTCTAAATATTCTTCTATTAAGGCAATATGATTTCCATTTTCATTCTTTGCTGTTCAAAAGGCTAGAACTGTATTCATGGTTACCACTTTTCAGAATCTACTATAAGGAAGATTCTAGTTTAGGAAAGGAAGACCAATGCCTGAAGAGATGCATAACACCTTTACACTGAAGTGCCACTGCCTGGTGTAAGTTGTACTTCCTTCTCTGTTCTGTAAGTCTTTTACAGCAGCTCGGTTTCACTTAGGAATGTGTTAAATGTGATCTCATAAACCTCAAATCTTAATTTGTCCTAAATAACATTCCCCAGAACACCAGGGTTAAGTCTGGAAAGGATGGATTTTCCACCAGGGTGGATTTTCCTTTTTCTATAAGCAAGAATAAAGAGAATGTGAAGATGCTTTAAATTACCTGGGGCAGAAGATATTTCCACATGCATATATGCGCTCATAAAAAACTTTTGGCTTCATACTAACCCAGCAGCTGGAATGAAACTTATTAGAACAAACTGTGATCTCCCAGGAACATCCAGCTTCTCAAGTCAATGAATTAATGTTGTATAAATAGATTGATATTCTTATTTAGTCAGTTTGCCCATATCAGTTTCCAGTATAACATCATCTCTGGTCTAGTCTCCCTCAAGGCTGAGTCCATTAATATATTCTGTATCTGCTTGTTTCTTGGATTCTTTTTTTATGCTTTATGTCTTTGTGCCATATCAATGCAAAGCAAATTAGGCAAGATACAGAATGCATATTCCCAAAAGGAATACAAGCAAAATGAACTAACATAAGTTGCCACCCTTGCTGTAGCATTGCCAATATCAGCCACTCTGCCTGAGAAAGAATTTCCTTCTATATTAAGGTAATGTCAACCTGATGAATACATTGGTACAGTAATGTTTATTATTTTTTATCTCTTTCATTCCAGTACTGTGAATAGGTTTTGCAGCCCATACATTTTTCTACTGCAAACAAGAAACACTTTTCAGTTCCTCACTCCATTACTAATCCTATTTGTCCTAACTTCTCTAAATTTATATTGGTTTCTAAAATGCCTTTAGTCAATTTAGTATTGATTACATTTGTAAGCTAAGAAGGATTATGGTGAAGGGTAGCATCTGTTATTGCTCTTTGGCCTTCTTTTTGTATGGTGTAGGTTGAATCAGTCCACAGTCAATGATAACTAACAGGAGCTAAGATCTTTGACCATTAGTTACATAGAAATAGCATAAATTAGAGCAGCACGAAGGTAGCTCTGTTCCTCAGATAAAATTCAGTCTGCATCTTCATATTGCTTTCCCCTCCCTTGGTACAACTTTTCCTGCACTAGCATTTAGCACAACATGAACATGGCAGAACCAGAAAAATCTTTTGTGTTATAGTCCATCAAAGATTTTCTGGTAAATATTTAATTTTTCCTAGAAAACATGATAGGTTACTGTGTATAGATCTATATAAGGAATGCTATTTTAAGCAGGATGTCTTCTTTTGCATTACAAGACCTTCTGCCTTTGTTTTTACTTCCTCTACCATTCATATTCATGAGTAACATCACTGTATTTGTTAGCATATTAGTTACAAATGATGAGCATTACTATGAATACTGTACTTTTAATTGAATTCATGACTAAGATGAAAAAAAAAAAAATGCATCTAAGGAGGACAATTATCTTTCCAGCTGCCACTCAGCCAGTCTGCAAATTACAAGTACTTTGGAAGCCACCTGCCAGCCATCAACCAGTAGGCTGGATCCAATCTTTTCTAAGGTTAGTTACATAACATGCGATCATTCTTCAAAGCATTAACTACCAAATACCAGTCTAGCTAATACGAATATTTTAATGAAATTGCTACAGAGCTTAATACATTGTGCTCAGGAGCTAGTTTTTGTGTCTCATTACAAATATGGAAAGACAGACAAACTTAGTGATTTTGCTTTTCTGAAAGTCTCTAGCAGCAGACCAACTAGCAACTCTTAATCTCCAAAATCCCCCTGAAAATGCTTTTGTTTATCTCAATGTTTATGTTCCCATTTGCAGTAGTTTTATGCCGATGCAGGGCTGTCAATGTTTTTAGCTCAGGTAACAAGGTTTACATGATCAAATTCTGCATGTGTGGAAAACAGACAGATATTGGAGAGAGAATTTTTATTATCACTTTTAATAAGAGAGAGTTCTCACACAAAAGAAATGTTAAAAATCAACTTCCATTGGCTTATAGAACTACTTTGAAAATCTGGCTCTGAATCTCATCAGTATTTCTTTACTCTTTGACAGGTGTCCAATGTTCTACATGAAGATATATCCTAGAGAAATGAAACAGTAACAGTTCATTTCTTTCTTTCTTTCTTTCTTTCTTTCTTTCTTTCTTTCTTTCTTTCTTCAATTTTGATGCTTGTTTTAATTCTCATAAACAAATATTTTCCTCTTGTTCTTTCCTAAACTGCCATGGGATAAAATGAAATAAATCTCTAAGAATAAAAAGAAAACAATAAAGCTCTTAAGAGGCTGTTTGGTTTCTGTTCAGACTCCTAACAGCTGCTGCATTCTTATTCACTGATTCCAGATTTAATAAGGTCATGTAAATCTTTAAGAAAACAGCAATTAAAAAGTTCCTCCTTTTGTGTGTGTTTGTATTCAGTTTCAGATTTTGCTGTAAAATTATCTTCTCCAGTTTTAGTTTAATTCTTGAACTCCTTATTCATCATTAAAAAAAAAAACTTTTAAAAAAAAGTAACAAAAAGCTATATTTTCCATGAATACTAGCACAACATCCTGCATACTAAATTGACTCAAATTAATAAAATAAATCAATATGAGCTCTATTGCAGTTATTTAATTACTAGAAAGTAACACTCATGAAAATCAGATCAAAATCTAAACTGTCATGATCATGTTTGTAGTAATAAAACATTTGAAGAAACGTCTCTGTTAAGTTTTCATATGTTGTCTGTTTTCAAGTAGAAATCAAGGATTCATTGATTTCTTACCCGAGAACTTTGCATTCCTTGGTAGGCTTTCCTTACCTCTTTTACTTTATAGTTCCCTAGTATGTCACCCTACTCATCTTTCAGTTTTGTATACCACAATCTGCTTTAGAGAGCATGTTGGTCTTAACAAAATTGACACATTCTGGAACAACAATTACTACAGAGTACTCTTTTGTTATACATGTGTTCAGATGATGAAGTATAAGCAAACAGATAAAATATAAATGGTCTAGACTTACCCAAATAACTTGTCAGAAAATTTGGTAGGTATGAAAAGTTCTTAGTGGGAGGAAAAGTAGGATTTGGAGAAAATTCTAAAGATTATGTTGTTGTTTATTTTAACATTTCTAAAACTTAAACATCATCAATCTTTCAGATTTTCCACTTTATAGAGACTGGTGTATATCCCACAAGAAATTAAGACAGTAATTGCACTGTGAATTTAACTGTGCAAGCTTTCATAGTACTGCTGGCACTCAGTTGAATTTGAGCTGTCTTGCTTCTTATGAGGTAAGCTATGTTCATGTGTGTCATTGTTTTACGCGTGGTGAGTGTTTCAGGCATACACTGAAACAAAACAATTAGGTGTATTGTACTTGTGAACCTGAGAAGCTTTAAAAACTTTTTTGTTTCTCTAGTGATTAATTTGTTTCTGTCCTAATAAAAATAACAGTGCTCTCGTATATTATCTAACAGCTAAAAGAACTTTCTGATGGTATTCCATCACCCTCCTACTGCTAAATCTTTAATAGCATTTGTTATCTCTTCTGTCATCAGATAGGGTTCTACTGGTAATTCATCTTTACTCCTCTCATTTATCCTTTGCTAGAAACCCTTACAAATGTGAGATTCAAAGCTATCTACCAAAGAAAAACTGTACTGCCTCTAAGATACATTCTCAATAGGCTAAACCATCCCCAAATTAATACACAACACTAAAGTGAAATGAAATTTAAAACTGAATTTTAGACAATAGTGATGACGCTTAAAGAGAAAATTGATAGCAGAAAATCTTTTTTTTTTTTTTTTTTTTTTTTTTAAGGAACTTTCACAGATTTGTCATCTTATTTTTCCAACCTTTACAATGTTGGTTTGATATTTCCAGTAGCTGTTTTAATGTTAGAATTTCTTTACAAAATAATAATAATAATAATAATTTTAAAAAAGAGTAATTTTCCACTTATACGACTTATAGCTAAACCAAAGAGCAAGTGAGAAAGACATTTGTACTCTGTAATGGACTACAGTGCATAATCTTCTGAGACCGTTTGTGTGCTTTGATGGGTTGGTTACAAATGTTCACCCAACACAGTCACAAAGTTTAAACAAATGCATGAATATGA
Source organism: Stictonetta naevosa (assembly GCA_011074415.1). Lineage (NCBI taxonomy): Eukaryota > Metazoa > Chordata > Aves > Anseriformes > Anatidae > Stictonetta > Stictonetta naevosa. The sequence goes on from CM021701.1 coordinate 13,637,990, forward strand.
AATCATAGAAACATAAACTCATAGAACCTGGGTTGGAAAGGACATTAAAGATCATGTAGTTCCAACCCCCCTGCCATGGGCAGAGACACCCTCCACTAGACCAGGTTGCTCAAAGCCCCGTCCGCACCAGCTTTAAACACTTCCAGGGATGGGACATCCACAGCTTTTCTGGGCAACTTGTTCCAGTGCCTCACCACAATGTGAGTGAAGAATTTCCTCACATCTAATCTAAATTTACCCTATTTTATTTTAAAAACATTCCCCCCGTCTTGTTATTTTTGCTCTCCTTTTTTTTTTTTTTTTTTTTTAATTTCCCATTTAAGTAATGTAAAGCTGTAAAAAGGTCTTCCCAGAGCCTTTATCTTCTTCAGAATGAACAGCCCCAGCTCCCTCAGCCTTTCTTCATAGGAGAGTTTTTCCAGTCCTCTGATCAACTTTGTGGCCCTCCTCTGGACCCACTTGAACAGACCAACATCCTTCTTGTGCTGGGGACCCTAGATCTGGATGCAGCACTCCAATGGCAGCCTCACATGGGCAAAGCAGAGGAGGACAATCATCTCCCCTGATCACAGCAAATAAGCAGGTGTATCTGTTTCAGTATGAATTAAAACATCAGTGAATTAATATGTGCTAATAACATAATTTTGAGTGAGATTGTGAACAAAAGATGCAGAAAACTTCTGTCCATCTTCAACTTTCGGTCAGTTCTCAAGAATCTTTAAAGCAGGTTTGCTGTGGTTCTGAAGAATAATAGTGAGGTTTCAGGTTTAGCTTCACTCTTTCCTCTTCTATTTAGTCAAATCATTAAAATTATGAAAGGCCAAAGCTCAGAGGACCTCTTATGTTTAAACTAGCTTTACTTCTCCACTCAGCCCCCATGTTGTACTGTAGCAAATGCACTAAACTTGCCTTGAGTTGAATTACTGATATGCTTAAAACATATGCTTTGGTAGTAAAATAGAAAAAAAAAAAAATGCATTTCTCAAAATGGGTATCTCTGCCCTTTCTAAACTTTCTAATAAAAATGTGTGGCTTTATATCTTTTCATTGTTGACAGAGACTAGCAAGATGTCATTGACCTTACATGCCCTTTACGGTAACAGACTTTTTTAAACAGCCAAGTCTTCAAGGATGGTAAGTAGCTGTTTTATATTCAAAACCACTCAGCTGTTTTATTGTTCTCATTGAAACCCAGGGCTTCCTTATCTATGAATTACTTCAGCAATAAGAAATGTATATTACAGTGACATTTTGGACTTTTACAGCTGCCTTGTGTAGATGAGATGTTTCACTATATCTTTAATGCAATGCCCTTAGATTCAGTTTAAGATATAACTTGTATATAATAGCCTCATCTTTTCTTTTGGTTCCTATTGCTTAAAAGATGCCAGGCACCTCTGAGGCACTGAGTTTAAAAATAATTCTGTTTATGTGGACAATTATAATGAGAAACATTTACCAAGTGGAAGTTGGAGGAGGATGAACAAAATTTAGACACTAATCTGGACCTATCTCTGGTCTTTAAATATTAGTCAGGATTTTTTGAAAATTATCCATATTTTATGGCTTTATCAGGGTGAATATATCAAAATATTACTGTGTGGTATATTGGGATTTGTTCCCCAAAAGTAAGAGATTACAGGTCTCAAAAAGAGATTTGGATAAGGGGGGGCAGTAAGGAAAGTTTTATTCTGGATGTCTGCATTTGTTTCAAGACTGGGACTGGATTATGTAGAATATTAACATTTATTAATTTATTGTCTATTAATTTAGTAATCTAAAAAAACTATTTTTTTCTTTTATCTAAAAGAAATCCTATTTGAGAATTCTACTATATACTTGGTTTATCATGTTTCTCTTAAGGCAGATGAAACCTAGAAAACAGCCTGAGAACACAAGATAAAATCAACCTACTGCTACACTTTCCTTTTTGAAGACTAAGAAATCTTTCAAAATCAATGATCCTAAATATATACACTTTATACTTTTAGTTTAGATCACTGTGTTACTGAGTCCAGATTAGAGCACAGTGGCTTAAAACTGGAAGGTTTATATGCTGAAAAAGAAATCATTTGGCACTTCTATTGTGGTTCCTAGTAGGTTTGGTTTTTGACATATTTAACATTTTTCAAAATAGGGAAAATAATCATTGCCATCACGGCTTTTAAAAAATGTTATTTTAAAATATTTCATTGCATTTAATTTTTTAAGGGTATTTATTTTCTACAACTTCAGAAAAATGTATCTGTCATTTCAGAAGAAATAAAATGTTGCAATTCTTAGATGCAATTAAGGTGTAAGTTGATTCCATTCAATATGAAAACTGAGAATACTAAATAATTAAATAAATATGTTTGAATATTAAAATTGTAATAAATGATCTTTTCTATTCCAAGCAATATTTCTTATATTAATATCCAGTAATCATCTTCAAGAATCTATTTTGAATTAGCAAAGAAATATCATTATTTAGCTTGTATCCATGTGCTTTCTTGTTTCTTTCATCCAATGGTTTATTTATCCCCTTTTGCTCCCATCTTTCATTCTCTTATACATACTCACACTTTCTGATCCCCTGCCTCGTATTTCATTTTCTCAGTTCTTATCACAGCAGATTTCTTTTCAAAATACAGGCACAACTCCGAGAAAATGGCTTGGGAAATAAGATCCCTGGGGAGAAGGCTTCAGGAGCTGAAATAGCTCAGCTTCAACATAACAATGAGTTGGACATAAGATTGGGATGAATGCAGTTAAGTGTGATGGTTTTGTTTTGTTTGCTTCTTGAATAGCAGTTCTAATTTCCCTGTGCTAAATAACAGCAAGTATACCTAAAGGTAAAAAAGAATTCTTTAAATGGAGTAATAGCAGAAAGATACTTGAACTTTGGGTTAATTAAAGTTTTTATTTCAGTAAGGATACAAGCGTATTTACTGGCCTTTTTGGCTGAATTTCAACAAACTTTTTTTTAAAAAAACCCTGTTGAATAAGGACAAAGAACAAGATGATAACATTAAACACTGTGAGAGGAGTACTTCTCAAAATGAAATCATATGCACCTTATCTTTTCACATATGTTATACTGATCTGGAAAAGAAAAACAAACAAACAAACAAAAAACACTACAGTAGTGGAGACTAGAAATAATGATTAGCATAGCATGGTATTCATCATGAGATTCAGGTAAACTCATGCACATAATAATATAGATTGTACACATATATCAGCTATGAATATACATACATTTAGGTGAGAATAATATTTTTGTATCTGATCTTACATACCAACATACATAGTTTTATTGTTTTTTCACACACCCTCTAGAAAAGGTAATGAAATATGAGAAGATCAGACATTTTTGGCTCCAAAGTTTTGACACTGACTCCATGCCCCCTGGGATACTTGCTGAAACTTAGTTGCCCTGAGATATAGCCATGAGGCTGAAGCAACCGGTGGACAGAAATTTAATACAATCTGATTTCTAGCCACTTTTGTTCAGACTATTGGATCAAGAGTCCAATAATAAGAACATATAGCTAGAGAACACTACTATTCTTGTACTTTTATTTGAATCAATATAAAAGATTTTGTTATAATGTGGAGTGCTTTTGTTTACAAAGAAACCTTTCACATTTTTGTACTAAACTATATTTCAAAAGCACTTCTTCACAGGGCATCTATATTTGTGAAAGGAAGACATTAATACTGTTCTGTAACATCTTGAATGCATCTCTAGAACTATCAGATAACTATTCCTTTCTCATTCCTTCTAGGAGACATGTATAAATACTTTTACTGTAATTTCTTTTCTACTTTTGTTTTCTTTTTCTTAGCTGTATCTTTATCTTCCTTTATATCTGCATTAACTTTATAGTCTGTTGTTTACAACAGTATTCTCTATTTGTCATGTATTTATCATGACTCAGTTACAGATGCAGATTTTCTTTTTTTCTTGATTTAATTTATTGCATAATTTGGTATTCAATTGATGGATTTTCAGATAAATCTACAATATAGTTTTTAACCTTATAAAATTCATAACGATGATTTAGAGGAGTTCACTTTATTTGATGCACAATGAAAATTTATTTGTTTAATTCTTATGAGGTAGCCAGAAGATGCTGATAAAGAAGCATTCTTTTAACAGCAAAATTTTCTCTGATTATGCAGCTGTAGAAAGAAAAGGTAATTGACATTTACTTACACTGATATTTAGACAAAATGACTACTTTCATCATATCTCTTTTGCACAGCATTTAAACTATAAGTGGAAATAGCTTTTGACAAATTGCAAGTAACTCAGCAAATATATTAATAGTAATTTATGTGAATCATGTATAATATAATTTATGCCAAGATTGCTGAAATTTTATCAGATCATCACTCTCTGAAAGTACAGAATAATATATTGACCTCCCAAAGTAAAATAAATAAATAAATAAATAAAAATCTTTTAATACAGCTTATCTGGCACTTTACTTTCTCATTATGAAATAAGCAGCTGCATTAACCACTTACCAAAGATTCATAATACATTGCTGTTCTACTTTATTTAGCTTAAGTAGAAATTTTTCCAAAACACAGCCCCACATGTAAACAGTCTCACACTATTCACTGTTTACACTGTTGTGTAAACAGGTCTTCATCTTTATAAATAGATAAAAACAATGCCAAATACTCTCACACCGAGGAAGGGAGGTGTGGGGCTGGACGGGGTGTTGAATACTGGGGATTTGAATCCAAGTGTACTTTCATCATTCCCTAATGAAGGTGAATTGACTGAATTATAGAATTACTCTTACATTTGTCTATGTCTTTTGGTTCTCTACGAATTCCATAGCAGAGCCAACATCTCCATGGAGAAAAGTGTCGCAGCTGCAGAAAAAAAAAAAAGGATTTTATTTTTTAAATTGCAGTTATTACACATGAATAGAAAAATGGTGTTTGCAATGACATTTGTTGTCCTTTCTCTCAGAGGTGTTGTGAGACATGCCCTTAAATTCAGATCAATGCAAAATTAGTTTGGATTGTCAAAATAGCTTGATAGCTAAAATAAGTAGATTCTACCAGTGACCAGTGTGTTCTGTGGATACAGAAGAAAGTATGAATAAAGATAGGTATAATTTAAAAAATTTACCAAAAATAATGAAAAATAACAAAAAAATAACTTTTCTCCTACAGTCTTACATGCTTTCTTCTTCCTCCACTCCATATCAAACAGGTCTGAAATAAAGGTTAATTTATTTCATTTTAAAACATAATCACAAAAGAAAACCAAGACAAAACAAACAGTATAGGGAGACTGTGATTCTTTAAAACAAAAATGAAAAATTATTTAGAACTCAGGTTGAGATTCAAATGGTAATTTTCATTTCTGTTTGCTCAAAAATGTGCCTTTCCACAACATCAGTGCTATACTCTTTAGGAATAAAAGCATACTACATCATTCAGAATTACCTCATTGTGGATCAAAGCCATATTTTCATGTGGCAGAGGGCACAGAAATAATGCACACTTACAGAATTTGTGGGCAATATCCCTAAAACAATTCCTATTAACTTCATCACTTCAGATAACAACTGACATTAAGATTGGCTGAATAAACAGTGTTATTTTTGAATGGACTTCAGTGTGCTTTCTGTAATATGACAGCTTGAAGAAGACAAAGCTAAGTTGATCGTAGCTGAAATTGGAACTATCAACCAAAAAAAGTCATGGACATACAATTATTTTATGTTTGGTAAAACTTTCTGAAACTGAAGCAAATATTCTTAAACAAACAAACAAAAACTTTATGGAGATGAGATACTGGTACATGTTGATCTTCCAGTTACATTTTTTGTATCTTGGAATATAATAGGATTTTTCACATTAATTTTTAATTTAATATATATATATTAAAGAAAAGTATTTTCTTTTACATTAAAGTATTAAAATGTGGTTTATGTTGGTTTTGAAGGTCTTTGTCCAGTTGACCATAACTTCCGGAAAGCAGTATAAAGTTTTTCCAAATTACGTTTGCAATTTTAAAAGCCAGTGTTTATATGATACCTGTTTGGAAATCCACTTTTCTGAATTTCTTACTTTTCCAACTATTTTGATACATTGTGATCATGTTCTGACAGCAAATTAAATTATTTAGTAAAGTAACTGTCATCTTCAGTATTTAACATTCTGTCTTTAGACCATTTGGTTTAGTGGCATCAAAGAGGAGTCCTTGTCTGGAAAGAGAATGTATGTTCCTGTTTTCTTTAAGACTTTTCTGTTTGTTCTTTCTTCTGAGAGTATTGAAAACATTTTCTGTATCCAACATTTCTTGTGCCATTTTGATGAACAGAAACTATTTATAGTGATGTTAGTAAGCATTATATCTTTCAAATTTGTCTCAAAAACCCTGCCCCCCCTTTATTTATTTATTAATCTATCTATCTATTTATTTATTTATTTATTTATTTTAAATAAGACAGGGCACTCTTAATCTCTCCCGGATAGCCTGAAACAGTTGTGATCAATAAGCTGCCATAAGAGTTGGGCAATCTACTAGGCAAATCATTACTAAGAAGCCTAGTACTTGTCTTACCTAATGGTTTGCTTAAAACATTCCATCCCTTGAAATTCATAACTTTTCATAACTTTTTTCTTTGCCCAGGTATAGTCATTGTGATCATGAACATGATCACAAAAAAAAACTCAAAATATAAAATGTGTGGTCTTTCTCTCTGATGGTTTATTTCAAGAATCTAAAACTCACGACAGGCATTGATTAGTATGAATTCCCTGGGGGTAGGCCTCAAAGTGAAAATAAAACTCAGATAAGTTTACTGTTGTGGTTTAACCCATGCGGTAGCTCAGCACCACACAACTGTTTGCTCATCCTCCCCGCCCCCCCACCCCCATGGGATGGGGGACAGAATCAGAAAAAAAAAAAAGGTGAAAGCTTATGGGTTAAAGACAGTTTATTAGGACAGGAAAGAAAACAAAAAATAATAATAATAACAGCAATGATGATAATAGTACCACTACTAATAATGTGTACAGAACAAGTGATGCACAAAGCAATTGCTCTCCACCTGCTGACTGATCCCCGAAGAGCAGTACCCCCTCACCCTGGCCAGCTACCCCATATTAATTGTTCAGCATGACATCATATGGTATGGAATATCCCTTTGGCCAGGTTTGGTCAGTTGTCCTGGTTCTGTCCCCTCCCAGCTCCTGATGCAACTCTAGCTTGCTCACTGGCAGGAAAGTGTGAGAAGCTGAAAATTCCTTGGCTTAGTGAAAGCACTGCTCTGCAGCAATTAAAACATCAGTGTGTTATCAACATAATTCTCATCTTAAATCCTAAACACAGCACCCTACCATCTACTAGGAGGAAAATTATCCTAGACAAAACCAGGACAAGCTACACTGGCTGAAACAGTCATAAAACAGCAGACTCTTGTCAGAAGAATTCTGTCCTATTCACCTTTTTCTGAGTTTCCATGGATGGCATTATGATGTGGGTTAGCTGAGGAGAAAATGAAAGTTAATCTTGAATCCTCCCCTGCAACATGGTTGAGTGTTATGTTTTTCATATTGCTTTTTTGCTGTATGGCTCATATATGATCAAAAGGATTGTCTGGCACCAGATAGGTTTTATGATCAAAGATTTTACTCAGCATTTTCCTCCTGGCTGCCTATCGTGTTTCAGCATGTTTCAGTGTAGTTCAGCCAAATGCTACCGGTTTTGTTTGTTGCTTCTCTCCCTCTTCTTGACGCAAAATTCAGTTCAGGGCTTAACAAGCACATATCAATGTTCTGCCCTGCAGCTGGAGTTCCTCATTCTGTAATGTGAAGGCAAACAAAAAAGTTCCTGGATGCAGGACTTGTTTTCAAATATTTTTGTGGAGGGCAATTAACTAAATCACCAGTATATCATTTATTCCTTGTACCTATCTACACTTTGCAGAATCTGAGCATGCTAAAACACTGATCTCATCCATGTATCATCCACATATTTTCTTATCTATTCTGCAAATTAATCTGTTAGAGGAAAGTACATCATGCCAGCTCTGACAGCCTGAATAAGGCAAGGGTGGTGCAGTTCCATGCCCAAGATGCAACTAGTAATGAGGCTGAGCAAACATTCCCCATAGGCATATGAAGACAGAACACACATATGTATATAAATATATATGTAAATATACATGGCCAATCACACAGATCAACAGAAAAATATGCAAAGAGCACTCACAGCAATGTAAGCAGTGTGAATGTCCTCATTCTGCTGCCTTCTCTGGCTGAGAAGGATGGAGGTACTCTAGTGGAAATATTTATGTTCACAAGCACAATGTGGATCCCTCCAGAAGATGGGCTCAGATGCTCAGTGTTCTCAGTGTCTGCCCCTGGATCTCAGTCTTGCCAGTTGCTGTCACCTGGACATATGAACCTAGAGTCTACAGCCCCATTCCAGCTGCTGGTGCTGATGCCAATCTAGAGGGACATTTTTATCCATGAACAGCCATGGTAGCAACATGGAGACATAAATGTGTTTTGTTTTATTTTTCTTCAAATGTGAGTATCCCCTATGGGAGCTGCAAACAAGCATTGAAGTGTTAGTGCATCACTGTATTTGCAGAACAAGTTACTCTATCTAGAAGCCAACTGCACTGAAGTAAACATCATTCTTTAGAAAAGAACAGCAAGGAAGAAAAAAAAAAAAAAAACATTGTGAAATAGTAACCCGAAGGAGGAGGAAAAAAAGAAAAAAAGAAAAAAAAAAAGAGAAAAAAAAAAAAAAAGCTTTTCTCAATATAAACCTTTTTGATAACACCAAAAATGTGAAACTTTGAGTGCTGTGCTACAGATGTTATTTTTTGATAAACAAGACATCACACTTTTGGTTACTGAGGTTTCATTGAAAGAATTCTAAGGCTTTGATTTGGACTCATGCTTTTCTATACTGCTTTAACCTGTGTAGACTGTAAGAGTTTCTTTCACATTTGTAGCAGCAGTCCTAAGATTGATGTCACCACCCATTATTATACAGGAGAACATTTGATACTGAAAGTTCCCTGAGCTCCCATCAGCTTTCAATGGTATGTCTGCTCTCTTGACATTTAACATCCCTTAAGTCTGATATGGTCTGATAACTTCAACACATCATGATCTTTTGGGGGAAATAAATAATGTTGTTATCTCTGCTTCTCCATTAAGACTGTCACTATCTATGTTCACAGGGTTTTATTTAGACACCTAATTCGTAATTAAATATAGCTATGTAAAAAGTAGAAATGAAGGATTATAATCATATCATAAACAGGTAAATACATCCTGCTGAAAATGCTGAGTGCAGATAATACAGTACATGAAGACAAGCTTCTCTGATTGTTATATTCATTTCTATGGGCCTGCCCCCATCCCTGTTGATGGCTTGGGGCGTGTTGCTTCAGGAACATAGATGTAGATTAGACCTATATACTCTCTGATTTGTAATTCTTCCTGCTTTGGTGGCAAGCACCAGATGTTTCTAAGGAGATGCTAACACAGGCTACCCACAGAGACTGTTTCTTTCTAATCCTAGACACTGTGTGCTTGGTTTTTTGCTCTGAAACAGAAGGAACTGTCACTTGGGCATCCCAGTATTAGTTTTTCCACGGCTTTCAGAAGATCCTCGAGGGCTTTGGAGAGCCGACTGATCTGTCCTGAAAGATGCCAGACATCAGCTTACGTCTTGGCTAGTAATGAGACTTTAATGTATGAAAGCTGTTTTAAAGTATAGTCACTACAGCAACTAGAGTGACAGTAAACTGAACCTGGCCAAAGGAAAAAGAAAATAAAAGGACCATAAATTTGCTACTGTCAGATATTATAACTGGAATAGCTAAGAGCATTGCATGTAAGTGCAAAAATGATAAATCTTTGCAACACTATCCTTTCTAAGTAATATCTCATATGCTGTAGGACAGAAATGGGGTAGATAACATCTGTCACATTCTTCACAGGCAAGGAGAAAGCCCAAGAGAAATTCTGTAGTGTACCTAAACCTGCTAACCCCCAAAGAGCAAAGGGAAATATAAAATTTCTCATTGTTGCTTTGTTTTATCTGCTGCTATAAAGATGTTTGCAGAATGAGATATAAAATGTGAAAAGGGAGTATTTTGATGATATAACTTGATGTTCCAGATCCAATGCAGTTAAAGTATATCAAGATGAAGATAAATAACCTGGTGAAATTTTGTTGATTTTATATTTAAATTTTCCGTGTCTTTCTCTATAACTTTGTAACTTAAATGCAGACTTAAGACTGGTAGATTTTTCTGTGTTCATAGTAATACTTCATATAAATGTATTATTATCATGCAGTATAGGATATCTAATTTAATTGTTTGCTTTTGATCTTAAACTAGTTAAAGGTATTTCAGGCACCATTTTAATGTCCTTAACACATTGTACATTGCACTGACAACAAAGTGATGTGTTAGTGTTACACAGTATGATACTGAGGTGCCTAATGCTATAAAATCCCTATAAATAAAGAGTAGATAAATAAAGCAAATAAGAATAACCAAGTTGCAGCCCCAAGAAAATGTCGTTTTTGTTTGTTTGTTTGTTTGTTAAACTAAAGCTAATCTTAAATTCAAATTCTGGTAATCTTGTATTCTAATCTCACAAAAGGGTAGAGTAAATTAATATATGTACCAAAAGCTCTCTCACCCAATTGCTTTAGGTGTTGACATCTAAGTGCATTGCTTTCTCCAGTATTTTTTTATAAAAGTTTTAAAAACTAATCTTAAATATATTTATATATAATATTTTATATATGAAAAAATATATAGTATATTTATGGCATAATTAGTATATATTGTATGTATAAATATATATATAGTAGAGGAAGGTATGCTTTTATTATATTAATTTTCTACAGGGAAACATGCAGGTTACAATGTTACGGCACTTTTTATTCTAACATGCCATATAGAATGTGGACCATAATAATCATTTTGGTTGTGCTTTGAGTTCAGCATGACCTTAAGGGTCACTGAATTCATTTCACTAACTCATCACAAACTACAATGACAGCAAAGTCACCCACTGTTCCACCTTCATCTAAAGTAAACAGAATGAACAATTTAAACAGGTGTTTCTTGATCCCTCCAGTGTTTCAAAATGTAATAAAATTAAAAATATAAAATAATAATAATAAAAAAAAAACAGGTTATTCTTTTTTTTGTGTTTTGAATTGGTCTTTACAGTTCATCAGTCAGATACACTTAGACACTTCATATCTGAATCTTGATGTTTCATAAAATAATGCTTCTTTATGTCTTGACAAAGAAAAACATACCTAACATGAAAAACTCATATCCACCTCCTGATTGCAACTGGGAGTTTTCCTAAGCATTTCTTCTCTGTGCACTTTGCTCTACTTCAAAACAGGTAAAAAATGTGGGAACATCTCACCTAGCTTATGAAGCTAATGGGCCAGGGCACCTTTATGATCCCTTGTGGTGGGTTTGAATTAAAATTTCTATTTCACTTGGCTTCCCATCTCTACTTCTTCCATACAGAAGAACCACACATACTTGTGCTTGATACAAGTAAAGTGGAGTCTATATTGAAGCAATTGCACTATGGCTTACCATATCTGAATTTAATGCTAGACTCAAAGACCAATAATAGTGATTGGATGAGATATAACATAGGTGTGCTAGAATCCCTCTGCACCAATTTATGGATTTCCAAAAACAGCAAATTGAAAAATAAATATGAATACAGCTACACTGAATAGAAAAAAAAACAAACAAACAAAAAAAAAATCAGTTTATTTTCCTTCAGCAAGGCTGCTATTTTTTTTTTCTCACATGCTTTAAAAATATTTCTTGTTTTGATTGCATTTTCTTTTCTTTCTTTCCTTTTTTTTTTTTTGAAAACTTGTACCCATAAAAAAATAGCCTTAAAGTAATGCAACTGACTTTAATGAGTCATGTTTCATAAGAAGAGTTACATATTTGCAAATAATTCTTAATACAGCCCTGTAATACTTTCTGTTTTCTAAAGGTAAAGATTCAGTTTGAAAAGGTAGACTATAAAGCTTTTGTCAGTAAACACAAGTTACAATTTCAGATTTACATCTAGCCTTGTCAGTCTTTGTTTTTAGCTTTGCTTTATGAATATCAAGTAGAGGAATTAAGAATTTTCCGAACATACTGCTGATGTTAGTCACTTCTTGTTTTGGGTGCCTTGGATTTGATTTTCCAAGGTATGTAGCTTTAGGCTTCTACTCATTTTATATCAAATACTTTATATTCAGAATTTCAAAGAATTTACCCCAAAACTGAGACTTTCAATTCTTACTCCTCCAGTGTGTTCATTTGCACTTTACAGAGACAGAATGCTGGGAGGGATTCTGTTTTATCAGAGACACAATGTCTTTTTTATTTTATCTATTTATTTATTTATTTATTTATTTATTTTTCTCCTTATTCATCAGATCTGCATTTTCTTTAGGTAAGAAAAGATAACAGCAATGAGCACTAATTTTTCATGCCCCTCTGGGGCTGCATTGGACTGCTGAAAACATGAGATAAGATCACTGGCTTCACTGAGAGACTACATTTACTTTAGATATATGTATAAGAGGCTCAGAAGAGAGGATATTATTTACATTCTGGCATGTTAATGTGTTTCCATCTTTTTTTATTTATTTTTTTTTTTTCACCTTCCCTTTCTCCTTGCTCACTCTTGCAATGATTCTTTTTTTGTCAGTTGAAAGGTGGAGAATGTGTAACAGCTTCACTGGCATTGCTAGCACATGTTTATACGATAACAAAGGGATTATAGCAATGTCTTTGAGGTGAGTGGACTTTTCCTCTGTACAATGGTTTCAATGCATCAGAGGGAAATTTACCTCATGCATTTAGCCTGGTAACAATCTCTAATTAATGCCCTCTTTCACCCATGCACTCCACCCCCTCCAGACTAGAACTCCCTCAAAAGTACATCTTCTCTATGCATGAATGCTTCCACAGGGCTTTTGGTTTCACTCAATCCTATTGAGAAGTCAGCTATCACAAAATCATTTAATAGCCCTTTCTGTGCCATTCTTTCCACCTACTAATTTATGATTCTTTCTCATGCATCTCTGCATTCTTGTAACTATCCTTTGTAGACAGCTTCCTGCCTCAAATGAAGATGGTTTTACTTCTTTCTTTTTTCTTTTCTTTTCTTTTCTTTTCTTTTCTTTTCTTTTCTTTTCTTTTCTTTTCTTTTCTTTTCTTTTCTTTTCTTTTCTTTTCTTTTCTTTTCTTTTCTTTTCTTTTCTTTTCTTTTTTCTTTTC
>CM021701.1:13651705-13670759 GCA_011074415.1 Stictonetta naevosa
TCCTTTCCTTTCCGCTCCTTTCCTTTCCGTTCCTTTCCTTTCCGCTCCTTTCCTTTCCGCTCCTTTCCTTTCCTTTCCTTTCCTTTCCTTTCCTTTCCTTTCCTTTCCTTTCCTTTCCTTTCCTTTCCTTCCCTTCCCTTCCCTTCCCTTCCCTTCCCTTCCCTTTCCTTTCCCTTTCCTTTCCCTTTCCTTCTTCTTCTCTCTACACTTTTTTTTAAATTTTATTTCTGTGTGTTTGTGCAAAGTATGTCCCTCACTTGAGAGATTTTGTTTGCCTTCATCAATGGCATCTGACATATACTGAAAATAAAACATAGCAGTTTTGTTTTTTTCCTGACATACTTACCAAACATTTTAGTCAGCATTTTATTCCCTTTTATTCCCTTTTATTCCCAACACATTATTTCTAAACTTTGGAAAATTAGATTTGTTAATTTTGCACACAGAATACTACAGAAATACTTATGTTTTCTCACCTTCTAACTCTCTCTCTCTTCTTTTTTTTCTTTTTTTTTTTTTTTTTTTCCAAATCCTTTAGCTACACAAAACTTACTGGTTGTAAACATTAGTTTAGGCATATGAGAGAGAGAGTTCTTCCAGATTCTTCTGACAGTGTTACTCTTTTACACTTATTTTTCTCAAAAGTGATAATATTTTAATATTTGTATTTTAATTATATGAATACAGTATAGATCTGTGCTACAAAACACTTATTTAAAAGCTTGCACCTGCAAGTGCCTTCTCTCAAAGGGCACAATAAATTGAGATCCAGTTATTCTGTAGCACCACACTGTCAGCATCTGAAGTTTGAATGATTGAATATAGCATGGATTAATGAATAGTATTTGGGTTGAACATCTGATTAATGTTCATCTTGAAACTATTTATTCTTGCTCTGATAAAATATATATATATATGTAAATACTGTAGAGTGATAGAAAGTAAAATTTACCTAAGGAAGACATTCAGATTCTGTAGTGAAGCGATCTACATTATCTTTAATGATACGGAGTTCTCAAGGATTAGAGAAATATTATAATAATACTATAATTTATTTTAATATATTTTTCACAGATGCCTAGTAAAATAAACTGAAAATCTGTGAACAAAAGAGGCATTTATCTTGGAAACAATTCACAAATTATATATGTGTTCAGATCTGTGTTTCTGTCCATAGGTCATAAGCTTATTTCTGAATAGAAGAATTCTCATATGTATTTTCAAACTGTCTGGATGTTATGCCATTAGCACATTTCATTAACTCAGCTTATATTTTTTGTTTGTTTATTTTTTTTTCTTGGTGTTGAGACAAAATGCAACAAATACTGAGACACCAACAGAAACATCACCTGGCCTTGAACACTATGTTGGAAAGGAAAATGAGTTTCCACTTTGTAAGGAAGTGAAACTTGACACTTGTGTATTAGGCACTCTGCCAGACTAGGTATTTAACTGTGCAAACTACAGCAACTGAGAATTTTCAGAAGAGTAACTCTGCAAAAGATAAAGGACAGTTGAAAAGGGAAACCAGGATGTATACTATGTACCATTCGAGGTTCTGTGGCAGTTGAATCAGAATTTTTAATTTGCATTTTTGAATATATGCTCCAAGTTTCCTTCAGAGGATCTTGCTCTTAATCATTTTTAAACAGTTGCTTCTACTGAAAAAAAAAAAAAAGCAGCTTTTATAATATAAGTTGTTTATATGTTCTGCACTTGTTTCAAATGTATTCTTTTTAAGCAATGCTTGAGCATATCGTAAGTGATATTCTTTGTTCTGCTGAATCTTGGTGATATATGCCATGTTAATACAGAAACTTTGAGAACGGTTTTACTTTCCTTTTTTTTTTTTTTTTTTTTCCCATATCAATATAATTCTATGAGTTGAGAAATAATTGAACCTCTTAGAGGTACCCTAGAAAACTCTCATATCTGTTGTGTTTCCAAATCTCTTGTTGTACCCTGCATTCATTTAGAAGCTCAAGAACAGGTTATAGAATAAGTTCATTAACTTCTTGCATATCATTGTGCACAACATTGATGATTTCAGTAAATTGAATGGAATATTCAAAACAGCATGAAGCCTATCCCATCCAGCTAAGCCACACTGAGGCAAATCAGCAGCTCTGTTACCTCTATTGACTTTCCCCATGTCCTCCTTACATTTCATTGATTTTATTCTGAAGTTATAAAACACTGCTTCATATTGCTCATATTGGGTCAAGGGGAGAGCAGAGTGGGGAAAAAAGAAGAGAAAACCTCGATGCTGTGCAGGCATTGTTAGGCAATAGCCAAAACATTTATGTGTTATAAATACTGTTCTAGCCACAAATAAAAAACACAGCACCATATGAAGAAAGTTAATGAAACGGGAACAGAATTTATTATAAATTTGCATGTGATCCTGTAGACTTCATTGTTTTCCATGACAGCCAAGATAATGTTATCCATATAATCCTTGATTCTATTCCAGGTGAAATCTCTGCTTGCCCTTGGTGGAACCTTAAGATTCTATTATATCAATAACACCAGGTTACATATGTAATAAAAAAAATTCAAAAGAGTGAAAAAAAAAAGAAAAGGAAAAAGAAAGTATTCTTCCCATCTTATGTTAGTTTCCTATTTTTTTTCTTGTTTCTTTGTTTTCAATTTTCCTCCTCTTATATTATTTACAACAGCATTTGGAAAAGTTCACTCCATAGTATTTTGGCATAGAACATTCACAAAGGGTTTTCTTGATCATTTTTGTCTTCTATGAAAGGGCTTACAAGTGAAATATTGTCACAGCAGGATATATGGTGATGGTACTGTTAGCATATTGAAAATATGAGGAAATTCAAATTAAGTTTGTCTACCTTGTCTAGACTTTTTTCTTCTTCAAAATACATGAAAATTGTTAGTTAACTATTCAAAATCAGATCATTATGCTCACATTATGTTAACCACAGTAAATACATCCCAGATGTTGAGGAAAATTGTTATTTTTCAATGAGACTTCTCATTAA
The DNA here is from genome assembly GCA_011074415.1 of Stictonetta naevosa. Lineage (NCBI taxonomy): Eukaryota > Metazoa > Chordata > Aves > Anseriformes > Anatidae > Stictonetta > Stictonetta naevosa. The sequence goes on from CM021701.1 coordinate 13,654,711, forward strand.
AAAACAACATTTACAGCGTTTCTCAAGACCTGGTAAATCCAGCAAACTTTGTGAGAGAAATTGGATATTCCATGTCACAATCTTGAAAAAAATATGCTGATATGTTAATCATATATTCAGTTTAATTAAAAAAGAAAATTATCACTAAAAAAACAATATTTCAAAGTACTAACAAGCAATGGAATATTAAAAAAATGGCCCAGCTAAGAGCACTGTAATTCCTCATGCAGTTGGCTCACTTGTCATGTTACATTTTTGGCTTTGCATTGGTACGAGCTAAATTAACATTATTGAGTTATTTAGATTTGTCAGCTAGCAGTTGAAGAAGTTTTTGAAGACTGTACATCTATATATGTTTTTATACAGACAAGGTGTTATTGTGGAAAATACCTCACTTACTGATTTGATAATTATTCTATGCTTTGTAATCTAAGGCCCTACTATTTGTTTCGTATTTGTAAACAAAAAAAAAATCTCCAGAAGCTTAGAAACATTGCCTCAATATGTGTAAAGTGTATGTAATCATGTCATAGAATCATAGAATAATAGAATATCCCAAGTTGGAAGGGACCCATAAGGATCATTGAGTCCAACTCCTGGCACCACACAGATCTACCCAAAAATTCAGACCATATGACTAAGTGCACAGTCCAAATGCTTCTTAAACTCTGACAGGCTTGGTGCTGTGGCTACGTCCCTGGGGAACCTGTTCCGGTGTGCGACAACCCTCTCAGTGAAGAACCTCTTCCTGATATCCAGCCCCCATGTCCATGGCATGGGGGTTGGAATTAGATGATCTTTAAGGTCCCTTCCAATCCAAACCATTCTATGATTGTATAATTCCATGATTTTATTATTCTTTGACAGTTTGTTGGTCTCTGGAGGTCTTTAGAACCTGGGAAAAAAAAAAAAAAAAAAAAAGCAGAAATCAGAAAAGCAGATATCAAATGCTGAAAAGTACTTTAAGTATTTAGAGAGGTATCAAAACTATATGTTGAATGGATTAGACTTTATTTTTCCAACTGCTAGTGAATCTTTCAACTGAAACACAATTGTCAGAATTCCTGGTGAAATTAATTTCTAATTTTAGTTAAATACATATAAGAATGGAACAGAACACTAAATTTATGTTTATACTGGTAAATTATTATTATTATTATTATTATTATTATTATGTGTCTATATATCTGCAGGTATAAACATTTAAACTAATATTGCTTGGCAGAAGTTTTGCTTTATTATAATTTCTCATTTTATAAATAGTACAAAATATTTTGCCAGAGTCCTATCGCTATCCAATTTGATCTTCATCCATTCCAAAAACTGTTTTATTATGCTAAGGTGTAAATCAAAGGACATAATCCATGTATTAACGATGTGTGCTAGCACAATACTACAAGGGCAAATTGTTATTGATTCATCTTCTTTAGGGAAACAGTTTTTGACAGTATAGAGGATAGATAAAAAGAGATGCAGCTCTAAATTCAAAGGGTAAAGTTGAAAAGATTTACATTTAAATTAAAAAAGTGACTGCTGGAAATCAATAATAATAACCAAGGGATTTAGCTTCAGAAACATCATGACATTAAGAAATATATATATTCAGATTTGCAATTGTTACCCTTTAGGTATACAGGTATACCAAGGATAAAACTGATTGATTGCTCTTTATTTATTTATTTATATTATATCCCTGTTTTTATTAAATAAGCACAGATAATATTGGAATTTTAAGTAAAGTATTTCATACATGTAACATGATAAAGTGCATGATTGTATGTTTTTGACCATCTCTAAACTACATTTATGCTGAACAGACTCAGCTGTGTTGACAATAATGTAATCTATATCTCACATTTTTGTAGGCAGAATAACAATTTTATGTTGTGTCCAATTATTATGTTAAAAAATGCTTCAGTGAATACTTATCAGTTAACCATGCAATGAACTTGAAAATGTAGCTATGTAGAATTACAAAATCTACTCAGAATCTATTGCAGACTAGCATTCTCCCACCTGATTTCTCCTTCATAGGTGAATTATTATGTGTTCAAGTATAATGTCTCACATATCATGTAGATATAGTACAAAGCATTATTGTAATAGACATTCACTGGGAGGCTATATAGGTGTGGGAAAGCAATGAAGGTTAGCACAGTATGTGTGGAGACCTACAAACAGACTGAGGAACCTGTAAAAGATTAATTTAAAATTTATTTGAGAACATTTATAGAATATAAAGATGTAAACCTCTTCCAGTAGAAATTGAATAAACTGACAGCCATGTAGTTCACTCCTTTCCCTCAATTTTTGACCACAAATTGAATCAAACAGATTCAGACTTTGTTGAGATGCCCCCTCTCTCTCCTTCTTCATGTCTCTCTCTCCCTCTCTTGCTTGCTTTCTCTCTCCACTTTCTCTTTCTCTCCTCACAAAAGTCTCTGAAGATTGATAGTTTTACTTTTAACTCTCTTCCTTCCCCCATATATTTTGAAGAAAGCGTAATCCAATATACAAGATAACCCAGCGTTCAATATGGAAAAAGTCAAAGTTTTTTGAGGTCCTTTTTTTCAGTGTATTTTGGTGATCCTAAAAAATACCTTTGTGACTAAGGTCCGACATTGGGATTCAGTTAGCTTTTACTGTTCCACAAACTGCCTGTATATACATATACTGGAAATATTAACGACATAGTATATAAGTATATTAACTACACAGTATATAAGTATATACTTATACTGGAAATATTAACTACACTTCCAGATCAACATTGTGCAGAGTTGTCACTAATGTTTACAAGAACTTTAGTTACAGTATTTTGGAGGCTTTAGAATAATTTATTTAACAGACAGGAAGACATATCATCATTTTGTTAGGCACGTGCAAGTTTCATAGCCTGTTAATGAAGTTCAGTTTTTAAGACACTTGTAAAAGTTACCAAGTCTTCCTAGAATGCAGTTATTTCCATAAATGAATTTATGTTTTGGCTAAGTGTCCTGTCTGGAAAAGATTTATTGTGGGAAACAGGAGAACAGAACACTTTAGTGGGTCAAGTTGCTAGGGAAAGAAGAGGGGAAAGGGAGGAGAAAAGGGACAACAAGGAACAAAATTAAACTCAGCGATGTTTATGTAATTCTCTGAGTTTTTTTGATCAGAGTACGAGAGTAAAGGCTTTGTTAGATTTTATTATTATTATTATTATTATTATTATTATTATTATTATTATCCATCTCTAGAGTCTCTATCTCTTTCTAAATAACAAAGATAGTTTATTTTCTATTTCACAGAATCACAGAATGGTTATAGTTGGAAGGGACCTCTGCAGATCATTTGGTCCAAGTCCCCTGCTCAAGCAGGGACACCTGGAACAGGTTACCCAGGACCATGTCCAGGTGGATTTTGAAGATAAAGATGTCTATAGCAGGAAGGCTTCCTTCCTTTCTGCTTATTTATGCATAAGCCACAATTTCAATTTATGTGTTTATTACGTGTTGTAAAAGAAATCTCACATTGGGTCTAATCAAACTCTGGAGCAGATACCAGAGACAAAGACGAAGAAATCTGAAGTTAATGTGGGATTTCATCCCTACTTTACAATGTGTAGTACAGCTGCAGCATATATATGCTAAATGAATATAATATATGTATGTGCTGGGACATAGTGTCCCTGTTAGTTCTTCTTTAAATCTGGTTACATAGATGTCATCCCTTTTTCAGTATCTGATTTAGAAACTACCATTAACTGACAAAAAGTTATTATTAAATGAAATAAAATATAATCTTATTGTTTTACAGTATTTGAGATCAATAATTCTAAAAATTTTCATTATCTTCATTTTAAACTGGGACAGAGAGAGGGGAAATACTGTTTGCTGGAGGATATTGACATTTGAGTTCTGATGATTCTTGTTGTGATGTATGAAAAGAATTACAACTCATCTCTGCCTGTTTTGTTCTCATCTGTAGATTACACCAGCAGTCATCTGGAGGGAGGGTTCCCACATTTCATTAAACTTTATTAAGCTGTTAAAAATTTACCCTAAAATATTAATTAATCATTAAGATGTTAGACTTTTGTGATGGACTTTTTATTCACTGATTTGTGGATATACCACCTATTTTGCTGAAAAGTAATAATTTCTAGTGAAAGGAAAAGTAGACAGTAGAAGAACACATCTACAGGGTGATACCTAAATTTTTTCCAGAACTACCCATAAATGTCTTACATTGCCCATTTGCTAAGTCAGGAAAAGAATGTGAGCCCCCAAGGGATTATCCGGTACAGCACAGTTCCTCAGTTACTGAGATTTAAACATTTTAATGCCATTGCCTTTATTCCCACATTGGAAGAATACCTTAGGCAGTATTGGACTTAATCTGGCCTATTTTTGAAGTTCCTCTTTGTCACAAACCCTCATCTGCATCTGTGTCTTAAGCTTGTTCTCATATTTACTCTGAAAGGCACTCTTTGATTTCGAATTCTGAATATAACATCTTTCGTAACACCAGCAAGTGGATAAAGTTCAAATTCAGTTCTAACTTCTACATACCTGCATTATAGTTCTTTCTTATATTCCTCCTTTCTATCTTACTGGCTTGACTATACTTTAGAACTATTATTTTGAAGGGATACAGTCTTTGGATATACTTTTAAAATATGTCTGTTTTATTAAGTTTAGCTACACAATATCAGCAAGTGGTATATCAAAAATCACAATGAAAAATTCAGAAGTGGGGCTTGTGAAAGATGCTGTCAGGTATCATCAGATGTTTGAATATGATCTTAATTGGCACAGCTTTAATATCATTAAGAGTTTTGCATATGCTTTAGGTAGTGTTCATGCATATGAGAACAAATATAAATATCCATCTGTCAAGTGAGTGCAGTACATATGGTATCGTAGGATCTTAAAATAAGCAAGGCATGCTTTATAAAATATGATTCAAAACCTCAATGTACAAAAGTAAAAGCAGGCTAAGAAATTTGTTCACATTGATTTGCTTTCTAATTAAAGACAGATTTTCAAAAGGATACCTCCTTTTGAAAAAAATAAAAATTAAAAAAAAATGTGAATGCAAATTTGAGTTTCTCCAAGGTTGAGAAAATTTGCCTCCATTACATTCAGGCATATTTTTCTTTGTATTATGACTAAAGATGACTAAAGACTATTAAACATAACTGGTGGTTTACAGACAGAGACACAACATATCTATTTGAATCCAAGTATATATACATTTAAAGCAAGAATACTCAAAGTTGTAACTTTTCATTGCTGTGTAACTGACTTCTAAAATCTGTCTTTAAGCACTAAAAAAAACCACCACCACCAACAACAAAAACTCATTCCTTTGAGGGGAGCAGAGGGAAGAATCTCATATGAATAGAGTTTGGCAAGTTTCAAGAATTTGTTAACTTCAGTAGTTTTCATCTGCAATAAAAAGATAACAGTTGTGTCAAAATTATGCTTGCTATCTAGCTTTTTATCACAACATTTTTGGGCTGCAGTTATACTCTTTTTAATATCAATAAGGAAAGTTTGTGAAAGAAGAAATCAAGCAATTTTAAGGAAACTTGGATATTAACTTTTCATTTTCTAAATTAATATCAGAAAATGAGAAAAAAAAATCACACACACCAAATAGCCCACTCCTAAAACTCTGCATAATGTAAAGATTAAAGGTATTGTTTTCATTTACAGAGTTAGAAAGTTGAAAAAGATGTGTCTGAAGATTGATGCACTAAGAAATAAGAAGTGGATTTCTATTGCCATGTTTTTTCACAGAATATCAGCTAAATTGACTAGTGTATTGTGCTAGTCTTCCTGTGTAGGAAGAATACATCTCATAGACTGGAAAATAAAAGTTTAAGAGGAACTTGGATCATGAAGGGCCTGTCTTTTTTTTTTTTTTTTTTTTTAGCATAATACACCACTTGAATAAAAGGAAAAATAATGTTTTGTTTTTGTTTTTGTTTTTTCTTTGTTTTGTGTTTACAGTGTTATCCTGGTTAAGAAGTAAGTATTTTGGTTTACTGGACACCTCCCACCCACATAAAATATTGAAGTGGAGTGTAGAGCCAAGTAGAACTTTATGGAAAGGAAAAAAAAAAAAAAAAGAGAGAGAGAGCGAGAGCAACTGACTCACAAGATGAAATTTTCTTATTTTTTCCTTTTTCTTTTTTTAAAGAGAAAGAAAAAGATAAAATATGAAGATCTGTATTCTGAACATAAGAAGACAAAAAGATATTTGGTACCTTATTTAGGGATTTTTTGGAAATTCATCACACGTTTCCTCTCTGCTTTTGGATAAAATGGGAGATTTCAAAAATGAAATAAGATCAAGATCAAAGGTGAAGGGCATTATCATATAAAGGTTTGGAGGATTACACATTCACAGTTTCTTCAAGATGTGCTGTATACAGCTGCTCTGGAGTTATCTCAATAACAAGTTATGACTAAATGTCCAGATAAGTGAATGCATATATAAGTTACACTAAAGAAGTATCTTTAGTACTGTGTAAATCTATTCAAGGTAATTCTGAACTAGACCAGCTATGACATAAATAATTTTCTTTCAGAAGTGTAGAGCTCAGAGCCAGGTATGGCAAGAGTGTACAGAAAGAACTTAAGGAAAGTACCATCTTCTTGTATGTGCTAAAGTTGGTGGGAGATAATCCTCTAAAGATAGAGGATATTTCACTCTTTTTCCTTAAATTTTCATAACACACACCCAGAACAGCTAATCCAGACTGACTAAAAGGATATTCCCTACCATATAAGCATCTGCTCAACAATAAAACGTGAGGAAAGAAGAAGGAAGGAGAAACATTTAGAGTGATGGCTTTTGTCTTCCCCCAAAAAACATAATACATGATGAACCCTGCTAACTGAATGTCTGCCTGTCAATGAGAAGTAATGAATTAATTCCTTGGGTTTTTTTGCATGCATGCGCAGCTTTTGTTTTACCTAGTAAACTGTCTTTATCTCAACCCATGAGTTCTTGCATGTTTACCTTTCCGATTCTCTCCCCATTCCACCTAGGACACATAAGTGAGTGGCTGTGTGGTTCTCAGCTGCCTGCTGGGATTAAAAAAAAAAAAAAAAAAAGTTAGTATGTTATGGTTTCCTGGATAAAAATAAAAAAATGGCACATTTATTTTATATTTCCTTTTCAAAGTATGGTTTTGAGATAACAGACTTATGCACAAAGAATAAATGTGAATTAATAAAGTCATCCCTGATGTAGTGCCATTAATTTCAGAAGTAATTCTGGCCCAATTATTTGGAAATATGTTTTTCAAATGTTTCATTGTATCATAGTAATATGACATTTCACTTGGGAGACCAGAAACATGCAAAGGGACCAGAAAAAGGAGTCAGAAACAATTAAAAACATTCATGATAATCATTTCTTCTGTATCCAAAGAGGTTTTAAAACCTATTATTTAGCTTTCTAAAGAAAAGATGGTATGAATTTGCAATGAAGTGGACAATATGTCAAATGCTAAGATACAAAAGATTATTATTTTTTTATACTTTCTAAATAATAAAGTTGAGTCATCAGTAGGTTAGATTATTTATTTGGCAAAGGCTAACTGTACTGCATTTATCAGAATCACTCCATGGAACTCACTGATACTGTGGAAAAAAAATATGTAAGGTTATTCAGAAAAGGTCAGTACATATTCTCTCGTGGAAATAAAAAATAAAATCATATCAGGCCCAGAACCAATTCAGCATCTATCATTCTGTCAAGCTGGTTTGTTCCTCTGTGACTTGCAAAGACATTCCTCAGAATTCATATGTATCACAGCTGTCTTCTACAGCCCAAGATTAAGCAGTAGATGTTGCTCCTGGTATAGGAGGTAGGTTTTCTTCTTGTCTTGAATGTTTCAGAAAATCTGATTAAAAGATTTTTTTGTTATTATTTTTTTTTTTTTTAAGCCATAGCTGGGCTCTAATCTCTCTCTTCTTGTCAAAAAGGGGGACATATTGAAAAAAAATATCAGATTTACCTTTCCTCCATTTGAAGAAGAGCCCATTGGAGATCCTTTCATACCATTGGGAATTGTAGTCACACAATATTATTATAACTTATGGTTTAAGGCAACAAATTGATAACTAGCTAGAACCAGGAAAAACGACTTGCTAAATCTATGTGAGGGGACAGAATAGAAGTGTAGATTGCACAGCATTTTCATGTGATATATTTTCATAAGATTTATTGTTTGAAGCCAGTCCCAGTTCCAAGCCCACCTTTGGCAAGGTAACAGTGGATGAGAGTTCATAAGTATCAAGTGGTTTCTTCTCAGCTGGCAGCAGAACAAGTGTATACTCAGGGACTGCTATTTTCACTCTTTCTAGTGATAGAAAAAAAATCCGCAGTAGCTGAAAGCTACCTGTTTTGTTTTGTTTTATTTTGTTTTGTTTTTGCTTTTTTTTCATTGATTTTTTTTTCTTGTGCTTTTGTTGCAGCATCATGTTACCTGAAATTCATTTATGAGTAGAATTTCTGCAAAATCTGTTCTAACAATCAAGTCCTGTTTCTACAGTCTCAGGCTGACTTTGCTGCAGTATGCTAGAGTGCAGAAGAATGAACTGCCAGCAGCAACTGATTTATAAGAGTGATTTACCTTCTGGAGAGTGTAATTATGTTCATAGTTAAGAATTAATCAGGTGAGAGAATTATGGAATAATCACACTCTTGACTTTGGAAGGACAAACTAAATGGAGATTTTTCCACAGAGTTATCTCAGCTGATGGAGATCTCTTTACTCTTCAACAACTGAAAGACCAGGTTTCCAGGAAGGTTGTCTTTATTTTTAAAGAGAGAAAGTGAGTAATCTTACAATGGTTACCTTTCAGCTCATATAAGTGAAAATACATGAGTAAAACTGGAGCAAAAATAAAATATGTTTGCAATCATGAAATTAAAATGAAATTCTAGCTGAAATTTTTTTCATTTGCCATTATGGCATTGTGTACTATGAATGTAAAACAATCTTATCTCTGTCTATGCTGACTAAAAGACTTTTTTCTTCTTCTTCTTAATAAAGAGTGTGATGGTTTAATTATTGCAACCTTGTTGGTATACATCCCTTAACGGCAGTGTTTAATAAGCTTCATGGCAATAGAATCTTCATTTGAAGGTGCAACACTGACTGAAAGCATTGAAAGTCTAAAACTGTCTGAAGGCTAAATAATGAGATTTTAAAAATATGGATACTGTGGATACTACATGATTTTTTTTCTAAAGTATATTGTGCTTTACATTTATCTGAGTTCACTGCTTATTTATAGGTAAAAAAATATCCTATGAACTAACAACCAGATATGTTATGTGCAATCATATATAGCATGTGGGAGATAAGGATTCTGTAAGATACTTTTGTTTCTCAGTTCTAGTGGATCTTGATTAAAGTTGCTTAGGTTCATCACCTCCCGTGAAGTGGTTATCATTTCACTTATTCCTATAAGTGTGGTATATTTCAGGAAGTGTTCTGCCAAATAAGTGTTAGCTATAACCATTATGAAGGTGTTCCAGGATCTCCACATTATAACTTGTGCATCAAAGGTATATAGCAATATTCTTTCTTAACCTAACTGGAAATGTGATCTTGAACAAGCTAACTGTACAGGAAAACGATCATGAGAAGATTCTACTGGGATTCTCTCTGCTTTAAGCAGCCACAGTTCCTTGTGTAGCAACACCATGCATCCCCAAGTAGCTAACATCAAAATTTACCTTTTACTTCTAAAGTAATATGAGATAATGAACTCAGTGTGAGGGATATTATCTTTTTTTTTTTTTTTTTTTCCCAAAGGAAATTTTGTCATGGTGAAAAACCTGTTCATGTTTTTGCATTCAGGTGGGAGAAAGACAAGATTCAGGAATTCAACACATTGTTTTTATGAGCAGAATTTTTGTCAGGAAAGGTGAAAGCTCAGTTTCCAAATCAAACACACAACATAGTATGTGGGCTGAGATTCTTTTAGCTTCCCTGGTTCATTATGCTTCCTTATCTCCCCAGCAGTTTTTGTTTGTTTGTTTGTTTGTTTTATTAGTATTTGAAAAGTTACCTTTGGAACTAGACAAATTATTCTTTCTATTATGTCTTGTTCTCAAGCACACTATGCTATGGCATTAATTTTGGTAAGGAAAACAGACTGCAATGTCCACAATGCCAAATAAATGGTCCACTGTCTATCTATATATTTCTCAAGTATTTCTCAAAGGGTTGTTTGAGAAAAAAATTCTATCTATCCCAAAGGGGTTAAAGGTGTTTTGCGTTTCATTTGCACAATGAGGGATTTGTGTATTAAGGTAGTAGTCTGCATATTATTATGTATAATTATATCTATAATTACAGCCCTTTAATTCCCTGTCTCTCTGAGATGCCACCTGCAATAAGCTGGATCATTCATATTTAACATAAACCTTGTTATTTTTAAAGCGTGGATAATAATTTTTTTTTTGGTCCTTTTTTTTTTTTTTTTTTTTCTTGAAAATCAAGTGGTACAGAAGCCACTGGCCATACAGATTTATCTTTTTCAAGTCTTTACAAAATTTCTTAAGAATAATCTTATTTAGCAGCAACTAGATAAGCATGCACTATCTTAGCTATAATTAAAGTAAAAAAAAAAAAAAAATCTTAATTCCAAAAATATCTAGCTTCAAAGTTTTGGGGACTATATAAGTCCCTAGGAAAAAAAAAAAAAACATGATTAAATCATCAATGAGGTATAGAATAATAATAATTACAGCCTGACAGATACAAAATGTTATACTGTTGAGCATGTCAGTCTAGTTCCCTAAAATGCAGTTGTGTATTGTATTAATATTGCTGAGGACTCTTAATGACAAATTAATGAAATACACCAAACTTTGTGACTGCGTTTCTGAAACTTACCCTCCTGTGGTACTAAGGGCTCAGTTAGAGGTATGCTCCAAACCTTATTCAACATTAATCTGTAAATTACAATGAGTTTTCCTTCCCATATATGCCACTGAGTACATATTTACAGATCATGTAAACAGACCTTGTCTTGCATCTACTGTCTGCCTGCTTTTAAGCACAGGTTTCTGTCATTCTGCAACAATTCCTGTAGAGTTGTGGTTTTGCTTTTTTTTCCTCCACCAAGAGCATTTACTTTTTCTCCTCGTTGGAGAGCTGGCACTGGCAATGATGTTTATAATCCCCTACACAACACAGCTTTGGGACAAGGACAGTCTTTTGCACTGCTATGTGGGCAGTGATCAGTTATTCTGACAAAAGTACTATTATGATGGATAGGATTTAAAGAGCACCCCACTTTTCATGATTGGTGAGTGTTGTTTATCCATCCTTAAATATATTCATTTAAGGTCTCAGACAATGTACTCATGGAGAAAGGCCCACTAGAACTCAGCTGGGCTGCAATCAGTGACTAACATATTAAAAAGAGAATGCTCCCTTTCCTTCAGATTAATTTTATATCTTATTTTTGTATTAAAATTTTATAGGATCATTAAAATAAGACTGTACATATTTTGCATGAAATTTAAAACATTTTTTTTTACAAAATATTAAAGCTTAGTAGTGAAATTGAAAGCCTGGGACAGCACATTTCTGGTTATTGAATATTAGTCTCTGATTCTTCTCTGTCTCCATCTCATCCTAATTGTAACAATTAATATTCAGTACATGTTCACTGCTTTGTATTATAATATGCAGAATTCTGTAAAAAGAGAAGTTAATGAATTTTCACAACTCTCCACTTACATAGCTAAGCTCAAATTTTAAAAATCAAGGAATGATTTACATTTGGAAGATACTTTGATATGTTTCAGTATACATATATACATAATATAGAACATATTACCACATATATTTTACTAGAAGTATTATGAATTTGAAAGTCCCTTCCTGATTCTGTGAAGAGTCTCACTGTATGAGTATGAGGAAGGGAAGATGCGAAAATAGAGTAGCAGTAGAAGTAGCTGACACTGCTAATTACAGATCACACAAGATTTTCCACATCTGGAAATTCTACAGGAAACATTATTATTATTATTATTATTATTATTATTATTATTATTATTTCCTGCTGGACTGTTCTTTCCTTATCATGGAAAACAATAGCAAAAAAAATCAGAACATAAAGATGCTAATATTTGCTTGGTTCTGACAGCAATAGCAATACTAATATTGTTATTGTGAAGAAACATAAAGAAAAAAGAAAGAAGATGAGACAGAAAATGAGACATATAAATGGTCAGAGTCTGGCACCACTGCAAAACTTCAGAAGCTGTACAGAACTCAAACCACTTATATATTGTTAAAGCATTTCCCTTGTCCCTCCTACAGGGAAAGCCCACTGGATATAACTATTTCTTTCTTATGTAAGGACAAGACCCACACAGTGTTATCCCTATGGTTTTTAATTTCCTATTTCAGATGACTTTAATAGTCTCTCAGCTGGTCATCTACAGATGCTAACTGTGCTCCTCTAAAGTAACTCTACTGGACTCTGGAAACTCACTTTCTATTCTGGTATTTTCACAGAAAAAGTAAAAGACAGGGAACAAGGGGAAGGAAGGAAGAAGAAAAGAAGTGTCGTATATCTCCAACTCTAGCAAATTGCTGAAAAAAGAACTGAGATATTTTCATCATTTATCCGTAAAATTAAAAGGTAGGAAGCTTCTCAATCCTAAGAAGGAAGTCCATTAGGCAATCAGAATACAAAAGATTTATGTAGAAAACTATCCAGCTGATTACGTGTTGAACAAGAAGCTCTAATTCTTCTAGTTTTTTTCCCTGTTTCTACTGAGACATCAGTAATTTTGAGGATATTTAGACACATAGTCTTGGCCAGTGCTTGTCCTAGCTACTTAAGCATCACTATGGCATTATCTCTTTTTTGTCTGTTTTTGGAAGTAGTCTTATTGTTCTAAGAAAACTTAAATCAAAATTATTATGTTTGATAGATTGTGCTGACTGCTCATCCTATCAATTCTGAAATGGTTGATCAGCTGTGATTTTTTTCTGTCATTAAGTAAATAGGCTGCCCTATTTCTAGCCATTGTGAAATATCTGCTTTAATAAGAAATTAGTTTATGCATCAGAATGTTTTCAAATTCATTTGGCTGAAAATCAGAGTAAGATCCATCATAGAGATCCATCCATAGAGAACTACAAACACTCCACAGAGGTCACTACCCACATAGGCCAGAGTAAATTCCCATTTCCAAAGGAAGTTTGCATTTCTTTTGTTTACGCAAAATTCATAGAGGAATATAATTTATAGCCATTTGTTGTAGCTTAAACACATCAGGCAGCTAAATACCACAAGCTAAATACCTGTTCACTCTCCCAAGGTGGGATGGGGGGAGAGAATCGGAGAGGTAAGTGTGTGAGGACTCATGGGTTGAGACAAGAATAGTTTAGTAGGTTAAGCAAAACTGTGCACTCAAACAAAGCAAAACATGGAATTCATTCACTACTTACCATCAACAGATACACATACAACCATTTCCAGAAAAGCACATGTAAATGTCATCACTCTAAATGTATGCCCTTCCTCCTTCTTAGCTCCTCATTCTAAGCTTCTTCCAGTTTATATTCCTAAGCATGATACCATATGGTATGGGACATCCCTTTGGTCTGTCTGGGTCAGCTGTCCTGGTTCCTTCCCCTCCCAGATCCTTGTGCACCTTCAGCCTCGTCACTGGCAGGGCAGCACAGGAAGCCAGAAAGTCCTTGGATCTGTGCAAACACTGATCTACAACAACTGAAAACATCAGTATGCTATTACCCTTATTTTCACCAAAAATCCAAAACACAGCATTGTGTAAGCTTCTACAAAGAAAACTAACTCTATCCTAGTAAAAACTATGACAACTTTTTATATTGTTATAACCTCTCTGATGAAAGACTGTGAACGTAAACATGTATCCCAAAAGATATTACTAGTGATTGTCATTTTAATTATATATTATTTATTCCCTCGTATGAAGTGAGCTGGGATAGATTGTTGGATGTACATTGTTGAGCCCCGTGTTTATATTTCATTTAACATATTGATCCAAGTGCTAAAGTACTTTGAACTTGAAGTCAACTTCCAGTTTTCAGGAAAGAGCTTCACCCTCCCTCATCACATTTATGTTGGTCAATTTGGGAAACAATACAAAACAAAAACAAACAAAACAACAAAAACCATCTGTTTGCTTCAAGAATTTTTTCCTTCACAGAGAAATATCTCTGTCATATGGAGGAACTGTTTTGTCATTCACATTCCAGTCTTTCATATTTTTCCAATAAAGAGGACTTAAGGTTAATATAAAGGAAGTTTCTGTTGCTCAGAAAGCTACTGATTTATCTCTGACTACCATGGGAAGTTAGACAGCAGTGAAAAGCCAAATAAAACCTTTTTCTTTTAAGAAGCCTCAGTCTTGCTTTCAGTGAAAATGTGTACTCTGATTTATTTATTTTATTTATTCATCTATTTGTTTATTTATTTTATATTTCCAAGTGAGATGGAAGAAATGTGGAATATCATTTACAACAAAGCTCTGAAATGCCCTCTGCTTTTCAGCAGTACGTATGAAGAAGCTCTGAAAAGCCCTCTGCTCACGGTACATATGAAGAGTGAATTGAAGTTGCTCAGAATAACAGAGAGTAAAATCATGACTCACTTTAAGGTCATAGCAAATTTCAATAAGAACCAGAGTATATTAACTTCAGCTATTTACAATTTGAAAATTCAGTGAAGACAAGGATGAGTTGAGCAGTATCTGAGAGAACAGCCAAGACTTATAATGCCTTTAGCTGAAATACATTTCTCCCTTCCCTGTACAGGTAGTCTTATAACATGGACTCTGTTAATCCAGTTGACACAATCACAAAGCTATAGTTATTATTTTGTTAGCTCAGTTGGAATCAGATAAGAATCATAGAATCATTAAGGTTGGAAAAGACCTCCAAGATCATCTGGTCCAACCATCACCTTACTACCAACGTCACACACTAAACCACGTCCCTAAGCAACAGGTCCAACCTTTCCTTAAACACCTCCAGAGACAATGACTCCACCACTTTCCTGTGCAACCCGTTCTAATGTCTGTCTACTCTTTCTGAGAAGAAATGTCTCCTAATTTCCAACCTAACCCTCCCCGGTCGCAACTTGAGGCCATTCCCTCTAGTCCTATCACTAGTTCTGTGGGAAGAGGCTGATTACCAGCTCCCCACACATTCCTTTCAGGTAGTTGTAAAGAACAATAAGGTCTCCCCTGAGCCTCTTCTTCTGCAGACTAAACAACCCCAGTTCCCTCAGGCATTCCTCATAGGAATTATGTTCCAGCCCCTTCACCAGCTTTGTAGCCCTTGTCTGGACAAATTCCACAGCCTCGATGTCTTTCTTGTAGTGAGGGGCCCAAAACTGAACACCATACTCGAGGTGTGGCCTCACCAGAGCAGAGAACAGGGGGACAATCATCTCCCTGGTCCTACTGGCTACACTATTCCTGATACAAGCCAGGATGCCGTTGGCCTTCTTGGCCACCTGGGCATACTGCCCATGGTCAGGTGAGCATCAATCAGCACCCACAGATCCCTTTCCTCTGCACAGAATGCTGCAATCTAATTATTTGGAATATGCAATGATATTTTAATATAGCAACAACAACAAAAAAGATGACTAAACTGACAGTCAAAACAGGTCAAATTAATTACCTATGAGGATTAGGAACAGACTTTCTGCTTTTGCCTGTACAGTAGGTTCACACTTCATTTTTTTTTCCTGATTAATTTATGTTACTTAACCTTTCTTACTGTTAGGTAACACCCAAAGTGGTGCAATTTATGGCACTATTCAATGAAGTCGTAGAAGTGCATTTGTTTTTTTGTTTTAAATAAAGTAAGGTTATATTTTTCCCCTAAGGAAATCCACTAGCTCTTGAAAAATATAATTGAAAGCATATATGTTGCTTGTATCAACTGTCAGTAAATATATATATATAATATATATAAATATAATATATATATATATAATATATATATATATTTCCAGAAA
>CM021701.1:13671159-13786637 GCA_011074415.1 Stictonetta naevosa
TGTGGAAGACGAAAGATTGAAAAAATTTTACATGTGCTGTATCTAAGATGAAAAGTGAGTTTTTGTTTTAATGTGAGTTCTAAGTGTTTCAAAAGTCATCAAGTTATTGAAGACACATGGCAATGTTGATGGATTGATGAGAAATCGGTACCGTTCCATGGTAGTTCATAGCACTAACCTCCTGAATTATGTACAGGTTGGCTTTTGATGAAAAATGGTGAGAACTGTATGAATTTGAAGACTTGATAGATTCTGCTTCCTATAGAGGTTGAATCTTCGAAGGACATGAAGTATATAAGTTTACAAAAATTTTTATTCTATATGTTCTGAAGCAGAGGGTTTTGTTGTTGTTGTTGTTGTTGTTGTTGTTGTTGTTTTTAACCTTTTTTTCTTAATGAGAGATCAGTATTTCAGTAAAAATAATGATTTGGCCAAATATAGGTAGCATATTAAGTCACAGATTTTAAATAATTTTGTTGAAGTATATACATATTGGAACAGTAAAATTACTTCTTTTCTTCCCCAAATGGAAATAACACATTTCTTTAATCCTTATGTATCGAATATATATACATTTTTTTCTTTCATGTCATTTCAAAGGAATCCCTTTCATCTCTCATGTGCAGGTTAGGCAAAGGAAAGGGTGAATTCACTGAGCAGACATAAAAATCTTATTATTAAAATGAGAGCAGTAGCAAGATATGACAAGAAAAACTAGTAAACAAAATGGAAGTACAGCAAACTGCTTGCATTTCATATGATGAAATGTTACCAGGAAAGCTTAGAAAATTCATAAATGCAATGCAATAAACATTCCTCATAGTTAGTGGGAAGAAATTTAAGGACATTTGATTTCTTGTTTCCATCTTCCTGACAGGACAGAAAAACATTTTCATGAGCTGTTACATAATTTTTGCATTTTTTTTTTTTTTTAATATATATATATAATCCAAAAATAGAGTAAAAAAAATTAGGAAACACATATAGTTTGAGAGCTGCAATGTAGAATTATGAATTAAAATAGATATCTCCTGCAGGAAATATGTTGAAGCTGACAATGTTGAAATATTGTTTGTGTTGTTTTTACACAATCATTAGGAAAGGAACTGTGAACAGTCGGTCAACAGAACTATGTCAATATCACAGTTTTCAGGCTATATTTAACATGAAAATGAATTGAGATTTTTTTTTTTTAAAAAAACAAATCCTGTTATATGTTTGCAAGAGTAAAGACCAAAAAAATAAGGAAGTGTTTCCATCCATCCTAATGTGAAATTGATATATTATTTTCAGTGTAAGAAAGACAGGAATATTGGTCCCTTTAAATCATGATGCTGTGATAGCTTCATTCAAAAACAATAAGTGTGTATGTCCTAAATAATTTTACTTTTCTTCAAAGAATGGGTAAATTTCAGACTGAGTAACAGTCTGAAAACCTATGATTTAGAAGCTACTGGAGAACAGTATGTCACTACTTACATGTTGTTGAAATATTATCACCAAAATAATTGAATTAATTACAAAATTTTAGAAGTTAAAAAATATACACTCATGCAAGATACTGACTAATGCAAACTAGCAGCTCCCCAAAAAATAAGTAGAACATGCAAGCCCCCCCCCCTCGAAAAAAAAAAAAGACAAAAGCAAAGATTTTACTTTTCTTAATGACAAAGAATAATATCTGGAAAGTCAGGAAAATAATTTAAAATGATCATTTCAGATTAATTCATATTAATAAAATATGTGAAATGTATGATACAAAACCTACAGCTGTAATATAGCTCTTCACAAGATCTAAAAGGAATTTATGAAGGACGTACATTTCTACTAAGATCTATGGTTAAGTAAAACTAAGACATAAATAAAAAGGAAACTGAAAAAAAAGATGTGAAGTCCAGATATGTGACCCTAGGAGTTTTTAATTTATCTTAGAGTCTTTAGAACAGGACTTTAAAATCAATTTCAAGTATCTTGAGTACCAAGATGGGGATGAATAACAATTTTGATACACAAAAATTTTGGTAGAAATGCATAAAAAATAATTTAATCTCTAGTTTATATAATTTCATGTTCCTACATTTGCATATTGTAAATAAATTTCATGTTCGTTATTGCTTTTCTATTTAAGATTGTTTATAGAAACATACTGCAGGGAAAAATAATTATTACCAAGCTGGAGCACAGTAATAGAGTAAAACAGAGATTGACACAGAGTTCATTTTACGTCTTCTTTATGTCTTACTGTTGTTTTCTTAACTTGCCTGCAAGGTACACGAAGAAATAGAAGTCACAATGCTGTTATAATTTACATAAATATTTATTCAAATACATTATTTTTTCTGTCTGATTACTACTGCTGCAAACTTGAAAAGGTTTTTATTTTGAAAAGGTGCATGTTCCTGGATTTCAGTAATATTTTTTGCTCTTTCTTCTTAAGTCTTAGCAAAATAATTCATTTTGGAAAATGACTGATGAGTAATGTTCATCAAGAAATATGCACATGGAACAATTTTATGAAAATTTAAGTGGAAAAGCATTCTGGAAAAAAATATATATATATATATGCCTGCTTTCAGATTTATTAAAATACATGAGAAAAACCTCATTTTTTTACAAAATGCCTCATAAGTTGACTTAGCCTGGGAAATCTTCATAGAGGAAGATTTCTCACAGACCATACTGAGCACATAGGCACACAGTGAACTCATTGTGCTACCTGTCTAAGATGAGTTAATTTCATAGCAGTATTTCCAGTGATAAATCTCTGTTCTTATACTCTCATCAGCTCCCAGGAAAAATAATACACTGAATTGGAAATAAGAGTTTGCAATTTCTTTTTATATTAATTAGATTAATTATAGTTTATTATTACCCACACTTAGGAATCAGTTGTTGGTATCTGATTTATATCTTTTTTATTTTTATTTTTATTTTTTGTTGCTAAAGCGGGACTGCAAAGACTGAATTAAAAAGTTGTCAGTAAGGAAGATTATTTAAATAGTCACTATAATAATAATAATAATCAAAACATAACAAAACCCCACGTTGTTACTGGAGGGTTTATGACATGAGCCCCAAAGAAAGTGTGCAGTAGGCCAAAAATTTGGTCAAAAAACACAATCACAAGATAAGATCAAGACAAAAACAAACAAAAAAACTAACAAAAAAAGCGTGTATCACAATGTAGTTTCAAGAAAAACAGTGAAATTGAGCTAATGTAAAACCAAGCAGGAATACCAAACAGGAAGATAGAATTAGATACAGGGATACAGCTTCAAATAAGTTGCTAAACACCTCTCAAGATCATCTGAAAAGCTTAAATATAGTTGATATAATTATTGGCCAGATCTTTTCCTTATAATGGTCACACATCACAAGTACTTAGTGTCCCAAAAGACTGATTTTAGTCCCATTGGCTGAAAAGACAGGTGAACTTAACCATGACTGATCACAGATATCAAGCTCACTTGTTCACTAAATCTTTTAAATAACTTTTATAAGTAGAACTGTGGAATTCACTGTTATGAAAAAAAAAAAAAAAAAAAAAAAAAAAGTGACATATTCGTGTGGCTACTGCACACACATCCATTTGTGTTTTATGTCAAGCAAATACTGTGTTTCTGTCTATTAGGTCCAATATGTAACTCATTCCACAGAAAGCATACTATGTGGAATATACATGTCAGTACTTTCAGGTCTGTAGAAAGCCTTTCAAAGTGAAGCAATGAGATATGAATTATTGTTCTGGACTAGACCAGTTAATGACATTTCTTTATCAGTACCAACTAACACTATTAATTACTACAGATCAGTTTAGTAATAAGGTTTTCATCAGCGGTGCTATAAAGTCTAACACAGGATGGAAAAGAAGTTTCCTAAGAAGAGGGAAAGTTCAGAACGGTGAAAGAAAAAGAGACTGAGAGAATAAAGAGCAGAGAGGGTAAGCTAACAATGAACACATTGACTTAATAATGATGCTGTGTGTAACCATAGGGTACTGAAGAAATAATAGTGACTAAATATTTAGTTGCTACAGTTACTATCCTTGATCTTTCTGTGAACCTCCCAAAGTGACAGCAGTGAGTACTGCTGTGGATCAAGGCCAATTTTGCACTTTTGCCCATGGACAATAATTACAATAGATTAATGAATAAGGAAATGCCTGCAGAAAGAGATCAGTCTTGCAACATTTCCCAAAGGTCATTAGATTTTTTTGAAGACAAAACTGTAGTTTAAATCTGCCCAATTACTGCAATTTCTTCACTTTACAACATATTTTTTCACTGCAAAGAATCAAGCTGAGTGTATACTCCCATGTGATACAGACACTTACTCGTACTCTTAGTATGGATCACAATACCATAGATTATATGGGCATCATTATTATTATTATTATTATTATTTTCAGTGGCATAAAGGATGTTTTCACTGTGTTTGTATAATGTAAACTGTTCCCTTTTAGGAAAACATGTTCCTACACATGTAAACAAAACTGTATATGTAAAGGATTATTATGATTTTTAGAGCTGCCCCAGTGGGTTCTTTCTATAGCTTTTCTGAGAAAATATATTTTTCTTGTGGTTTCTACCTATGGTTATATAATTTTAGCTGGATTTTATTATCTCTGCTTGAATTAAAATGAAAGGCCACCGTATACTGTTAATTAGAAGTTGGTTTTCACCTCAGATATACTCACAGCACATATATGAAACTGATTTAGTGGGATAAAAAAAGAAACAATATTTTCACATATTTCTTGTTACTCTTCTAAAGATTAAAAAAATAAAATAAAAAGGACAAGCAGAAACATCAGACTGCAGCCCAAAAGTAGCAAAGTACATAGATGATGTTTTGATGCTTCTTGACTTTTTGCAGTGATATCACCTCCTATCACTTGCCAATTCTGTCTTTATATGACTGAAAGCAGATGATGCAGTCTGATTCTTATTAATCGCTGGCCTCTTCATTTAAAATTTTGATTTCCGGTTATTTTTAGATTCTTGTTACAAAACTTCTGTTTTCACATGAACATGTTTTGTTTTTCATAGAGTATAACTGACACCTCTCTGTGACTGCATAATTTCTTTATATTCTGAATTGTTTTGCTGAAAAAAAAAAAAAAAAAAAAGGAGAAAATATGTAACTTGAGTGCTTCATAAACAAACATTATACAAGACCATATCTTGAACTGTCATGAATCTGAATAACTCCATGGACATTTATGACCTAATAACCACCCCCTAGGAACTGGCTATGGTGTTATGCTGATTCTTCCCAAAAGAAGTAAGGAAGAGCAGATCATTTTATATATCATAGCCTTAGGTTTCCCTTATATGTGTTTATTTTGAAGGCCTATGGAAAGAGGGTTTTCTTTTGCCTGTGTTCCCCTGGTTCTGAAGTTAATCTAAATTATGAAAATTACTAACAACGTCTTCAATCCCAAATGGGGATCACTGGTGAATGAGGCATTCCCATCAAATTCTTTTACTGGCTTCTTCCACCACTACAATATTTGGCCTACCAATTACTGATTTACAACATTTTTTGTGAACAGACAGCCACTTGGGATGCACAATTCAATACCACCACAGAAAATATACTGGGATAGATAAAATATATTGGGTTATGTGTATATGATAACATGTAAAAAAATTAGCACAGTGCTGAAGAGCTATAAACAACCTATCAAATCATGGTTAGCACACAGTGTTGATAAATATTAGTAATATCATTATCAGATAAGATATTCTACCATGACAAAAAGTATTGCTTCCCAATGGAAACATGGGTTTTGAAGACTAAAGTCAAACACAAAAATTCAAAGGGAGCTACAAAAGATCATTTGATCATTTGTTTTTAATTTGATTGTTTGAAGGATGTTGTTCTATAGCAAAACAAAAATGAGAGGGAAGTTGGGAATTTTAGGAAATTTGCAGTTCTGGTGACTTTTTTTTTTTTTTTTTTTCCTACCTGTAAGATGATAGAATGCTACAGACACTCACAGATTTTAGTTACCATTAATTTAATGAGGTCACTCTCCTTAGATGGAAGGTTTTCCTACTCTTGACACATGGAAGACAAGTTCATGTTGCAGTGGTTGGTGTTACATCTAAATAGAATATTTTCAATCTCTACATGCTTTTTCCAGTACATTTCTACTTGTTTGTAAAATCAAATATTTGCAGCCTATATACTTCCATTGCTTAGTTTGGCTTCTGGTTTCCTTTTTACAATGGAAGATGCTGTTTATGTTACATAAGGGCATGCATTCAGAAATCAAAATAGTGGATATGATTTATTTATTTATTTATTTATTTATGTTTCCTGAAAATGCTCTTTTATTTTTTCCAGAAAATGAGTAAAATTGTATATTAAATGAAGCTGGTGGTCAGAGTGTTCTTGATCCTTACACAACACTCAAATTCTTGCTTAGACAAATGCAGGTTAAGAATTAGACTAGAAATCTTTGTTTAGCCAAATTTTCTCATGTAATTTTTCATCCCTTCTGTTTCAGCATGGCTATGGCAGACTTTCTTTGGTGATTTCAGTGTACCTAATTCTGCAATTGTGGAAAATGAGTAAAACAGAAATCATTTTTAGCTTCCCTCCTATTTTTTGTGTAATGTTGGGATTTGATACTGTTGTGGTTTAACTCTGGTAGGCAACTAAGCACCACACAGCAGTTTGCTCATTCCCCTAAGCAGGATGGAAAAGAGAACTGGAAAGGAAAAAGTGAGAAAAAATGTGAGTTGATATAAAGACAGTTTAGACATGAAGAAAAAGCTGCATGTATAAGCAAAACAATATAAGGAATATAAGGAATTAATTCACTACTTCCCATCTGCAGGAGGATGTTCAGCCATTTTCAGGAAAGCAGGACTCCATAATGAGTAATAGTTAGTTGAGAAGACAAATTTCATGACTCTGAGTGCCTCCTCCTTTTTCCCCAGTTTTACTACTCACCATGAGCTCATATGGAATGGTCACTTTTGGTCACTTTTGGTCAACTATCCTAGCTGTGTCCCCTCACAGCTTCTTGCGCATTCCCAGCATTCTTGCTGACAGGGCAGAATGAGGAACAGAAAAGTCCTTGACTCTGCAAGGACTGTTCAGCAACAACTAAAGCATCAATGTATTATCAACACTATTTTCTTTATAAATCCAAAACACAGCACCATACGAGACACTATGAAGAAAATTATGCTAACAAAAAACAGGACAGATATTCAGACTGATTCTTATCTAATTTATCTGGATCTCTCTGAGAAATAAAATTTACTTTGATTATTTGGCTAAAGTCTGCATGACCTTTAAATGTGTAATTATGGTGTGTCAGCCTTGGCTGGTTGGTCTTATCAGTAGAAGTAAAATTTACTTAGAACCTGAAGGTGGTTCTAAGCTTCATTGACTGAATGAGACATAAAGGACGATTCTAAAACTCAAAAGTGTTGGAGATCAGTGAAGTTCTGGTGCTGGTGCCTTAAATATGATGATGTCATTGATGTTTCTGCTAAAAGCCATTCAGACAAGAAGCAAGGTGACCAAATAATAACACTTAATAAATGCAAATCATAAGTGCATTTCTATTGTAGAATATTATACATTGTTTTGCTGTATGGGATATCTTAATAAGGCAAAGCATACTGTGACTGATATCAAGAACTATGATTAAAGCTTTGTATGGAATTTATGAAAGTACCTGAACTCTCTGAACCAGCCCATTCTTATCTGAATACACTGTAGGCTTATCCTTGGGAAAGCAGCTGTTAGATGTATTCAGGAAATTCACCAAGATGGGGATTAGGACTGGTAAATAAGTGTGTACGTGCATGCAAGATTTAGCAGGGTATGCGGGAGGGAAGAAGAAGATCAAGGCTATAGCTGCTCCTTGTGTGGGGAAATATCATGAGTACGGTAGACTACAGTTTGTTTTAACAGCAGTGATTGTATTTAGCATTCTCTTTCTGTCATAGAATAAGAACAGGAGTCTGCACTGACCTCCCTATGTTCTTGGCCAGAAAACACTTCCATGCTTTTGAGACCAATGGAGAGTTAAAATTTTACTTTTGTTTATGAGATGGTGTAGTGGATAGTAAACCATTGTATAGTGGATAGTAGAAGTATATAATTATTTCACACTAACCAGTTGTGTCAAATTCAATAGATTTATCCTTTGTGGTCCTCCTCAAACAAAGGAGTGTATATACCCGTGGAAAAAAGAAATAATATATGATTCCTAATTTATCTGAGATGCAAGGTATATAAACCAATATTTGACTTATGTGTGGAAGAAGCAACCAGAAAAAGTAAAGGTATTTATACAGCTGACAAGGTATGCCCACCATTTGTTTAAAGGATTTGTAACCTTTATAGATCTTGTTGATTCTCTAAGTCCTGGCTAACCATGTTATTTATTTTTTTCCCTATTCAAATTTGATTATTGTTATGCACTTTCCATGAGATAATATTTTAAAACATTGGGAAATCACGTTATTGCATAATCCCTCAGCCCACTTCTAAGTCACCATTACTCTCCAAACAATTTCCTTCCTTGTTCCACCAGCTGTCCCATATAACAGATGAATCCTAAAGAAACTTTAAAGTGTTGGGTTTTATTTAAAAAAGGAAAACAAAAACCAAGAACAATGACTGAGCAGCTAGCTCATTTCATTGCACACTAGCAGCTGGAAGGCAGCGGGGAAATGAAGGATTTCCATGGCAAACCATGATCATGTAATATAGAAAGAGTTACATATGGGAGTAATCATCACAATTTACTTGAAAATCTGGAAAGTGCATTCATATTATTTATGTTTGCTTCCCGAAGTATTGTACTCATCAGGATATGTTCACAGAAAGTAGATTTTGAGCCCGATTTCAAGATCTAATGCTTAAGACAGAAAAGCCTTCTCTATGACCTTTATGTACATGTAAAACTAACCTATATAACTGGCATTTCAAAACTGAGCTTTCTCAACACATTGTTCAGAAATGGACTGAATACAGCAAGTGTTTTGAGAAGAATACTCAGGTTGTTTCCAACTGAAAAGTTATTAGTTGTTTGCAGAACGCCTTGGGACTGAAAGGGGAAAATCATATATGTGTTTACCATCTAAGTTTATACTTTGTAAGTAAATACTATTAAAGCCAAATTGTCTGGTCCATTTTTGCATTGTTTAGCTGTGAGAGTGTCATTGGTATCACTGGGGACATTCCACCTGTTATACAACAAAGGCTGAAAACTCAGCTGTATCTGGCTTGTTGACAACCCTCCTGGATATCATGCACTGTTGTCTCTGTGTATGGAGTTCTGGAAGTCTACAGAATGCTTGCCACAGAAAATCCCAAAATCTAATCCAAATAAAAGTTATCTGTCCTATCCTTCCAAGCTGCCATGAATGGCATGGCTTTTCTAAAAGTCCTCAGCAGAACAAGATGAGCAGGCTTCTTGATATAAGAAAATAGACAAATTGACATTGGGTCCACACCAGCATGGAGACTGCCATCTGGATCTTGACCTGTAGGAAGAATGCCTGCCCTCCTCTCTGTCTGTAAAGGAGAGGAAGAGAAAAAAAGGAGATGTTTCACCACAATTATCACAAGTAGAAATGTACAGACACCTTGTGACAAGCAAAAAATAACTGACTCAGAGACCATAATGTCTGCAACAATACTGCAAAAAATAAAAGAGCCTTACCTAGGGAGAACAACTTCCACAATATAATAAGGAAGAGGGTTGAAAAGAGACCTGTCTTCCAGACTAGCTTATATAGGAGGTATGTGACAGGAAGGCGGGAAGGTTGCTACCATGCAGCATGCAGCAATTCACAGTCTTCTTTGCTTTCATTAGGTTGGAAGAAAATAAAATACATAAAGCTGGAAATTTCCAGTCTTTTTTAACATGACTGTATGCCTTTAATCCTGGACTTAAAAAAAAAAATAGTGATAATGGGTCCATTTTATTTAATATTTGGAAGAAAATTCCAGCATCTTTATTAAAGATTTCTCTGTAAAACAGTGGAGGACAAGTCATTTTGATTTTGTTTATGTTGATGTCAAATCTCCTTTTAGCAGACTAGAGGAACTAAGTCAGAACACAGGCTGGTTTTATACTCTTTAGCTCTCTCTAGATACTTTGCCTAACGCTTCAGCCTGCATATGCATATAGTCTGACTAGACTTGGACAGATGGCCTGTATCAAAGTTTTTCTTGAAAGAACTGTAACTAATGTGATCTGGCCCCATTAATCAAGTGTGGTTTGTATGGAAATATTCCCTAGCTGTGAAGTGAGTAATTTCAAAAGGCAAGAGATAGAAACAACAAGTTTTGTATATGTAAATGTTCTCTCTGATTTTTGTTTCTGTGTGTGTGATGCAGACAGTATTGAAATTGTGCATGTTTTGTACTTGTTCTTAAGGTGTGCTCTGTAATCACAGCTTCTTTATATAAGAATTATAAAGTTTCTAACTCTTGTCAGTGGAAGTTTTTTTGTTGCTGTTTTGAGGCTTTAAAATTTGTTTTGTTTTGTCTTTTTTTTTTTTTTTTTTTTTTTTTAACAACATCAACATTTCTGATCTCTTGATTTAATATTCTTTGGGAAGCTCCTTAACTCTAAAACTCTCCCACTGGCAAATGGAGACATAAGTGTCATTTGAGGAAAGAGAATTTTGTCCAGTTTACATCAGGTTTATTGAACCACTATAAAATAATAAATAAAGAATGGTTTCTAGGCTAGAACACCAGAGAAAATAACACTGAAGTGAAAAACTCGTAGCTTATCTTTGGTTTTTCTGTGCTTAAAGAACTATGGCTGCAGCATGGGAATAGATGAGAGGTTCATATATGAAGTGAACCTGAAATATTTATCCTTTATTTAATAGATCCCTTTTGTTTCTTTGTGGTTTCTCTTTGATACATATACAAATAGTGAAATGGTGTAAAGTCTCATTGCACGATTATGTATTGATTATGCTCTCTATATATGTGGGAGAAGAGCAAAAAACAACCTCAACTGTGAAGAATTTGTATCCGTGTTTTTTTTTTCTTGGTGGAAAAAGAGCTCTGTAGGGAGATTTAATTATGTAAGGGATACAGAAAAACGCAATTAGGGCTGGTCTATGAAACAAAGATGCTATGTTGACATTGGAACAGGCTGAAGACTCTGCTTCAAGAGAGTAGGGAAGATGAAAGAGAAAGGAGGGTGGAAAGAAGAGTTTAGGAATTACAATTGGACAGTGGCAGAAACTTTCACAGTGGTACTGTCTAGATGAAGTGTATAAAGCTATAGATGAGGAAATAACATTCTGCATTCCCCCATAGAGGCAGTGATTGATGAACCCTACAACCCTGAGTTGTCCATTTAATGGCTGCTCTGCTTGGAATGGTGTCCACCTGTCAGTGCAGGGGTAGTGCACAGAAGGCCATCCAGGTTTTGATAGTGTTGTTCATGCTATCATTGATCCACACTTGAAAGCAATGACAGGAGACCTTGAGACCTAGATAACCAGAAGGGGATAGGAATGTATTAAAGTCCCACCATGCTTACTTGACAATGTCACATTCAGTAGACTCAATAATGGCAAATGGCTGTGTTACAACTAGTATGAGTCTGACAGAGAGGTGCACATCATAGGCTGAAATGACAGCCTGGCAATGAGATTCTTGCCATTTCAGATCCTGTTCTGAGTCATTGTGCTGATCATGAAGGTGAATTTTAACTTCAGAAGTCATGGAACCCCGGTAGGCACCCCACATAGGTGTCTGTGATGTAATTTCAGAACTATTGTGAGATTATGGGGACACAGTCAGCTTGTCTGGAGCATCAGTGTCAAACTCCCACTGTAGTCCAGACTATCTTGGCTATTTGTGTGGCTGTCATGTTTCTATTTAGGCCCTATACCATGGTTTCAGCTAAGAATGAGGTTTACACCATTCAGGAGAATATGACTCATGAGATGAACAGGCCGCTGCAGTTGATTATGTTCTAGCTAATGGTGTGGCTATCAGCTAGACCCCAGTCTCTGTTGCTCCATCTCTTGTAATTCCTCAATTACATAGATAGTAACTTGGAAAAATAAGAGCTAATGACTAATGTAGACATGGAACGACAGAAGTGGAGTGGTAGTATGGGGTGCAGTGAAACATAGCACAGAGGAGAGAAGACATTGTTTGCCATACAAGTCAAGTGAGATAAGTTCCACACTTGAAGGAAGACTACCTTACTTTTACTTTGCAGGACACTTTATTGTGCAGGCTTCTGTGAAAGAGCCTCAATAGCACTTTACCACATTTAACGTAATACTTTAGCATACTGTAGAAGTATTCCATGAATTTGACTCTGATACAATTGCATTGACACTAGCTTACCCCACTGACAGCCTGAAATACAGGGAGCTAT
Organism: Stictonetta naevosa; assembly: GCA_011074415.1. NCBI lineage: Eukaryota > Metazoa > Chordata > Aves > Anseriformes > Anatidae > Stictonetta > Stictonetta naevosa. The sequence goes on from CM021701.1 coordinate 13,683,557, forward strand.
TTGCTCAGCTCTGTAGAGAATATTTATTAGTAATGTACAACAAGGGAAAATACAGGACTTGTTTCAAGCTCTGGTTCACTGACTTTTCAGCAACCAATTATGAAGACACATTATCTGCATGGGGTTCTGTTTGAAAAAAGAACTTTCTACTTAAAGAATTTAGCTTTTATTGCATTGCTGATAAGCTAAAAGATAAGATTTACCGGATACTAAGAAGATTACATAAAGATCCTAAGTTATTGTTAGCCAGAACTTGTTAGACAGAACTAGCACCGAGAGTTTAAGATGTTAATATAATAAGGAAAGAAAGATTAAGTTATAGCCACATTGAGGATGCTGAAAGAGAGGATGGAGTAGAATGAAAAGTCTGAACCCATTGCTCAAACACTGGTAAATATATCTGTATTCTGTCCAGTGGTCTGGACTATTGCAGAGATACTGTATAGATCAATTGAATCAAAATAATATTCAGGTACACACTCCTGGTCCTGCAGTTTCTGAGCCTCTAGAATGCCTCCATTACTAAAATAAAAAGAAAAATTACCATAAATATAAAAACAAACACAAACAAACAAAATAAAAAAATACAGTAACCTGTATATATTAAATTTTATATAGCTAAATTCAAGTTCACATAACTTAAAAAAAAAAAAAAAAAAGAGGCTGAGGTCTGCCTTCATCAGGTGGAAAATTGTATCTTACTGTCAGTGACAATCAGAAGGGAAATATTGTTGAAAATATGTGACTTTTTTTTTTTTCCAGTCATTCTAAGTCAATATCAAGTTTTTATAATTTTCTAAAAATAATTAATAGTTAAAGAAATAGTTTTGGATGCAATTAAGAATCCCTCAGCAGATATCCTGATCTACCTTACTTACATGGTTGCCTTACTTTTGGTCCTTTACAGCATTAAAAGGTATGAATACAACGGTCCAAAATTATACATCCTTAAAGGTGAGTAGGCAATCTTATATTGAATTTCATGAAGAGTGGGTCCTAACTCTGGTTAGAAATACTTCCATTGAACCTGTCAGAAAAATTACTTTTTATAAAACATCTCCTTTTGTGCTTATTACTTTAGTCAGCAGAAGAACGTAAGTGGTTGACTCAGCAGAAGAACATAAGATGGTCTGAGTAATGTAATAGGTTCTGGCAAACTTGCAGAGGAATTTGGAAAAGAAAAGAGAAAAAAAAATCAGGTCTGTTCAAATACCTCATCCTTCAGCTTCACACAATGAATCATGAAGAACTGTTAAAATGAATAGAACTGTTACTGTTAACATCAGCTGAAGTTCTACTTCCTGAAATCTAAATAAATGCAAGATTACAACTGAAAGCTAAAGAGTGTTATAAGCTGTGTGCTTATACAGCAAATCTTACATCAATGGTCTTCTAACTCCATGTACTAAAACCTCAAGCCACCTCAGTTTTCTTTTAATCTTAACATTTAAATGTATCAGTGTGCAACAATTGTGTTTTCATTTGAAAACAAAGAGGAAGGTAGAATTGTTGCCACAGAGCAGGAGTTTTCTCACTGGGTCATTTACTTATTTTTTTTCTTTTTCTTTTATTTTCCTTTGTTATAGGGAGGCAGAGATAACTAGCTTTTGGGGGAGATATGACTTGCTGTTTGCTGATCACGTTTTGATTCTGAATAGATCACAGATTTCCTGACTTCTAGTCTGACACCCATAAATATTCAAACTCAGTGTGTATTTGTTCTCCATGGTATCTATAAATATACTGTAGATTTTGATTGTTTTATGATGCAAGTTTATTTTATTTTATTTTTGCCTTCACAGTTGGTTTTGTGTTTTTTTTCCTGCTTTATAGACCCTTGTCCTTTTATTAGTTCTGTGCTCCCCATTGATTTTATGCTTTATATTCCTGCTGTCACTACCAGAATCTCACTGTAAACAAGAATGTTGTATCTCAGTGGGTTATTTTGTGTTAATAACCTGTGATACAGTATATAAATAAACCAGAGAGGAGGCCACAGGTGCAATTTATTAGAGTTATTGCAATGTGACTTCAGTAATGTGCTCAAGTTCTTTAAAAACTTTGGTGTGTTCTGAGTTGAGGGTGACAGCTATATATTGCAGTTCAGAAGAGAAAAATAAATACCTATGTAATGAAATATAGCCAAGTCCAACTTAATAATAATTGCAATTTCTCAGTGTCAGTGCTTGGAGACCTATGTGTACCTCATTACAATTCAAACAAAGGTAAAACAGTAGGGTAGCATATTATCCAGATTAGGCTACAAGAATGAAACCAAACCAAATGACAAACCACAAAAAATAGTCTGTCCTCCCTATACTTACACCATTGTTAACTGCATAACAGCATATTCTGCTCCTGCTATGCCCCGGCAGACTTCATATTACATGACCATATTTCAGACACCTTGGTTCTGTTATATATGGAGGAGAGCTGTGTAAAACAAAGAAATTATCTTTCAGAGTTTGTTTGTTTCCCTCCCAAAACATTAGTGAAATCTTCAGATCACTCAAGTGAAGTTTGGAATAATATGGTTAAAAATAATGTGATTAAGGGCAAACCTAAAATTTTATCAACAATACTGGATCTGCTTATGCACAGGCAGAGAATAGAGCTGTTAGCTCTGAAACGTCTGTGAAAGATACTGTGCTTTTCATTATTCACTGCTGTTCATAAGAAATTAAAGCACAGAGGATTCAATGCTTAATGTGAGATGAATTAAAGGGAAGAAACAGAGTGCTCAGAGCAGCTGAAAAAGCAGTGTTCACCCTTACTCTTCCTCATCTTTATAAGCTGCTGCTATGTTGGCTCAAGTGAAAGCTATTCTGCTATTTGGATTACTTTGGAACCACTTAGCACTTTCAGAAGTCGGTCCTAAAAGAATATTTCAATACTATGCTTTATATATACTCAACACTATACTTCATACTCTCCTAAGAACAAATTTTACTTCATTACCTTCTCTAGTCATTGACATCACTCCACAGAGAGTGCAGGTGGCAGCATGCAAATGTGACTAGAACTTTTGACCAGACATACAGCTAAAAGGGAGACTTCATTAATAGAAAGGAGAAAGTCTGTCCTGCACCTCCAAAACTGTAGATAGCTGGCATGAAAATTAAGGTAGTTGGAGCTGTTTGTATTGCAACTATTTTATACTTTATATATATATTTTGTATATTGTATATTTTATATTTTTATACTGTATATATATTACTATTATATATACCAGGAATACATGTATATATGTATATATATATATTTGTGAAACATCCATCTGTCTTGTCTTGTCTTGTCTTGCTCATCTGCAGCATCCTTTTTTGGTTTTTGTTTATGGTGTAAGAGAGACAGCTGATTAGAAAAGGATTAATTTACTTTTGTCAGCTTGTATGGGCAGAAGAGTGGCATCTGACACAGGAGTCATCTTACACTGGGAAAATGATTTCCAAGGTCCTTTGCTAAGATTGTCTCATTCTTATGAATATCATTATCTCAATGACTAGTATACCTGGCTAGTAGATGCCCACCCACATCAACTATAGGTTTTTGTGTCTGTTCCGAGGTGGGGATGCTCATTAAGAGCCTGCTGAATGCTTTCATGTACTGCTAGCTCATAAATAACCAATTTTTACCTTGTTAGAATAAGAATGAATCTTGTGAGATTCATGGAAATTAAAATTCAAGTTTTTTTGTAGACACCAGGAGCTGAGGGAAGGTAACACCATGAAGGCTTAGGTCCTCTTTTAGCTCCTGCCTTGTTAAACTGTTGTAAATATTGCCACTGATATTAACAGGAGTAAAGATCAGCCTTCTTTTCCCTATGTAGACACAAATATGACATCAGTAGAAAGAGCCTTCTTTGGTATTAGAGGGAATACATCCTAGTCTTGTTCCGTGAAAGATCCAAACTATTTTACAAACAGAAAAAAAAAAAATAAAAAAAAATAAAAAAATTCTCCTTTAACTTAAGTAATAAATGCACTGTCTGTACTACTACTACGATAACTCTGGGCAAGTAATATAGAGTCCTATATATTTTATTAGTAGTAGTTTAATCACGCATTTCAAAATTGCCTTTAAATTCTATAGAAACACTTATGTGACATCCTTTCATAATGCTCTCTGGGGCTTCTATGAAGAAATCAAATAAATGATCATAGAATCATAGAGTGTCTTGAGTTGGAAGGGACTCACATGAGTTACTGAGTCCAGCTCCTGGTTCCACACATGACTACCTAAAAATTAAACCATATGTCTGAGAGCATTGTCTAAATGCTTCTATGCTTCTTGAACTCTGGCAGGTTTGGTGCCATGATGAAGTAAATTAAATTTACAACCCCTCAAAAAAGGTATTAATATTTTCTATTTTTCCAGCTTTGCTTTCATTATCACTTTCATTACTGTGTTAGATATAACAAATGTCTTTACCCATGATTTTATACTGTGATGTTGTTTTCTTTTGTATGAGATTATTTTAGCCAGTATATGCACTGGAACTCATACCAGATTATGTCTTGAAACTGGCTTTACTCCTGGATATTCTTTAAAATAAGGAGGATCTAGTGACAACAATTCATTGTTTTCCCAGAGAATGTTACTTTGCTCTTTAGTACACAGGTTTGACATGTTTTTAATCTGTTACAATCTAGACATCACAGTAAGATTTTATTCTTTGTCTAGACTAACAAATATGTCTAAAATTAATGAGACCTCTGTCTCATATATTTTTTATATATGATCCTAATATTTAATATATGTAAACTACAATGAGGACACATCTAAAATGTCTGGCTAGTAATATTACACACACAAAAAATAAAAACATAACTTACCTTTACTAATAAAGATTTGTGACAGCATTTTATTAGTTAAAAAAAAAACATGAACCTTTTTTTTTTTTTTTTCCCCCTCCAAGCTGTAACATAAGAAGGAACTATTAAAAATTTCCAATTACCAGTTTCAATTCCATGTTCTATGTGTTTCAAATGCATGAAGTAATGATGTCATTCTCTCAGCTGAATCTGTTCATTCTTTATAAATAATTGCATATTTGTTGGAGTGGAGCAAGAGAGTGATTCAGTTTCTTAGTTTTTGAGGCATTCACAATGGGAATTAGATGTTACAGTTCCAGTCTATGTCCGAATCAAGAAAGGATTTAGACTCTGGTTTAACACTGCCTGTGTAGTGTTATAACCAGAGGGTTGGCTGAAGAATAGAGGAGAGATTTGAGCTTTTATTTTCATCTGATCATGTATTTTGCCCTGGAATAATAATATTATTAATAAAACAAAAAACTTTTTGAAAAAAGTTGTACAGAGAGATCTATGTTTACCAGCAAAGGTGTAGTTTTGTCAAACTAATGTTTTCCTATTAAATTTATTTATATGTATATTAGAAGACTTGGGCCAGATTAATGGTCCACTTCCTTACCTCATCTTTGCAATGAAGTGTAACCATTTATTCACCAGAACTATTCTGAATTTATAATAGAGTAGAAAAGTCAAGAAAGGGAGAGATTGGAATTTTTGAAAGGGTCTGGAAGATTAATTGGATAAAACCATAATGATGTTTTCAACTAGCTTGAAGTGTTTCTTTAAGCTGACAGGCTACAGATAAGGAAATGATATAGCCAGAAACATGACTGGTTGTCTATGGAATAACATAGCTTTAGCCAAAGACTTGTACCTTTTTAGAAAGTATCTCATTTTATCACAGGTTTTGGGTCAGTTGTTTAATTGCTAAGATGTGTGAGAAAATTACTATGTTAAATTTGTTGCTTTTCTTTTTTACTAGATGTACCAGCAGGTAACAACCTCACTTTACCCTGAAGGCATCATTCATTGCAAAATACTTGCCTTTGGGCATGAGGGCTTAGTGTAAAATCAACAAGGAACCTTACTACTCATCTCTGAAAGAATATACCATAAAAAAAAAAAAAAAAAAAAAAAAACATGGAAATTAATATCCATTTTTTGTATTCAAAACATATATTTTGTCTGCAGTTCGTTTCCTCACTGGGAGCTGAAAGCAGCCAAATATGAAGTCCTCCTAACCTTGGCAAGGACATTTACACAGGAGGATCTTTAACAGTTTGAGGAAGTGACTTCATTATATTACACTACTTTTAAGTTTTCATCTATCCTGCAGAACATTCTTGGCCATCATTTAAATCATGTCAAACTCTGCCACCCCATACAGCATCTGTAATAACCCTGTCCATGAACAAGAACTTCCACTGAAGTGGTATGCTTACTTCACATACACCTTTAGAGACTCCACAAGAATAATATATACACACTTCACTTCTCTGTGAAGACAGACAACATTTCACCTGGAGCTCCTTAGTACTATCACTCCAGACTATCAGAATGAAACCATGTCCTTAGGTGTGTCATTTCTCTAATATTTTTAGCGCCTAGTCAAGCTATCCTTCTGGCAGACATGCTGACATTTTATAGTCAAATTATATGAACACATGCATGCATAGTTTTCTTTAACTAGAAAAATATTTATTTCTGATTACTGGGATTTAATGTATTAAAGTACAGTGAAAGATAATTCTTGCCTCGGTGCTTATAACCTCTCTACATCTAGCTTGCTGCTGAAACTAGCATAATAATATGGGTAAGCTTAGGGTCCAAAAGTCTCCTGGGAAGCTCGGCTGCTGGTTTAATTTTGATCTAATTGAGCATTAATGCTGATTCTCACGATAGGACTCATAGTAAGAAAAATATCTGACTGATGTCCATTACATATGATGTGTGTCTTCATTTGATAAGCATAAATTGCATTGCACTACCATAAAATTATTTACTTTTATCAAATATTACTAGATTCCCCAGGCATTAAGAAATATGATGTGGTAGCAATTTCTTACCCTGCAAAACCAGAAATCTTTAAGCAGACACACCATTTTTTTTTGTATTTATGTTATATAATCCTGTGACAATTAACGTTTGCAACATTAAGGGGAAAAATGGTTTCAAAGGTATAAATAGCTCAAAATTCCATGTTTAGTATGAAAAGCTAAAATAAGATCTCTTTCTCTTTATGGAAATGACTTTTGTGCTCACATAACTAGTTCTGTATCCAGGACTGACAAAGCAAAGCTTTTCATATGTTTAAATATCTTCAAATAGTATAGGAGTGAGTAAAATGGATAATAATGAAGGCCCTGGACAGACACATAGGTGCAACTGCTCTTTGTTTATTTAGAGCTTTTCCTACCAACAGTTCTCATGTTAGGTTATTCATAGGAGGAAGGTGGAATTCTGTCCACATTCACAAACTGCAGGGTGTGGCAATGAGTCTGAAATACACAGTGTTGTAGGCTACCCAGAGATTTTATAACAAAGTCTAGTGTCAGTTTCTGTTTTATTCAAAGAAATTTTCTCCAAATAGTTTTCAGCAACTGTTAATTCTTCGGGTTTCAAAACCAGTAGCACTGTAAGAGAGGTAAAGAGATGATAACAGTTTATTCAGATCCTACTGTTGATATTCTTTTCCATCTTGTTTAATAAACACAGAAATACCATAGAACCGTGGATGAGATCAGAGGTCTAATTCAAAATGAGTGTTTTAGTAATTCCTGTACATTTTGGATGGGGCTCTAAAATATTATTTTGTTTTTTTTTCTGGACATGTATGTCCTTTAGACAATAATGTTTGTGGCCCTGTGCATTCTATTTCACTAGAATTCACATGGAATGACTTTGCACAACTAAATTAAAGAGTTGTGGAAATACACACACACACACACACACAAAAAAAAAAAAAAAAAAAAAGCCTGGGTTGCTCTTAGTATTGGGGAAAAATAATAATAATAATAATAATAAAATATTTTACTGTTTACTATGAACAAATCACAAATGAGTTTTCCTGATTTAGGGAAGCAGGTATTTTTGTTTCAGATTTCCACTTGGCATATATTGTCTTGATGCCTAAAACTGCCTTGTAGGCAATAAAAAATAATAGGTTTCTGTAGTCTGTGACTGAAAATGTGATTTATTCATTATACTCCAGAATTTAAAAGGAAGACTGAAATGTAAAACTTCCTATAATTTATGAATGATATCACTTTTTCCATATTATTTTTTGACCATGCAGCAATGGATAAGGTCAAGGTGTCAACAGCAGTGAGAAAAAAAAAAAAAAAAAAATAGAGGTTTGTCATTTGTTAAAATCTTTCATATTCTATGCTTTTTGATGTTGAACACGGAACTGTCAAGCTCTGAAATTTTTTGGTTTAGAAATTAGTTTCCTCCTAACACAGTTCTAACACTCAGAATCTCAGTTCATTTATTCTATTGGATTATCTCTTAGCATTTTCATAATTCTACTATTGGAATGCTTTACAAATACTACTAATATAAGCTTTAACCTACTAGAAGTCTAGAGAATCTGTCACAATTCTTTAGTTTCATCAGGACTAAAAGCAGTAAATTATTATAAAGCACCATTGAAACTCTACCTTTCAAATGACAAAATATAAACTGTAGTATTCCTGATAACCTTTTGGGTTTCTGGGTGAATCGTAAGTGATACATTATTTATACATTATATATATATGAGTGAGTGAGTGAATGCAAGCATGACTTCAAGAAGCAATCTTCGGCTGTAAAATGACTCTGCTGAAGTCAATGCATGCATTGAAGACTCTTATTATAAAGCTATTCATTTAAAACTGTTTAGAGCTTCAGCTTCATCTGATGCAATACAAAACAAAATGCAAAAAATCACATTTCTTCAAGTGTAAACTCAGATTTAGATTATCACTAAGAACTGCTGTTTTAAAAATCCCTTTATATTTCTGGCCCTCTTTCATTTCTACCTTGTAAATGTGTTTGAATTTGTCAGCAAAATGGTAGATATTCTTCTTTTCACTTTAAACAAAGTGCTGAACAAGCACACAGGCAGTCACAAACTTCAATGCTCATGCTAGCTCTTCCATCATTTCATATAGTCATTGCAATCAGATGTTGATGTACATGCTCTAAAATCTCTGGAATGGTGATCATGTATTTATGAGCAATGAAGCAATGAGTCTATCCGGATGGCAATAATTCAAGTATTTCAGAGAATTTTCGACATTAAAGATCAACTTATAAATCATATGATTTATGTTGAGTTTGGACTCTTGCATGTTTTCCCAGAATCTATGATGCTCTGAAGTTCATTTGAAAGTCTTATTAAACACTAATTTATTCCTAATGATGCAAGCCTTTTACACAGGCAAACACATAAACATGCACTCTAAGTATAGGATTTATTTTAAGTACTAAATATCAAAATGTTAAATTTGAGTATTTGTCTAAATTATTTTCTTTTTTGAGGGGATTCACAGTATCTATAAAATAATAACCCTTCTCTACAGAAAAAATGAAGCCTTGCTAGTAATTCATTTTCCAAAGTAAAAATCAAATTGTATTTCCTCTGAATATTAAACATTGTTTCATGATGTTTATGCAAGCAGGCAATTGTGGGAGTGTGGCCATGGGGGTCGACAAGCCCATTGGTTGGTGATAACATCGGGCTCTTAACGATGAGGCCATCAGGAATGGAAAGAGTTTATAGGGAACAAAGAAGGGTGATTCAGGAGACGCCCTGCCGTCTCGGGTTGCTTGTTCTCCAGCCATTAAGGCATGGAAGTTGCTGGGTGTTTGCTGTTGCCGGGCAAAGTTGTTGACCAATGAAGAGTTAGTGGGAAAGTACTGCTGTGGGGTAATAGTGTAAGAAGAGAGTCTGTCTTCAGTATGGAGGATGCAACACAGGATAATGAGGTTATGTCATCAATAAAGAAGTAGCAGTTACTCATCCTAAAAGAACCCTGGTGTCCATGTGGTCATTATGCCACAAATGGCGCCTGAACAGGGACAACTTGAAGAACAGGGACAAAAACAAAAAAGGAATGAATAGGGACAGGCTAGCAGAACAGGGACCAGGACAGGGGAGCTGGAAAGGAGCTCAAGCTGAGAGAAGCAGACCCGCGCACACTATTGCCCCTCGCTGGTTGAAGGTAAGCAGTTGCGCGCTATGGGAAATCATACATCCTTAGTAACAAAAAATGTCCTGGTAACCTTACAGCTTATTCCTTTTATCATGAATCAGACAGTTTATGATCCTGAATTATGGGACCAAATTGAGGTCAAGGTGTGGAATTCCGCTACTAAAAATGACAAGGTTGCGGCGGGATTGCTCGGCACCTGGCGAGCAATCTCTGAGGCCTTAAAGAGCCATGTGGGACCACAATCACAAACGTGTAGTTTGCCAGACAGTGAGGGAGCTGCAGGCTCCTTTACTGATCTGCCTGCTGTGCCGTCGACCCTCCGCTGCTACAGCCAACGCAGGCCTTTGCTGTTATGTCCCCTGGTGAACTGAACGTTCTTTTTAATTCAGGCCCTATAGGCCCTGTAAAGGAGCCGGACCTGTTTCCCTTTGATCCAGGAGGAATAGGATACCTAGGGCCAGGAAGGGAACCTGTTCTCAATATATATGGAGGATGCAACATAGGATAATGAAATTATGTCATCAATAAAGAAGTAACAGTTACTGATCCTGAAAGAACCCTGGCGTCTGTGTGGTCATTACGCCACAGGCAATTTTGCAAGAATCCCATATTAATTTACAACTATATGTTTATAGTAATAAATGTAATATGCACATATAAATTTTTATTTTATTTATTTATTTATTTTTTCCCCGCAGACTCATTTTTAGTACCATAAACGTAAACTTAGCTTTACTCATAGCAGTAATGTTTCCATTAGTTTCAACGGGGCAGGGTCAGGTCTATAAAGGACTTCTACAGAAGAAACTTGTCTAATAGAAGAGTTCAAAATCTTCCACTCTTGTTTCCTGATATTTCTGAGCATTTATGTCATCTGGTTTTGAATAATTTGGCAAATTGGTAAATTTTTGTTTTTGTAATATTTTTATATATATTTTTAAGCTTATTTCCTTACATAGGAGACTTTAAAGAGACATTTGATCATGTCTTGGAAGGTAAAATTTAAAATTCTCTGCTACTTTTCCTATTCTTCCTTCTCCCCAAAACCCCTTCAATACCTGCTATGCATTTCCTCACCATGTACATGAAATATCCAGAGATGCACGGTCTTAATGATGAAAGCAGAATCCACTAAGAGAGAATGACTCACTAGAGTGTTTAGTACACCAGTCCTACTCCAAGATCTGCACCACTGGAATGGCATTCAGGGAATGTATTTATTTTTTGTGTGCATCCATAATACATTAGAACTATGGTCTTGTTTTAGAAGAAAAATCCAAAATAAGTAATGTTTGGAAAGTGGTGGTAAAGACAGAGTCTGTTTTATTTTGTAACTGTAACTGTATAAAACATGTATATACTTCAAACATCTGTTACATCCTTCCTTATTTTATAGTACCTGTCCCTTATCTGATGATTTTTTACCTAAAATACTTACACAGACCATACACGCACAATTAGATATTTTGGACAGTAAGGGAGAGGAAGAGACATACAACATAGTGAACAAGATTATTACATATCCTATGAGCTCTGGTTTTCAGAGTCTTGTTTAGGACTTCTAGTTTTAAAGTGAATTGTGAAGAGAAAACTATGCAGTTTTTTTTTTGTTGTTTTTTGTTGTTTTTTTTTTTTTTTAAATTTTGAAACTCTAATAGAACAGCAGTCCAAATAGACAACTGTGGAGTGTTCCCATTACTTACAGGTATTCTTACAGTACAGGTGAATTTTGTGAGGAAAACATTCTTTGTCATTCAAAGGTAGCATATTACGTGGCTTCTTAAATGTAGTCTCATTTGCTTTGGTTCAGTCAAATTTATATATATTTTTTTTCAAACTGTGGTGACCTACATACTTATATAAGAAGGATTTGATTGAGTTTAAGAAGCAGCCAGATGTGACTGTTCAACTACGTGTTCAACTACAACTAAAAAAACAACCACCGACAACAAAAACAGTGTTAAAAGGAAGATAAACTTAGCTACACCAGCTGCAATACTTTAGTATCTTGTCATGTTTTATTCCCTCATGTGAGTATATCCTCAAGCCACAGCTGCAACTACATAAATTATTTTCACTTATAGAAATTATAGCAAAACAGTTTAATTATGACCTGCTTAAAATATAGACACTGTCTGAGAACAACTCCTTCCATTATTTTGTTTTCACACCCATAGATTATTAAACCTATATTATCATTGTCCATTATACATTCTAGAGCATGGATGTGTCATAGACAGTATTTTTCCTCTTGAATGTTATAGAGTCATTTATATGTTTGTATTTGATATTTTCAGATAAATGGTTTCTAATATACTTGTACATGGATGTTCTTACTTTCATGACCCTTTTCCTCACTGGAAAACTGTTTCTGATGCAAAGCTCTGTGCAAATGATATCTAGCATGACTGCAGTATGACTCATACTGTCAGCTTTGCTCAAGGAATACACCTGGAGAGGAAATAACGTAGGGTGCTAAAAGACAGATGCTAGAAAAGGAAATACGCATTAAAAAAAAAAAAAAGACATAAAAACAGTGTATACAGTACGTATATATCACACATACATTTGTATAGTTTTGAAGAATTTTTATAGTTTTTATATCTTTAGGGAGTATAGTTTGATAGTTTTAGGGAGACAGAGTTTGAGAACATGTTAAGACATTTCAGAGAAAGCATGAGACATTTTGAATGCAAGACTGGACAAATAAAGAGAGGTACCTTTGTGAATAGACTGTGAAAAAGTAACAGTTAACCTCTCTGCTTTTAAAAGAGATTAAGTTCCTAGTATATTAAACAAAGAGAAGATAGTAGATAGAACAGAACCCAGGTAAACTCAAACTTCTCTATAAATGTTTCTGAAACAGTTGTTTTTTAGGTTTCCTGTAAGACTATAAAGCCACAAATACCAAAGGAAACAATAAAAGAAAGAAGGAAAGTATAATCAAATACTTCAGATATTACCCAAATTAAAAATAAATACTAGTTCATATAAAAGACTAATACTGTTATTTTCTATATCAGACAATTCCATCAGCTTCAGAATCCACAAGAGTCTCGGTGAATTCTTTCTGTTAGAAGAAATCCCACACCGATCTTATCCATAGATTCATTTGTCAAGTAAATTTTTCTGAATTATTATTATTATTATTATTATTATTTAACCTTCTTTGCAAGTGCAAAGGGGAGGTTATTTTTACTGAGTAGCTCAAAATAGTTACAATATGCGGTCAGTCCTCCATCCAGGTCTTCCTGAGCCAGGCAGCCTCAAGCACTTTGTTCAGTATCAGATTGTGAGTGGTGGTGCTTCAGTAGATGGCTGACTTTATATTGATCAAAGAAGTCTTTACTGCTTTGACTGTCCAAATGAGGAAGAAAGAATCAGTAACTGAGAAAGCACAAATCAACTAGAATACATCAATGTTATAGGAAGGCATATGTTCAGTCTAAAAAGTAGGCACATAAAAAAGCAAAAAATATATTGTGTCTGCAGAGCTCAGGTAACAAAACACGTCATTTTCGAGAGGAAAATAACTAATGAAGGGCACATTCTCATTTTCAGTACATCACAAAGGCTGGCATTCAGAGGGCATTTAAAGGTCCTGATAATTCAAAATAAATACTCTCCATGAAAATTTCTATTATGTTAACATATAAAAGTATGTTAACTTTTATATTAACTTTTGTATATCATTAAGTGCAACTCAAAGCACTTTGGCAAGTACTGTATAAATTACATATCTGTGGATGGAGTGACTTTCGCAGTCACACAAAACCACTAATATTATATATACTTTGAATTATTTCTCATTCAAGCATGGCCACTGGCCCTTTGCCACTTAATGTATGACATTAGTTTTATATCTCCTCTCAATAATAGGAGCTCCAATTATGCAGCATTTTCATGTAATGAAATTTACAATCTTTAGGGTAAGTCTAGGGTAAATTATAGTTCTGAACATTTAACCTGCATGAATTTGGTCTGGAGCTGTTCAACCACACCACGTCTATATATAGCTCAAATATATCTAAAATAAATGGAACAAAACTGAATATGTTTGAATATTGCAAACCTAATACTACAGCTGGTGAAACTCAGAGTTTTTGGGACTCAAATCAAAGACTGCAGAGGCTAGTAGAAAGATTCTGAAATGCCTCTCATCCACAATCTATTTAATTCTTACAGGGTGTTATGTCCTGATTTCTACTGTAAATATATAAATTGCTGATGATTCACTCAGAATTAGTTACACATTCACTTGAAATCTGGCCTTCACTAGCATGGATCCTTTTCAGAAAACTTGACTTGAGTTTTCATTTAGTTAAACAGAGTTCTGACTGTATGTTGCAGAATATGCTTGTATATTTTTTTTTTTTTTTTTATTTTCTTTTTTAACTATCACTCTGTATAGGCCCATATAACCACCAGGTCCAAAGCACAGCTAAACAGAGGAAACCAACAGATGCAGCAGTTTGCAAATCAGTTTCTGGGCTCTTCTTTGAATTCTTCTGGAGGTTTAAGGCGCTTTGTCAGAGATCTGTGAACACCTTTCTTTCTTTCTCTCCCTGGCACATGCATCCTTAGCTTTATTTAGTGGTCGTAGGGCATGGTCCCCAGACAGCACTGCAATAGCTTTTCCTTTACTATTAGGCTCTCAGACCTAGATGGGGCTTTGGAAAGACAATGCAGCTCCACAAATCCCATGCTGTAGGGACTGAATGGGACCACCACTTACTGAGGCTGGAGAATGTGAACTTTTTGTCTGCAGGAGGTGGTCAGTTGCTGACTAGCTGTACTGTCAAGTCAAAGAGCTGTGGGAGGAGGTAAGCAGACTGTGTAACATTACAGAGGATTAGAAAGAGGTCAGTTGGATCTTCTCTGAGGCCCTGCATCTTCAAGGGGCCAAACCTTTATCTGCAGTGGAAGGTGATGATAAACCCGTGTCTATGAAGTCAGTCCTTTATAGTCAAGTAAGCTTTCACTTCACCTCCTAAGAAAACTTACAAGATTACTTGGCAGAAATGTTCCTGGCTGGTATAACAGTAACAATTTGTTAGATCACTTGCTTTAACATGCAGGTATTAGAAATCCACATAGCAGATAAATCTGTTAGAATGCGGATTTCTGCTCTGTGCCATAGAAAAGTGTAATAGCAGTCCCTAATGTCCCAGAAATCTAATTTCAGTTTCAGAAGTAAATATATGGAGAACACAATGGAAATGGCTGATGTGCTTCATTCCACTGCCAGAGACTGAAGTAAATGGAAACACAAAGGAGAGCTTCAAGTTCTTCATCTCAAAGGAGGAAGAGGGAAACATTTGGGTGCTTAGGTATAGATGAAATTCTTAATCGTTTTTCAGTTGCTACTGAAATGAAGTCTCTCTAGGGAGCATAAAGATATGGGAGGATATATCTGCTTGAGGAATTCTAACACAACTGTACTGCCTGTAAAAAATGATGTATAGAAGAGCAGAAGGAGCTAATAAGAGGCATGATTTCCACAAATCTACAGTGAGAATAACTATACAGTACATTTCAGCAAAATACAGGCACAGCTGTTTGAAAATTGGCATTTCCCATCTTCATCATATCAACAGATGTCAGATTTCATTAAACAGCAGCTTGAAAGCCCTAAATAATAAGAGGCTGAAATATCAAGGGTCTACATTATTATCTGTCTTGTACTCTTTGATTGCCAAGCATTTCCAGTGCAGGCTATAACAAGCAACTGAATGAGCTAACCTTCACTATATTTTCTTGAGAATTAAACAAAATGACACTAAAGGCAACCCTGTAAAAAGAACTTCAAAATTTGAGATGATTTAGAACCTGAGTACTCCTCCAGACTTCTTTCTATTGGGAGGCAACCTTATTGAAGGTGAAGCTTCATGCATACCCTTGGGCAGGGTAAAGACTTTGACTCCCCAGTCTGAACTGGGGCCCAGAATATAACAGCCTGTGCTGTTGAACTTTAAACAAGATAATCAACAATAAATCATTTTGCCCAGTAAAGCATTTTTTTTTTTTTTTAATTCAACCTGATATTATGAAGGCCTTTCTCATCCTGTGGCTTATGTAACTTGTTTTACATCAGAAATCATAAATCTGTTTGATAAAGTCATATATTGATTTTCTTTTTCTTTTTCATGTATCCTGCATGCAGTAAAATTGAAGCTGTTTAATGAGTCTGGTAAAGTTGAAGTTTATGATTTAAAAATATATATGTATATATATATAGTACTTTTGACAAAGAAGGATCATTATTCACTTCTGTAATATCAGGAAAAAAAAAATTAAAATGCATCCTTTTTCATTAGTGATACACACAGCATATATAAGTTTCCATTTACCTTTTTTTCTTACTTTCAGGGGTATTTTCTGATTTTTGAAGGAGTATTTGATGACAAGTGCTGAAGAATGTTGTTTCAGTCTTAGAAGGAAATACTTACACACATCTTTTTTGAACACGGACCCTGATGTATCTGTTAAATTACTCCAGTTGCTTTTCTTTTCAGCTTAACTTTTTCAAGGTAATTAATATTTGACTTGTTATTCTACTCAGTTTCTTC
Source organism: Stictonetta naevosa (assembly GCA_011074415.1). NCBI lineage: Eukaryota > Metazoa > Chordata > Aves > Anseriformes > Anatidae > Stictonetta > Stictonetta naevosa. The sequence goes on from CM021701.1 coordinate 13,700,132, forward strand.
TCCTTGGTTGTGTTGCTTATATCATTTTTATTAGTGACATTGCCTACTTTTGTCTGTTATTGGGATGTCACACATTCCAAGTCATGATTTCACTAGAAGCGTAAGTAGGAGGATGAAATGTACTGGAAAGTCAAAAAAGAAAAAGTAATTTTGCCAAATTTCTGGATGCATTAAGAGTGTATGTTTAACTGTTATGTACCTCTTAGTGTAGAGAAGAATAATGTATCCCCTAGTTAATTCAGTATGTCCTTCCTTCCTTCCTGTGGTCAATTCTACTTTCTGAAAGTCTGTTGTACAGATTTTGCCATGAGTCTTCCCTAAAAAAGTATTGAGTGATGGCAATTTGAGAAGTATCAGATGATAAAACAGAGATAAAAAGAGACAGAAGAGATAATTATGACTTGGGAATTCACAGTGGCTATACTGCATCATGCAGAAGTTCATTGAAGCTAGAAGGGGTTATTTTAAATCTCCCAATGCATTTAGAGTATCTTAGAATTTAATGGGCTATTATGAAAAAAAAAAAAAAAACTATTGTGAAAAGAAAAACTGTTGTTTTTTTGTTTGTTTGTTTTCCTAAATTGACCTTTTCCCTCCTCCTGAGCACCAGCTAAAGGGACATAGAGGAGACATGGCTAAAAAAGATACCTGCAAAGTCACTAAAATGACGTTTTCTTGTTTGTTCAATAAAAATATTTTTACTTTGCGTCATTTAAATTAGGTAATCTGAAAAATATTGCATATTGAATGCGCTACACTGTTTAGATTAATTCAATAAGAAATTATGTGTGATAATAAACACAGGTATCTTTTTGACAGGCACATACATATGAGAAACCATACAGGATTACCTAACATAGGTAGTCTCCTTTGAGCTGGTTTGCTAGTGATAATTCTAATTATTTCTTTCACATCCAAGCAGGGAATATCCATTCCAGGCTAATTTGCCTTCTTTGAATTGCAAACCCCAAGAGTATTCTAGCTTTAGCACAGACTTAATTCATTCCAAAGTGCACACTTTATATGGGAACTGTGTATTTAATCAACCACAGTCTGAAATTCTGCAATAACCTGTATCAGAATAGATACCATAAAAAAAAAAAAAAAAAAAAAAAAAAAGGCAAAATTACCTTGTCATGTTTAAGTCCCTGGAATGGTTTTTCATTTGTTCATTGTATGGATACATTGTACACAACACATCAAAGTTGAATAATTTATGTAACAAAATAAAGACAATGTCAGAGGAGATCTATGATTTTTACAACAGGGAATATGATCGTATGTTAGACATATTCCTGAATATTGAGTTGGTTTTTGTTTGTTTGTTTGTTTGTTTGTTTTTTCTTCTAACTTTTCAGTGCAGGCAAAGAAGTTCAATGTTGTGATAAGAGAAATTATATTCCAGAAAAAAAAAAAAAAAAAGAAACTTTGCTAGGTAGGAATTAACTACTTTCTTTCTTCTTGGGATTTTCTGTTTACCTCAGGGAAGGAATGTTCTATGACCCTTTACTAATTGCATTAGTCATAAAAATGAAAACCCCTCAAAATACTATAGAAAATCAGAGTGCCCACAAAAAGAAAATCATCACCTATAGAAAGGCCTATTTTTACCATATGTTAGGTGTTCTCCTTCTCAGACAGACTCTGGTAGCTGCCTATTGTTACAGATGTTCCTCATATGTGTACAAGTGCAACATTCCACACTGTGTATACTTTATCTGAATTAATTGTTGAGTAGCACAAAATTCAGGGACTGAGATGCATTTCTTCAGTCTTACCGCTATACAATTTTTACCAGGAGGAAGCTGGGAGGGTATAGTGCTTCAGGAATCTTTCTCATGAAAATCTGAAGGGAAAACCTGTTGGAAAAGGTAACAGAGGAACATGGTAATATCTTTTAGACTTTGATATTTAAAATGTTCCCATGAACACTATATAAGCACTAAAGGTAGCTCAGAAATAATGTCATGGTGACCAGCACTTGATGACACAGGTATATTACTGCAGATTGCCATCAGTTCAGGATCAGAAATCATGAGCTGACAGGCCAGTCATTCTTTACATAAATCAGTACCAGACATTAATTTTGAAGGACTATACGTGCGTCTATAATTTTAAGTGCTGCAAGACTGAGGCAGAGTAAAAAATGCTATATTTGCTTATGCAACTGATTTTTCGTAGTGAAACCACATTGCCAACGCTGAAAGCTTTCTCTCATTTCTACTTTTCAGTCTCTGTGTTTTATAATCTCAGTGAAACAGGAACATAATATTTTATACCTCACTTGTTTTGTCCTTTTCCATTCTACAAAAATGGATTTCCCCCCTCCCCATCCCCCACCCCAGGTCATGGAGCATGGACTACATTGACAATGGAATATTCACCTACCTGTTTTTTAAAGAATGATCAACAATGATGCAAATGATATTCTGGAATCAAGGTTTGTTAGATTACTTGAGTCCCCTTCTCCATCATCTAAAAAGCTATTTTTTTCTCACTGAGAAAACTACTGGCATGATATACATTACAGCAAGAATGGCTGAAAGCCTTGTTATTTTAGGTTAAGACTGTGGTTATGTAATGCAGGTTTTCATGAAATATAGATATAGATTATGCTAAGATTCAAATTCCTTTTCAGGTACTAGGGTCAGAAGCTAGAATATTTGATTTTTTTCTGTTGTTGTTAGCCTTTTTGATTTGTTAAAGAGACAAACGTCATGACAGCTTAGTGAGATGTATAAATACTACCATTCACAAGCAGGCAAAAAAACATAAACGTAAAGTAAAAGCTTAGATAAATGGTGCACATTAGTGTTTGTGAGCATTTACTTGAATTTTCCATCCTAACAAATTATTTCTCAATTTCATTTTTTTTCTGCTGACCAGTCATATAAATAGGTTTGATCACAGTTATTTTCCAGAAATAGCTTCCGCTCATACTGTAGTGTTTTACCTACAAATAACAATGTCAGTATATGAATATGTATTTACAGGTCAGATTCAAACAAAATACTTCATGGCACAAGGTAATGTGAGGAGTTTAAGAAATAAAGATCTCACATAGCTTCAGAAGACTTGGAGGGCTTAAAGAAAACAATGTTGGAATGTTTTCAAAAGGTCATCTATTTAATCTCATTATGTCATGAATATGTACATTCTCCCTAGGTACTTTTATGACAGTTTCTTAAGATTTTCGGGTTATGCAAGAAGCACAGGACGATAATAAAATAAATGGGAAATACTTTATATCTAAAAGCTGCTAATTTTAAAATATTTATTTGCTCTCTAAAGAGCACTGGAATTTACAAAGTATAAATTAATTGCTATTAGCATTAGCATCAATTTTATGGAAAAACAAAACAACATCAAACCTGGAAACCCAAGACTACTGCTGGAGCTGTTCAAAGCAAGAAAACAAAACAAAACAAAAAAACATGGAGAGAGAAGATGAAAACAAATAAAGTTTCAAATTCCTCTTTTAACATTTTTTAGATTTTCTTTTAGATTATTGACAAATAAGACTATTTTGGAGTACTCTTTTTTTAAATAGTTTTTAAGGTATTCACAGTGTTTAACTTGATACTCAAGTACTTTAGTTGGTAAGAAAAAAAAATCTGTTAGTTGGAGAAAATATGCGTAGCTCTGCATTATACTTTGTTTAACATGTGTGTGATGGTTTCACACCAATGGCTAGCTAAACTACACCACTCTCTCATTCCACCTCATCAAAGGAACCAGGGGTGAAAACATGATGAAAAAGATCTCAAGAGTTGATGTTAGGACAAGGAGATAGTTCCCCAATTATTGTCACGGGCAAAACAGATTCAGCATAGGGAGATTAATGTAATTTGTTGCCTATTACTAACAAACTAGAGCAATGAGAAACTAAAAAAAAATTAAAAACACCTCCCTCCCATCCAACCTCTTCTACCTCTTCCCCTTGAGCTGCTCTGGGGAATGGGGACTGCAGTCAGTCCCTAATGTCAGTCTCTGCTGCTCCTTCACAGTCATTATCTGCCCCTGCTCCACTGTAGGGTCCTGCCAGATCACCTGCTCCTCCATGGGCTGCAGGGGAACTTCTGCTCCAGCACCTGGAGCACCTGCCTTCTTTCTTTGTTGACCTTGATGTCTGCAGTGATGTTTCTCTCACATTTTCTCATTCCTCTCTCCCAGCTGCTGTTGTTCAACAGTTGTTGTTTTGCTTTTAATTTTCATTTCTTCAGTCTGCTCTCACAGATGCACAACCAATGTCACTTATTGGCTCACCTAGTGGGAGTGGGTCCTTTTTTCGAGTGGGTTAGACTCTGGACTCCTCTCACAAAGGGTAGTCTGGTAGTTGCCCTGCTAACAAAACCTTGCCACGTAAGCCCAATGCAGTCTGTATCCCAGAGATGCACATAGTCAGTCATAGATCCATGAGAACTATCCTACCTCTATTTCATCCGCAGTGGTGGTAAACAGGAAACATTCAAGCTTCAGAATAGATGCAGTCTGAGAATAGATGGAGATTCTTTGGACAGACCTCCTCAGTCCAGTGCTTCATTTCCTTTATGTTTCCTCTGTGTCCTAAGAAACGCTATAAAAAACATGCATGTGGAGTAAATTTTATACATTCCCTTACCATCTGAACTTTTCAAGAATACCATGGGCAATAGAGAAGAGTATTGTTAAAACCTTATTTTATTAGGAAAGAAACAGTAAATTAAATGTAGGACAGGATCTTACATTATTCAGTCAAGTCACAGACGAGAATATCAAAATAAAGTTAATGACTATTTCTCATAATATACAATGAATGCCCTGTGATAGTAACATCCTTAATCATTTTGAAGCAAGCTGATATGATAGAAATAATCTACTTAAAATGTAAAAGGGATCATTTTGAGAAATGGCCTGAACTGAAACATTTTGAAGATACAGATTTGAACAAGTTTGCCTTTCCATTCCAAGCACTGTAATTAAACTTGTCTTGCTTGTTCCCTAGAAAACAAAGAGAATCAGAAATGTCAGGCCTTTAGAATAATTCACTTAATAATGTTTGGTATGGTAATAAACACAGACAGATACTATGTTACAATAGAGAGGTGGAAGTGACTCTTGACAGCCAAGGCTAAAATGTGAATCTAACAAAAGTCCTGAAAATATTTAAACTCCAGAATGGACTTGGAAAAGAAAAAGAATTACTATTATTAATATGTCCACCAATGTAGGTGGGCATGGAATTATCTAGACGGAACATTTACGCTGCTCCAATATTTTCTGTAGTAGCCAATTTTAAGACACAATGCAGGATTTCATGGTAATAATGAGAACATTGGTAATATTCTGTGGACTAATGTCTGTATATGGTAAAGCTGAAATTGTCTGTTGAGAAATTATGGATATACAAGGGCAGATAATATCCTTTTGTCATGAAAAGTCTGTGATGATCTTTATCCATTTTAGTGGTGAAGCATGCGCTTTCATGTTGTACTACAAAAGCAGATTCACTTACCAGGTGGTAATGGGATGAAATAATATATAACAGTGGTCTCCAATGATAGTCCCATTATAGGAGTCAGAAGATTTTGAAAATTTAAACCACATCTTTTTCTTATGTAACAAAACTGGATTAAACTTTTATATGCAGAAAATTCCAATCAGTTATGTCTAGTGTAGAGAATCTTGCATTTGTCATATAGGTCTACAATAATGAATTTTAACAGATGAAACAAGTTATTGACAGACACTTTCCCCTGGCTGCTTGACCAAAGCTCGATCTGGAGAAGACAAATGGAGAATGTGCTCTGCTGGTGTTTTTGCCAGCTTTTCTTTGCTCAGCTTGTGATTCACAACCTGGAAATATGCCTCAAGTTTTTCTGGGGTTCCAAGAGGGACAGGCAGCCTTTTGGAGACTGTAAATCAAGGCTTCAGCTCTCTAGGGAGCCTTTATAAAAATAGATAATCTCTGGGCATCGATATAATTATCTCAGTCTCTGCTGACACCTTAAGGATTCTTCCTTAACCTTAATCAGCACATATGAGAGGAGGACTGCAATGGTTTTATTGCCTGCTTACCTCCTTTTGGCAAAGGCAGAGAGTTAAGTCCTCAAACTGATTTGTTTAGGTCTTGCAGCTGCCTTTGATACAATTAGCCATGAAGCGTTACTGATACTGTTTTGTAAAATATGCCAGAAATAGACAAAATGATGCTCATATCTTTTGGTATGAAAAGATACATGAGAAGAGATAACCAGAGATATATACTAACACTAATCTATAATACTAACACTAATCTGAAAAACAGAATTGTATTGCCATCATAAATTTGTATTTTTGGTACTTATTTTTACCATATATGATAAAAAGAATAAAATAGAAATAACCTCATATTTTATGAAATTGAATAGATTCTGAGATGTCAATAAACAAAGCACAACCTTTAGTTTGAGATTATATTAGCAGAGGCCTTTATGGCTGAACTGTCAATGTTTCATGGGAATTTTAGGTACAGTGTCTTATACCTTATTTTCCATCATGAACTTTTGGATTCTGTCTCCTATGTTACACAGCTGACTAAAGAAGAAGGTGAAACACATAGCATTATGTGCTAAGTTCCAGACAGAGGTAACAGAATGTGTTAAGTCATAAGGAGGTTAGATTTGGTATTAAACTACCTTGAAAGGAAATAGTTCAGTTTTAGATACAGAAATATTTCAAGATGATTCATCCACAGCAAAATAAATTTGTCAAGTCTCATGCATAATTTCAGTTTTGATGAAACTATGTATTCCTTTAAAAACAACAACTACAACAAAAAGGTGGAAAACTTTTAACTAGATACATTTTTTGTTATTTCAGATGTCTGAAATATGTGTAAAGATATTGAAGAAGACAGAAAACTAACATGTGTTAGGGTATCTGTATCTTGTAGATGGTGTTCATCTCAGTTTCTCCATTTTATTTTGCCTTGTTTACATTTGATTGGTAGTGTTTTGCTGAGACTGGGGGAATGAGATAACTGAAATGTGGCCTTCAGAAAACTGGGCACCAAGTGCAAGAAACAGCAGTGTAACTCATTCATCTACAGGGATACTAAACACTATGATAAAACTGAAGAATTTAGAAGCAATAAAGTCAATATGTTATTAATGAAAACTGAAATATTCTGTAGAATTATATCAAACAATAGAAAATAGATTTTTTTTTTCAATACCTTTTTTCAATACCTTTAACTTTTTCAATACTTTAAACTGGTTTAACTGGTTTGAATCCTTAAAATCCTTAAAACATTTTATACTTAAAAGTTGTTTGTTTGTTTGTTTTGTTTTTTTACAAAAGCATATTCTACTTAACTATTAAGAAGGCTGGAGGGCTGGAGTCAGGATTTTCTCTGAATGAGATCTTTGTTTTCTATCTCACTAATATGCTGACATTCAAATCAAATAATGCTATAATACCTAATCTTACTTTATTTTGAAACAAAATGAAAGGAATCAAAAGGTAGTAGGAGGTGAATTCTCACTTTAAAGAAACTTGGGACACCTTTTACAAAGGAGCAATTTTGAACATTTGTCTTAACATTTGTTTAGTTTATGTAGAGCACATTCCTCAGTTTCAAAGTAGTAGATGAATGGAAGGCAGTCTTCTGAGCTATTTCAGTGTGAGTTTCTAAGACCACTATTTTATGTGAAACTACTGAATTGTTTGTGTTAATAAATGAAAAAAAAAATGTTTTGTCTGTTTTGTCATAAACCAAAGACAGTCTTCAGGTTCAAAAATATCATGTCATGTATCAGGCTAGCCAAGTAAAATTTTTTGATGTTTACTTTCAGTCTTCTTTGACTGGCTATACTTTTTCTGCCTTTGTTTTCTCTGACATTCTAAGCCTATGAAATCATCGCTGGAATGATAGACAGCAGGATTATATATCATCATAAAAGTGGAAGAACACTTAGCTGTTTTGTCACAATAGAAAGAAAAAAAAAAAAAAAATAAAAAAAAAAAGCTCCACAAGACAATTCTGAGAACACCTTAGTTTTAAATGAGACAGACATTGATTACAAGGAGAGCATATACTAAAAGAGAATCTCAGAGATACGGGGATGGATTCAAAAGAATCAAACAGAGTCAAACAGAGGAAACAAAGGAAACTACAGCTGGGAACCTGTTGAACAGCAGATAATAGGAACAGCAGGAGACGATAGAAGGAAAAGATATATGGAGAAAAGAAAACATTAAAAAGAAAACAAAAGGAATAAGAAACCAATAGATGATGTCAGAGTATTTGACAATGAGGTGTAGGATCTGAAGGCACTTTTAAAGGTTAGATTTAACTACCTTCCAAGTCTAGGCTTGCTGTGGTAAGGTATTAACCAAGAAGAATGTCTATATATATATATATATATGTCTATATGTATATATATGTCTATATATATATATATATAAAGCTTCAGTTTCCATATCCAATTGGAAACAAACAAACAATAAGAAATAGGTTAGAACTGAAAGGTAATGACCTTAAGAGTAAGAGCAGGGGTGTATACATTTTGAAAGAGATTAATATATTTTTAGTGTAATTCTGTTATGAAAATAGTGCTTTTAGAAAAAAAAAAAAATAAATCTAGTTAGTTGTAATTAATTCACTCTACATTTGTCTTTTCCTTTTGAGTCTAACATGATGCTGACATTCCTGGACTGAAGTTCAGGATTAACAGGCATAGTTACCTGAATATTTCATTTGATTTTGTTTACATCTTAGTCTCATTCTCCTCAGGTTCTATAAAGAATTATAAGGCCATCATATTTTTTTTTTTTTATTATTCATTATGATAATAAAAATAATCTTGCTATAGATTATTTTCTTCTGAACCCCATTAGAGACTGTAGTAAGAAGCAATGGTAAGACTCTTTATTCATATTTATTCTTATATCTTATATCTTCAAGCAGTCTGTAAAATTTGTCCTGGTTTCAGTTAGGACACCTTGGCTTAGTGTAAGCATTGCTCTGCAGCAATTAAAACATCAGCATGTTATCAGCTCTCTTCTCATCCTAATCCAAAACATAGCACCCTACCAGCTACTAGGAGGAAAAATAACTCTGTCCTAACTGAAAACAGGACAAATTTTACAGACTGCTTGACAGACAATAAGTAGTAGGATTGAGTGACATTATTTTAATTAGACATTATACTAAACAATGTTCTAAGGAGGAACTCTACTTCAGGATGCAGCCAAGCTGAATGGATACTCTATTACAAAACATTTCAAGGGCTTTTGATATTCCATGTTATGTATATCAGTTTTACACCTGAACTAATATCTGCTGGTCATTTGACTAAAAGCAGACATCTTAAGTTAAGCATAGGCAATTGCATTTAATGTCAATTACATTTAATCTCAATTAAATTGGCAACTCAAATGTCAGTGTCTAATTCATGTTTTACAGAACTGGAGATAATTCAAATGTCTATACCTTATCTGAAATGATTCAATTCTCACATGTCTATGGGAACAATTATTCATTTTAACAACAAAAGTATTTGCAAGACTGGCACAGGTCTGCAAGTCTATTTTTCCCTCATCCATTTCTTCAGTTCTCCTTTCACACTTTCTTTTTCATTACAACTGTCACAGCTCTCCTGCAAAAAGACTGTAAAGGTTCTTACGTTCTTCTCCTTTTATAGAATCACTCACAATAAAAGCTTCAGCAAGAAGACTGAAAAAGCAACAACTAGGGAATTCCAAATGGCGCTGAAAGGGAAGACTCTGAAAGCTTATTAAGAAATTCATGTCTAAATGTTCTTGGTACCTCTCCACCAAGGAACAACTCCATTCCATAGCTAGTAATGGAGAAGAAAGATTGTTTAGTGCAGTCTATATGGAGCTACAGGTTTACAGAATGTTGTAAAGAAATATTGACATCTTCCTTAATTAAGTCCACCTCCCTCTCATCCTTATCAACTTCAGCTTTTCATTACTTTCTAGATCCATCTCTGCATTATCTGGTATCAGACCTGATACTCATGGTTGCCTACATTAATGCCTGCTTAAACCTATTCTGAATCTAAGATTTTCATCTGCATTTCCCATTGTCTTTCAGCAATCTCTGGCAGATCTTTTCAATGAAAATATAAATCTTAATTTCTTATGAATAAACATTTATTTATTTCCTGTTATCTCCACTTAAGATGTTCCTGAACAAAGAATCAGGTCAAGATAGCATGGTACCATTAATATCCTCAGTATTCATTTTGGATGTTCTTTTGGTACAGGTCCCAGTCTCACACTCATTAGAAATGTGAAAACAAGTGGCAGACATCTGGAGTTGTGAATGAAGCCATCAAAAAGTTGCAGATGTCATCAATTTCATGAATTTATAAGATAATCAAGATACTAAAACAGCCCTGAATGACAATTTTTGGTACAGTTCAAAGCTAGTTTCCTTACAGAGGCTGGTGATAGCAGGTATGTGGTATTTTTAACAGCTGTGCTACAAGAGTCATATAGGAGTACCAACAAAAAACTGGCTAGCTAGCTTCCAAGAGCAGCAGCAGCTTGCCCACAAACAGCCAACAGCAAATTGTGAGATCTGTTGTCTCATCATTGACCACCTCTTCCTTTCCTCCAGCAGTAAGGGACTTCTAGGCACTGTGGCAGAAGAAGTCAGTGTTCTTTGCATGTGTCAGGGATGTGCAGGGGTAGGGAAAGCTATGTGAATCAAAAACAGCTGTCTGGTTGTTCTCTTCTCAGGAAGGCTGTTAATCTTAAAACTGGAGCAGGTATTATGTGATTGACCTGAACTAGGTGGTTATCGTTCAGGCTCAGGCAATTTACTGAGAGAAAATAGGAGGGGGTTTTGTCAGAGGGGAGCTTGTGAGTCATATATCTTTTTAAAAAGTAGGCAGAAGACCTAATTTCAGGAAGAAAACGAATAAGAATAAATATGCCTCAATATTAACTGCTCAATTTGCATACAGGCATAGTTTGTAATAATCTCACTGGCAACACTAAATTATGCTATAGTGGCACACAGTGGACATTATTACAGGACTATCGTATATATTTTGTTGGAAATAACAGTTTTCCATGATGAAAGGTCTAAGCAGCACCATTCAAATCAAATAAATCCTGTCCTTTCTATCATTACAAACAACAGCAAAAAGTCTGTCTTTTCAAACTGGGTTTCAATATTTTTTATATTTTTTTTAGAATTTCTGCACGTTGCTGTCTCCACAGAAACACTGGTGCTTATGAATGCTTTTAAGGCAGCTCACTTGCTACAGCTTGATTCCATTTTAAGAAAGAGGCACATTAAACCAATCTGGGATTGCACCTTCTCCTACCATTAATTTGCATCTTTATAACTCAACACTGTAGGAACAGTTTAATCCCCTTTCTCTTTTTTAACATTATCTTTTTATAATGATATTTTTAATCTAATATATCTGTACATCTGAAATCTAAAATAATGTATAGCAGTTCTGGTTGTGTTTATCAGACTGTATTAATTAAAATCCAAAGATTCTTCACAAATTATAGATCCTTCAAATGAACTTTTATTCAAAACTGTACCCATCTGAATCAGCTGGAATACTTTATGTTTCATGTGATTTTACTTCAAAAATGGGAAGAATCAAGTGCTTTAAACAGAGTATGTTATTTTCTTCTTTCTTTTGGTGCTAGCTATAATTGAAATTCTGAAAGAAAATTATACAGGTTGTAAAACCAGAAGTATTTACACAAAAGAAAATATAAGCTTAAAACTCTGCTAGTCAAAATTGCTGAGTCAATATTTGGTAAGATTCTCATCTACTTGACTGCTTATTCATTGATTTTTCTCCATTAATCCTCTTAGTTATTAAGAAAAATTGCATATATTTAAACAGAGTGACAAAAGCCCAATTTCTGATATGAATTGAAGTCTTCTAATCTGTCAGTTTTATAAGTCTGTCACAGACTAATAGACAAACACTCCTGAGAAGAAATTCAGTTTTTCCTTCTTATCTGGAGAAAAGAGAGGTCTCTTTGCCTTAGTGGTCATATTTCCAGGTTTACAAAGCTCCTAGTTCATTTTGATATTATCTAACTGTATATCCAAGGTATTAATTTTTGCTGGAAACTTTTTGATTATTTTTTGAAGATGCATTCTTACAGATGCTACTCCATTAGATTGCCTACAGTTTCTTGCCCTACACCAAGTCTGAAATAAAGGTGGCAAAAGCAAGTCAGTTTGTGAGAGACATTGGGAAGCTTGTGATATTCTCTTTATTTACCTATGCTGATCTTCTACCTGACAGATAAGGTGGGTAACCTCAACTTGAACAAAAGCTCTGTGGAATGGTAAAAGATGATCAAAATGGTAAAGAGGAGAGCCACCTGCAAGGAAATAAAGAAAAGCCTTTCAAGTGTCTTGTCAATAAACTAGCAAATGATGTTCAGTGTAGAGAAGTATGAAGTGATACACATGAGAGAATCAAATAAACTAGTGGGATCTGAGTTCATCATTTCAAGACATAAACAAGGCCTTGGGATTAGGACACATAATTCAATGAAAATATAATCTCTGTACTTGGTAAGGAACCAAAACCCAACTCAAATATTTGGAAATGTTAGAAAACATAGAGGCAGAGAGAAAAAAAGTAAAATCACTATACATCTATTTTTTTTTCCCCAAACCTTGAATAATGTGTGCACATTTGATTTCCTTATTCCCAGAAGGAAGTCATCAGAATTGAGAAGGATTCAGAGGAAGAAAAGATTATTTAAAAGCATGAAAGTTTTTACGTTAAAAAAATAGTTGAGGAAACATCCTCTTCAGCCTGGGAAAGAGATCGCATAAAGGTAACGTCTGAAGCCTACAAAATGATCATGAAGAGGGTGAAGAGGTAACTGCTGTTTGCTGCTTCTCCTATTACAAGAAAAGAGATTATTAAATGAAGAAAGTAAGAGCCAAGTTCAAACCAAACAAAAGGACCTGGTTCCTAATAGGCCAGGTTGGATGGGGCTTTAAGCAACTTGGTCTAGTGGAAGGTGTCCCTGCCCGTGGCAGGAGGGTTGGAATGAGATGATATTTAAGGTCTTTTCCAATCGAAGTCATTCTATGATTCTATGATTCTATAGTAGTACAAATAATAGGACTTTTAAATTTCATAGTATATTTTGCATGAAATAAATATTTGTGACCACAAGAAAAAGAAAGCCAAAGAGGTTAAAGAAGTCACACTAGGTTCAGGAAATACTCAAAACAGTCTTTTTGTTCCAGTGAATTTGATTTTGCATTTATTCTCAATAGAAGCAATTCCTCCCATTTCATCTTTCACCTATATATGTTTTGTTGATGTAGGGAGCAGAAGATGTTCTGAAGATTGTTATAGCAGTGAATACTTGGTTACAGTGAAAATCCACAATAAAAATCCTAGTAAAGATTCCATTTTAATTATTTCTCATTGTTGAATCCTACTTTTTAGTTGCATTGGTATGCAATGAGTACAATAAGCATCGAATTCAGCGTATTCGTAGTAAGTCAGAAAATGTTGAACTATCTCCCAACTTCATGCTAGACCTCTGTAAACTACACCTGGCTTATGACTGTCCAGCATGTTCAGAACATTTTCTTTCACTTTTACTTAATGCTACCTAATTCAGTTCTTTAGCAGTTCTTTTGAGTTTTCTTAAGGCTACAAAACTCTATGATTATTCTGGTTCCAGGGTTTCGCAATCTACAGCATCACCAGCGATCAGCAGCCTTCTATCCATCTCTCTAGCAGATTCTCAGTCTTACCTTCATTGTTGGATTAAGAAACAGCTGTCTCTAAGTCCTTTTGGCTTTTCCCCACGGGCTTGAAGAATAGTTTCACTATCCTGTCCTGGAGAAATGACAGGAAATAATGTTCCTGTGTTTTCAAACCAAGAAGCTTCACTATACCTCATATTTTTTCCCATCTACCAGTTTTTATTCCCCTCCCCTCCTCTTTTTTTTCTCACACCTCATATATACTGCCTCTTTTTCCAAAAGCAAGAACATCCCCAAGACCTGTGCATAAGACTATTATGCATTCATATTCATTAACCCTCATTCATATTTCTGTCTGGTGGTCAGGAGCACAAACTACCAAAAGTCCCTGATGTATGCTATCTGATATGTGCTCATTTACTGAATAGAAAATTACTAATGCAAGTAGATAGAGAAGCATTTATATAAAATTAATAAATTTATGTATTTTGACAAAGCTGCCTATTTATGCTACGGGGAAATAGAGCTTTGTAGATATTTTAGAAGAACGAGCTACTCTGCCAATTTACAGCTATTTTCCCAGCAGGTATTTCAGACTGACAACTTCATCAGTGATGATGATTGATATTGCTGACAGAAAGAATGGATGCTTTCAATATGGATTGTTTCTTTCTCTGAAATGAAAGATTTTGGTGAGCTTTACCCTTCTAGAAACTTGAAGGAAACTTGTTACAGTAGTCTGGAATATTATATACACAGGTAGAATTCTGTAAATTATTTTCTTGAAAAAGTATTCTGACTGAAGCAGAAGGACAAATGTTGCCAGATCCACCTGAAAATCATCTATAGCAAGATTTTAATTTGAATGTATGTAATGCTTAAACTGAGTCTTTTTGATAGCACTGTTCATGTACTTGCACGCAGGAAATTAACTCTTAAGTGAACTTTTTTGTTTGTTTGTTTTTTGTATTTTTTTGACCAGCTGTGCTGTGCTGCTCAAATGTAATGTCTTGTTCTGAATCTGTTGTTCAGGGCAACTTCTATAAAACTTATTCTTTCTATAATCATCAAAACTATAAAAAGAATTCTGGAATAATTCCACAATACAGAAGACATTTTTAGCGTTGTTTTATTGCATGTAATATTTTGATATTATACTTTGGAACAGTCCTTCATTAGGTGGTATTTCAAAATTAAAAAACCAACCAAACAACCAACCAAACAACAACAACAACAACAACAACAAAACACAAAGCAAAACAACCAACCAAACAAAGAAACAAAACCCACCAGTTTTGTACAAGTTATTTTTAATAGAAAAGACTTATACAAACACCGAAACAATAATGGCAGTCTATTGTGAAGGAAAGTTAAATCTACTTCCAAGCAGAGTGAGCAAATTGCTGGCTGTTATTCTTGTTATTTATTATTATTATTATTATTATTATTATTTTGTCTCAGGCACATGTGAAGATTCTTAAAAGCTTGTGCAAGAGATTTCTTACCAATTCAAAAATTAAATTGATAGTTATAATAACATCAATGTGAGAATGTGCTTTTAAAAAACAAAACAAAACCCAGTGCTTTCTGTTCATGATGAATATAAGGAAAATTTCCTGAAAATATATTTCATTATATTTTAACCTGAATGAGCCTGAGTTTGAACAAAATGTTTTGTCTCTCAAAATGCCACTACTGCTAAAAGGCATCCACACCTCATGTCATACCTATAGTCACTTCAGATTGTCCTCATGATGGATCCTGTGTTCTAAGGTGGATGCATCTTGATAGCTCCAGGCTTGGGATGTCTTAAAGGAGGATTCTCTTAAAAGAGGATTCAGATTGGAATATTTCTGGCAGATGGTTATTTATTTGGCACTAGTAAATTTAAAGTGAAATTAATTTTGGCATTCAGCATAGTTACCATAATTTAGGTATATGTAACAGCAAACTTACAAACAAAGTGTTATCCAAGAAGAAAATCACAACAGGTTTTGCCTTCTTTGCCAGGAGAGCCTGCTGGAGAGGCAAGAAGAGAACTGAGATTAGCAAGAAAATCAAACAGGATTATGCAGAGAAGGAAATAATTATTTGGTTGTCTTGTTGATTACACAATATCAACATCCCTGGTCATAACCCACTATTTTTGACCTTTATATACATTAAGATTTCAGATTTCAGATGTGTTCGTGGTCTTTAATTATGATAACATACATGTAAGATATAACAAAACAGATATAGTTCTATTTAAATGTTAACATTGTGAGGACAAATGAGTAAAATTCTGAAAAGGACACCTGAGATTTGTACAGACACTTCTATAGAAAAGCAAACTGAATTCCAGTGTAAAAAATAGGGTGTCCTAATGGTGCAAAAAACAAAAAAATAAAAAACCAACCAACGAGACAAAAAAAAAATAAATCTGGGACACATTGCTTATAAATTAAATACTGTGGGAGAAAATCACTTGCTGACGGAGTGGTCAGTAGCTATAAAACAGAATATTCAAAACCAGGAATAACTGAAAAATAATATAATATTATGAAATGGTGGCACACTAGACTAATGACCCAACCAGCCCCCCCCATAAAATCACAACATTTTCGGATTAAATGAAGTGATATTTTTTTCTGTGACTTTGAGCTATTTTTAAAGACACGCCTACTTATAAATGCAGCTTTGTAGCTGATACTTATTAGGGGAAACACCAGCCTCTCCATGCCTACAGTACTAATATCAAGTAGCATAGGGGGAGAATACGTGAATTAGTTATTAAGAGCACAAGAACAGTTTTCCGAGGATGCAGACTGGCTTCCTCATTCTGTGTTGGTGGTGTTGACTACCTCTTCTTTTCCTTTCATTTGTGGACAAATAATAACTAACAATTTAAAACAATCTCTTAACAGAATAAGATAAAGTCCTTTCCACAGCTTCATTTTTTTTTTTTAATTATTATTACAAAAACAATTTTAAAATAATAATTAAAATGATTCCCCACAGTTAAATGCATCAACAAATTTGTGCACCTCTTTAATTTTAACCTAAATGTCACAACAGATGCTGCTCTTCCAGGCTCAATAGGGAGCAGATTCCACAATCAGGGAGTATAATTACAGAAAGCTCTAACTCCTGCTGTCTCAAAGTTATACTTAGGGCACGCTAAATAGTCTGCCAGTCTCAGTCTTCAATGGCTGACTGAGGCCTTTGGTAATAAAAGATCAGTCAAGAGTACATTATGATACTTCACAAAATGTTAACAGCTTTGTAGAATTTATAATCTGGTGAGACATATGCCAGCTTTCTATACTGCTTAACAGTTAAAAACAAATACAATAAGATCAGGAAACAAATACAGTATGTATGAGTTTGTAGCAGGAAGAGTGTCTATTTGCCTTCACACAAACAAGGTAATATATCTGACATAAAGCACTAATGGACAAGCAATGAAAAGCATTATTATTATTATTATTTTTTTTCCTGAAAGTCTTGGCTGGACACAGATCATAGTTGTGAAGAGTCTTCAGTGAAAATGGAATGTCAAGTAATCTTTCTCTCATACAAGATATGACTTCTGTTTTGTTTACTTTTGTTTTAAGGCAAAATATGAAGGTCTGTGATGAAGTTTTGTTGTTTTTATTGTCTTTTTTTTGTGTGTGTGTGTTAGGTTTCTTCAGAATAATTCAAATTTGAGAGTCTAAGAGAACATAAAGTAGGTGGTAAAGAATGAGTCATAAAATGAATTAGAGAAATGAATAACCCTTCCTGATAGCAAATCTGATGTTGTCTTTTGCTGCACACAAGCTATTGTCACTCAGTAGTTAGTTACAACATCTTATCTGCCAACAATTCAAAAAAGGTACTCGTATAAAAAAAGAAAATGAAGGCAGGACACTTAAAATATTCCTCTAGGAAAATATGAAATGTTGAAATAATCTTTGTTTTAGTGTAAAACACCTCTACAACCTCACATTTGTGGTTGTTTTTCATAAGAGTGAATAATTTTCAGTTGTAAACTTGGGGAACACTTAATTTGTCTGGAATGTATTGTAACTCCTGGAATTAAAATAACACACATTTACCTAATTAGCAGTGAGATGAAAGGCAGGCACATAATATGGATGGGGGGGAGTCATATTAAAAATATATATTTTCAAATTTCAGTACACTTCAACCAGAACTGTGACCATTACTTTTAATTTAGGTAGTCCCCTTTTCACCTAAGTTACAGAATTTTATTTCATTTGGTCCTGAGACAGAACAGATCATTAAGCAACAGTACTGCTCTTGATTTAGATATCTATGCTAGGCAGTTTCACAGTGGAAATCAAAATCAGGTCCTTCACACTTTAATACAATTAATTTTCGCATCTCAATTCTAGTCCATTTTAGGATATAGGCCAGATGTCTTAGGAAATACATTTCTTTCTTGTCTCCTGGAGAGGACCATGAATTTTCTGTGAACTGGCTTGTACCAGTCTCCAGGTGAAAGCAGGGTATCTAAAACAAGACAGATCACTCCTCCAAGTAACTGCATCAGTTGTGCAATAAGCAACTTGGAGCCTGTGTTACAAAACCCGAGTTATCTGTGCTTACATAAAACATGATTCTTAAATTCTTTTGTAACTGAATTGGTCAGTTCTGAAGAAAATTGAAAAAAATCTTTATTTTTTTTCTACTAAAAAGCTGCTGAACGTAATGCTTTGTGATTTGTTGGTAGGTTTGTAATATTTTACATATAAAAGGACTTCTCCAGCCATTATTTAGAACATGAATTTGAAAATTCACTAATATTTATATGGGCCCATTATTTAGTGCACTTCATCCATTCTTCAATTAATTAACTTTATTTGTTCTGAGTTCTTCTTTTGTGAGGAAGATGTTCTGACTTAAATCACATCAGAGAACAGCATTGCACCAAGAGCACTCCCATCCCCTAGGGCTCCCCAGCCAGTCCCAGGGCCTCAGGCCCCATTTCAGCCACCTGGGCTCCCTCCACCACACCCACAGCCCCTGACCCCCACATAAGCCCCAGGGCCTTCAGCCGCTGCCCTGTTGAGGCTGAAGCAATGCTGGTTTCTAGCTTCCCAGCACCCTTCCTGGCTGTGGGTCCCTCTGAGCAGGGCCCACTCAGGGGCATGTTTCCTGACCTAGACTTAGCCTGTCTCTGTCCCAGGGGTTATATGGTACCCAAGGCTGGCATTGCCCCAGTGGCTGGAGCAGTGGGATGAGTTCTGGCTGGGGAGAAGCCCTTTATCCAGCAGTCCTGTGGGAACCCCCCCTATGGCTTCTGGCAGCTGGCCCTAGGAGACTTACCAGCAGTTGCAGCTTCCTGACAGCCAGATCTATCCATGTTAAGTATACAAGGCACTTCATTTCTATTTTTCTTTTTATAGTGTCTGTTCCTTCCACTTTGAGGAAAAAAAAAAATATATATATATTTATGCTGTCATGGTGTCACAATAATCTTTATTACTTTTTGTATGGAATCTATTGATCTGTTTTCCAGTGTTATCTGTGAAGATCCTCAACAACATATATGAATTAATTAATGAAATTAATTAATGAAATTAATGAATTAATTAATTATTGAAATCTGCAAATATAATGATTTCAAAATCTCTTACTGAAACTGCAGGTAGTGTGAGGGAAGGCAGCAGGAAGAGTGGGTGGATGAGTGGGTGGGAGGAGAGATTACTGCAGAATTGGTAAATAGTAAAAGAAGCAATGAAATCAGAAGGTACAAACATCAACATTTTAGGATATACTTGGCTTTATTTACAGCCAATACATATAATTCTCTCAGAAGTGTAACACGATTATGGATACCACTGTTATTTATTGATTTCTACACACATATATTAGTAAAAGAAAAAATATTTTCAGAGAGCTGCACTGAATTTACACTACAGATACAAGCTATACCAGCTCACAGGACTGCAGTATCCCCAGTCTGAGGTTTAGAACATGCAGAAGCTGCATTCAGGATCTAAAAAATAATAAAAAATGTAGCACATTCTTTCCCTAAGAGGAAATTGGCCATTAGTATTACGTATAACTAGCAAAAGTAGAAGTATATAAATATATATAAGAAGTATATATCGGCACATCATATATATATATATATTTAATATTTTACCAGGATTTATCACTTATCTTCATATTATTCACTGACACTAATTTTTTTTCCACTTGTCGGAGCAGGAATAGGTGAACATGTTACTTTAAAAGATACAGTGTCCTAATGTTATGTGTTTCTTATTTTATGTATGGACATGCAATGTAGAAAGTATATTTGCTAATTTGATTACTTGAGATCCTCTCATTGCGTAAAAATCTCACATGGAAAGAGCATGAAAGCATCAAACCCCAGAAAGATTCTTCTGTAAAGATTTCCCCATGCCTTGCAAATCCCTGTGAATTCTAATACATTCATTACTAAAACTTTAGATTCTTCTAGGAATTCTCCCTGGTGCAGGATCAGTACAGGGATCTCATTCGCATAGAACATGTAGTTCTCTTTTTTTCTCAACAGCTGAGCAAGTTTAAAGATCCTTTCTTAATAATATAGTGCCACTTTCTGTATCTCTGAAGCTAACGTACACATAATGTTTGCTGGAATAGTCAGAATATCCCAGTTACTCATTACTATTCCCCCCCATATACGTTCTCAAACCTGAGTACTAATCTGTGATTTTTCTAGCTTCCTTTGTTAGGCAGATGTATTAAATGAAACACCTTTTACTCAGTTCTGTGGGATTTTCACAGATTTGTTGTTTACTCTCTGTTACCTTTTTCCCCTTCTCTGAGTGAGCAGAAACAGGCTATGATTATTAATGAACATTTGTTTATAACAGCTAGCTTTATCTTGGCTCCTTGGAAGATAATCCCTTAGAAATATTAAGGAAAAATAATATAACTGAAAAATCATTCTTGCACTAAATTTTACTGCTGATCTTTTTATTTATTTCCAATGGGATTAAATTTTCCTTGGTTTAGAATCATGTTCACTGCATTCAGCTTTGTCAGTTGGTCCTACCATGTATCCAAATATAAGAGTGCCATACTGCTCATCAAACGTCACCAGTTTACTTCGTAGTTTTTTAAATTGTTTCTTGTGAATTGTTTCTTCTCTCATCCCCGCACTCTAGAGTAGTTATTTCAGATTTTATACCATGACTAAGAAAGATGCTATGATGACAGCAGAGTTCAAAAAAATGTCAGCAGCAAGATGTGAAATGGCTCATGAGGCTTTTTGGGCATCAAGTCTGACAGAAGATCTCCTGCTGGGAGTGAAGGAGCAGCCTGAAGGCATCAGAAGACAGGGTCATTGTTCAGACAGCAGGCTAATCACAGATATGTTCATATACTTGAACAAGCATTGACCTCTGGAAGAAGACTGTGAAAACAAAACAAACAAACAAACAAGAACAAATATATATATATATATATATATATGCATGCAAAAATGTGTGTCCTAAGTGGAAAGTGGTGTAACGTGAGGAAAATTTAGTAGTTTTTTATTTATTTATTTATTTTTTGGGGGAGGGAGGGAACATGCCATTAGTTTCTTTCTACATGTTCTGATCTCCAAAGAAATGGGCAAGAGGTGTATTTTCTTATGTCCAGTGGTCTGCTTTGATATCATGAACACAATGGGCATTTCCTGGATGTCTGTAAGAGGTCATAACTGTCTTGGAACCCAGAGGTACTTTAGGGTCTGCATTTCTGGAATACTTTTCTTCTTGGGAGCAAGAGGAGAAGACAAGGAGGAAATAGTGATGGGACAGTGCAGTGCTCAGGCCGACTGAAATCCTGGCCAGTATGAGCCAGTTACTTTTGGAAAGTGTGTGAAAGAAGTTATATTAAGCAATACCTAGTGGAATCATGGCTTAGTCTGGAAGATTAAAGCTAACAAGTTTAGAAAATAATCTCACCTACCACAGTAACAAATACAGTTGCCTTTTTTTTTCCTCTAGGCTCCACCTTCTGGTATGAATCAAAAGCTTCCCATTTCTTCAGTTTAAAAATGTCTGAAATTTATAGCTCAAGATGAAATATTACAGTGAAATATACGTGGCAAAAGTTCATGTTTCACACAAAACTTTTGTAAACAGGATTAACAAGATCTAAAAGACAAATTCATAAACAACATTGAGTTCAGATTTGAGAATACATCAAGGGATGGATGCATTGTGACTATAAGAGGCTTCCAACTTGAGCTATTTTTAATTAGCTTTGCAGTATGCAAAAGGGAGGCTAATTCTAACACACAATCACAGTCGATATAAATCTTCTCATAAATCTTTTCAGTGATTTTCAGTGAAACAGGACTACAGTGCTGAGAAAACTATACATCTTTATGGATGTATATCATATTTACAGTTTTCAGAAAATTCCCATATACCATATGAATATTTTATAATGATGTTTAGCATTGAGTACCCAACCCAACCTTATAAATGACTCTTCTGTATAATTAGAACATTAGTCACTCTAAGATTGAGTCTGATGAATTATTCAAAAACAGTTCTGTGGAGCTGCTGGTTGGGGGCCCTATGTGAGGGCACTTTAAAACTCTCCTGTTAAACCTTGAAGTAATAAGGAGGGAAGGAGGTGTATTTGAAAGAAGAGAAACACTAACATTTTACTGTCATATGAAAAGCATTTAGAAGGAAAAAGGATACATGCAGGAAAAGAAAATTAAGACAAAATTTCTCTTGAGTCCTTAAGGGAAAAAAATATTTATGTGTGTGTGTGTGTATATGAAAACACAAACATCTTTGTAACCTTCAGTGAAACACAGTAAATGTTTGAGAACAGCTGCAGGAAGTTATGTAGCTGAATAGGTGAACTCTGTTATTAATTGTCAATAATGCAATTAACAAATGTATCTCTTCACAAGCTGTATGTAAGATTATGTTGATCTTCCAGAAATTCTGAATGTTTAGAAACAAATTTTAGTTTATAGATTGTCTTTTGTTTCATACTGCTGCCTGCTTTTATTTATCATTATCATTTGACTAACTGGTCAGATCAATCAGGTGATAATGTTTATCGTTTGATTGATGGTAACTGGCAAAGAGAGGGTGAGTAGGATAAAGTCATTAATTTAGGAAGAGTGACATATGTATGGTTGTGTAGTAAGGAATTGAAAGGGCACTCAAAACTTTCTTAACTCCTTGACTAAATTACTTGATTGGCCTACAGCTGCTAGAAAACCTGTGCTGTTAAAACAGACTTAGGAGAAACACAGTGTTCACTTTGAATAGCAATCACCAATCTACAGGTCATATTTATTAACTGAATCTATACCATGAGGCTTCTATTGAGGTCTTTCTCTCATAGGTTACTGCCAATGGAATTTCAAAGGCAAAGCATCACCTCAAATTTGTTAGGCATCACCCTAGGTACCTGCATGGAACTGGGAGCTGAATGTCAACCTAAACCAGTAGAAAAGTAGGGATGCCAGAGTGTGAGGAAGAGCCTGGCTCTACTAAGAACACATCTCAGTCACAGTAATATTCCCAAACTAGAGGTTTTTTTTGTTTGCTTTTAATGATATTATAGCTTGGTGATAGGAAACTATACTATGGTTTTAGTTGTAGTTGGTTCCAGAATGCAGAATAATGATGTTATTAGTTCCTTCAGAATACAAAAAGAGGTTGATTTTGATGACGTTGTCCCAATTTTAATTAAGGTCTGTATATGTGTTACCATGTATCAAGTTTTTGATCTTGGTTTCTTAGGAATACATGTCTATTATACAGTCTCTGCTTTACATAACTGAGCATTGGTGACACCGCATCTGGAGCACTGTGTCCAGTTCTGGGCTCCCTGGTACAAGAGAGACATGTACCTACTGGAGAGAGTACAGTGATGGGTCACTATGATGATGAAGGAATTGGAGCATCTCTCTTATGAGGAAAGCCTGAGAGAGCTGTGACTGTTTAACTTGGAGAAGGCTCGGGGGGATCATATTAAGATCTCTTCAAGAGAGAAGGGAGAGTGTATGGAAGACAGAGCCAGGATCTTTTCAGTGGTGTCCATTGTCTCTTGTTCTGTTACTGGACACCAACTGATACACAAGAGGTTCTGTCTGAATGTGACAGGAAACACTCTTCTGCAGTGAGGGTTGCTGAACAGTGACACAAGCTGATCAGAGAAGTTATGGAGCTTCCAACCTTGAAAATCCCCATGCAGAGCTTTCTCACCAAGTACTTTGGACTATTGATGAAATGTGTACATTCTACTAATGTAGCTCCTTTATCATTTGTTTCAAAAAAAAAAAAAAAAAGTAATGAAAAAAATATTTGATAGATGTATTTTCCCTTCTCCCTTTTTCCAGGAAAAATAGCTGGGAAGTTCCCACAGGTGATTATTGAATAACAGAGCACAAATCTCAAAGTCTGGAGCCAGATTTCAGCTTGGTAGGATGTTTATGCAACATTCCAATCTGGTTTGTGTGGTCACGACTCCCTCTAGTGATGTCTACACAGTCTGCCATATTCTCATACCAAATGGCTTTTTGGAGTAAGTGCTCCATGCTTTTTGTACTCACTGAGCTCCATAATGACTAAGTCATGCTTTATTCCCATATAAGTTTTAGACCTAGAGAGCTGAATTCACAGTAGGACAATGTGACGATGTTGTCGGATGTTAGAAAACTTGAAAATGAACTGTGGAAAAAAATGATCCAGAAAGAAGGAAATAATCTTAATGCCTGTTAACTCTTTCTAACATACAGGTAAATAGCAAATAACTGCTGTGGTACTAGTAGAAGTAAAATGCCAGAATACAGAATATCAATTGGAGAGCTGAATTTAATTGAACTCTAGGCAATTCTCAATCACTGAAAAGTTCTGTAAATCCTTGTTCTGGTCATAAATGTCCTGTACTTGTTAGGGATGGGTGTTTTTCTGTGAATCTGATTTTCTACTGTCTAGTGGAGTGCAGCTATAGCTGCTTTGTTTGTCAGCACTCAGGGGTGTTCCAGTGAATAGTAACCTACAAACCAATTTGTAGCCCCAGGGACAGAAAAATAAGAATTTAATTCCTTTATCCCTGACTCTTCATACCATATGTGTGACCCTTAATTGCATTCACAGAATCTTATTCTGAATGAACAGATACATCCTAAAACACAGATGTGCCAACAGAATAATACAACATTTCAAGAGTTTTGTTGGTAAAATGAAATACAATTGCATTTCTCTTTACACTGAAATACTCTGTATCAGAATAAGGTCACTTTGTCAGTTTAACTTCAATTTCAGAATTATATGAAAACAATAACAATGCTTTCTATACTCTCAGTTGCAAGACTTCATTTTTTATTAATCAGTACCAAATTAAAGTAGAAGTCTAAAGCAACCAAATACTCTCCAGTGAATTACAATACAACACCCCCGAGTGATACTTCAGGACAAAAGAACTTGTCCACCGAGAGCAGTGTTATAAATATGGACAGTAGATAAGTGATTAAGATTAGAATATTAAGTAGTCATATTGTTCCTCCACCACATTTCTCCTTATCTCCACCTTGAGGATGGTATTACACACACTAAATCTACTTAATGGATGATCAATATTATTTCAGCTCTAAAATAGAATGAGTCACAAGGACCTTTTTCAGGTGAGGAGCACTGCATATTCTTTACAGACCGAGCTTGTGAAATAGGAACACTATGAAGTATATACTCAGTACCCGAAAAATAATGCTAAATATCTATTTAGAAAATGGTTTCAGTTTTTTTTTGGAAACATGTAAACATATCTGAAAAAAGAAGAACCCAGTAAGTTAAAGATCACATGAGGCAGATTATTTTATATGCTAAATCTGACTTCCAGTTCATAAATGTAGCAATTAAACTGCAATAGATATATATAACTTTATTTTGTTACAGAAAATGAGTGTTTTATCCTTGGCCTGTTACTGTTTCTTTCTTTCTTCAGTTTACACAAAGTAAGAAAGGATACTAGCCATCTCGTTTTGGTTCCCTTGTTATAATTAAAAATATAAGGAAGATAAATGGGTTTCCTTTTCCACATCCTTCTGAAACTGACTGCATGAAGAATAGGCACAGTCCTCTATTCTATTTGTGACCACTACCAAAACTCTGTTCTTTTCATAGAGGTTTTTTTCTTTCTAATGGATAGATATGCATATCCATAGCATCTGAAATTTCATCATGTTTTGGAAGAGACTGAGTAAAATTCCCAAGCTACCAGACATGCTCACAGAACGTTCTTCCAGGACTACTCTTGTTACTCTTGTTACAGTAGGAAACCATTAGTTTGGTACGATTGCATTAATGACACATAGGGAACTCATATTTTCTCTTCCTTTTTACTTTATTTACCTATCTATGCATCCTTATAATCTTGGAGGTTGTTAGCAGAAGAGCTGACATACTTTATATCACAAGAGAAACAAAGTAGTCTTTGATTGGGTCATATCTATAAATTTACCCTGGGATCAAGAGATTTCAGGAAATTTTCAGCACATGACAATGAGGATGATGGGGAAGAGACTCAAGAACTGTGATGTAGGTAAGGACTTCACTGAAAACTTGCAAAGTTCTAGTTGATTTACATAGGGAGATAGAGAATTCAGAAGTCTTTGTGCGTTCTGAATGTCTTCTATCTGTCAAGCCCAAGTGCTAAATCTTGTGACTATAAATTAGTGCTATGAGATGTCACCTCAGAAATGAGGACAGAACTAGGTAGTCATGTTTAATTTATTCTGGTTTGATGGCTCACTTCTTACTATCTTACTTTGTTGTTTACTTGAAGTAATTCTGGGGATAAAATGGGTAAAGTGGAAATGGGTAGTAGGCTTAATGTAAATGGTGAGGCTTTTAATTCTTCAGACATACCACTTCATAAATGAGCAAAATGAAGCTGCTTTAGAATTTAAATATATAAATTCATCCTGTAAAGATGAGATGTTCATAGTATAAATCAGTTTAAGAATGGGTAATACACAGGTTACTAAACTACAAGGCTCTGTGTATACCCAAAAAAGATCCAAAGGTATGAGTAAAAAGCTGAAGACATTAGAAATCTGTCATGCACCCTGTAGCACTTCCAGTAGGTTATATTTTTCAGTCTGAGATTCTAGTTCTTTTGTGACTAGAATAAATCTGGAATAATGGGAGGACAATGAAGAACAACACAATAATTTAATAAGTTTCTTTTTCTTCCTGTGGGAGTGTGGCCATGAGGGTCGACAAGCCCCATGGTTGGTGATTATATTGAACTCTTAACGATGAGGCATAACGATGAGGAATGTAAAGAGTTTAAAAGGAAAAAAGAAGGGTGATTCAGGAGATGCCTTGCTGTCTCAGAGTGCTTGTTTTCCAGTCCTTAAGACATAGAAGGGTGTTTGCGGTTGTCAGACAAAGTTGTTTGACCAGTGAATAGTTAGTGGAAAAGTACTGCTGTAGAGCTAATGGTGTAAGAAGGGAGGCTGTCCTCTATAAGATAGTTGAAGTTATGTCATCAGTAAAGTAGTAGCAGCTACTGATCCTAAGAGAACACTGGTGTCTGTGTGGTCTTTACGCCACAAATGGTGCCCAAACAGGGGCCTGAAGAAAATGAACAGGGACATGAAGAACGTTATGCCACACATTCAAAATTTTAAAATAAACACAAGTTCTCATTCCACATTCTCATTAAAATAATGTCCTAAATTCTGTCTTAAATTTTTATTTTTTAATTCATGGTTAAAGTACAGAAGATGATAATGTGGTGGTGGTGGTCTTTTGATCTAATTTTTAGATCAACTGTGATGCCTCACAACATACTAATACATATGTCCTGAACTGGAAGGGACCCACAAGGATCATGAAATCCAACTCCACATAGGACCACCCCAAAAAATCAGACCAGTTGTCTGAGAGCATTGTCCAAAGGTTTTTTGACTCTGACAGACTTGGTGCTATGACCAGTTCCCTGGGGAGCCTGTTCTGGTGTCCAAAACCCTCTCACTGGAAAGTATTTTCTAAATATCCATCCTGAACCTCCCCCGCTGAAGCTCCATAACGTTCCTTCAGGCCCTCTTGCTGTCCTCAGAGAGCAGAGCTCAGCTTCTGCCCCTCTGTTCCCCTAGTGAGGAAGCTGTAAGTCACTGCCATGAGGCCTCCCCTCAGTGTCCTCTTCTCCAGGCTGAACAAACCAAGTGACTTCAGCTGCTCCTCAGAGATGTAGTCTTCTAAAGCCTTTGTCATCTTCATAGCCCTCCTTTGGATGATTTCAAATAGTTTTATGCTGTTCTAATTCTCTGGTGCACAAAACTGCACAAAGTGTTCGAGTTCTGCCACACAAGCCCAGAGCAAAGTAGGACAATCCCTTCCCTCAACCAGCTAGTAATGGTGTGTCCAATACACCCCAGGGTACAGTTGGCCCTTTTGTCTCCCAGGGCACACTGCTGGCTCATATTCAACTTATTGTCAACCAAAACCCCCAGATTGCTTTCTGAGGGGCTGCCGTCCAGCCTCTCGTCTCCCAGTCTGTATATTCAGGGTTGCCCCCTCCCAGGTGCTGTCTGGTACTTCCTCTTGTTAAACATATTGTTGGTGATTGCCCCACCCTCTGTATTGCCAAGATCTCTCTGCAAGGCCTCTCTACCTTCAAGGGAGTCAACAACTCCTCCCAACTTAGTGTTGTCCACAAAGTATACCTTCAACTCCCGCATCCAAGTCAATTATGAAAACATTGAAGAGAAGTGGGCCTAAAATGGAACCCTGGGGAACCCCAATATGTTGTTGGATAGCAGAACTACCTGCCACATTAGCAACAAGTCAACCAATCAGGTCACTTTAAAATAAATAAATAATGTGCACACTTAAAAATAATCCTTCCATTCAAAGGGAAAAAGTTTCCGTAGTGACAGAAAATATCATATTCTGATGACATTTATCGGTCAGTTGCATGAAATCATGCAACCAGTAGTCTGTGGACCAACACAAAGTTTGTACTGAAGAATATATGAATTTGTCATCAACTTACTGAAACAGGGGAAAAAAATTATCTGATTTTAGTATCAATGTCAGATCTTCAAGACCAGCTATATACTTCCTGCTACGTTCTTTTATGTATGCTTTGTGTATATGACACAAGACTCTATAACAATGCTGTTCCTATTTTACGGCAATTGAAATAAGGAAGAAAGCGCTTAACTTCTGCATTAGTCTTACAGTTAGTGATAAGAAAGACAGAAATACAATTCCAGTACCCTGACTGTAATCTTTGTTTTGTTCATGAGATTATTTAGCAAAGGTGAGAAATTACTATGACGAGCTGAAAATGAGAACTTGTGATGAGAGACTGGAGTTTTTTTGTTTGTTTGTTTGTTCAAATTAATCAGTCCAGGGAAAGGTAAGATGTGCTTTCTAAAAATATGTGATTGAAAGTGACTGGGCATAGATGTTAAGGGAAATGATTCAGTGGAAATAAAAGCTACATAACATGAAATAAGTGATTTTTAAAGAAAATAAATGCATAGAATTATATAAAGTCCTGCTGAGATAAACAGAGACTTCCCAGAATTTGAAGTCTCTGCTCTATGTATATAGTAAACACAGTGCCAAAGTAGTTCATGCATCTTCCAGTGGTGCTAAAGTCATAAAATTAAGCCATTCTAAGGATTTATGTTGATGTTAGTTGACCCAGATCCAAATAGCTAACTATTTTTAATGGAGGCTCCATTACAGCCAGGTGATGCAGTATTCTGTGAGCAGCTGGATGAAGAAATAGTGTACTTTAACCTCCGTAGTGCAATAAAAAAGTCAGATTTGTTGTATGTTTTGGTAATTCTCATATGTACATAGAGATATGGGGGTAAATGAGCATGGAGTATATATATTCACAGAAATGACTTAAAATGATTTAAGTTATAGAAGAAATCACAGAATTACAGGGTGGTTTGTGTTGGAAGCAACCTTTAATGATCATCTAGTCCAACCCCTCCCTGCCATGGGCAAGGACATCTTACACTAGATCAGGTTACCCAAAATCCCATATAACCTGATTTTGAACACTTCCAGGAATGGGACATTCACAGTTTCTTTGGACAACCTGTTCCAGTGCCTCACCACCTGCATCATGAAGAAAAAATATCTTTAAAAACATTTAACTGTTATTCTGACAGCACTGACACAGTACTTAAGGCTTTATTGTTTCCCATCAAATTATGTTCCTTTGAGATGAAGTACCTTTACTCACTAGATATAGATGTCTTTCATGAACCTTGAATACAAACATTATTATCCCTTACCACCTTAATGATTCTGTCCAAACATGACATCAAAATACGTTAATATCAGAAGAGGTTCATTTTGTTGTTATTATTTTTTGTATACTTCCATTACAAGCTGCTCTATAGTCCTTACTAGATTGTTAACATCATCTTGCTTTTGCAAGTTGTTGTGGTTTAACCTGGCCGGTAGCTAAACACCACACAGCCGTTCGCTCACCCTCCCCCCTCCCTCTCTGGGGTGGGGGAGAGAAACGAGAAAAACTGAAGCCTGTGGGTTGAGATAGAGACAGTTTATTAGGGACAGAAAAATAAAATAATAATAATAATATGTACAAAACAAGTGATGCACAATGCAATTGCTCACCACCCGCTGACCGATGCCCAGCCCAACCCCGAGCAGCCGGCGCCCCACCCTGGCTAGCCACCCCTATCTATTGTGGAGCATGACGTCAGATGGTATGGAATACCCCTTTGGCCAGTTGGGGTCAGCTGTCCTGGGTCTGTCCCCTCCCAGCTCCTGCTGCACCCCCAGCCTGCCCGCTGGCAGGACAGAGCGAGAAGCTGAAAAGTCCTTGGCTTGGTGTAAGCACTGCTCTGCAGCAATTAAAACATCAGCATGTTATCAGCACTCTTCTCATCCTAATCCAAAACATAGCACCCTACCAGCTACTGGGAGTAAAATTAACTCTATCCTAACTGAAACCAGGACATACATCCACCTCTTATTCCATACCATTCATGTCATGTTCAGGTTACACCCTTTCCAATAGATTCCAATTGACTACCATTTTCATTTATAATATATATATAATGTCCACTGAGTTTGCATAGTCTATGACTGACTTCAGGCTCCATCTGTCATTGCAGTCTTTCAGCACAGAAGAGATGGTGTGTGATGTTCGATTGTCACACGTTGAAGCCAGTTCTCGTTCCATCACATCACTTTGCTTGTCCAGTTCTATCAAAATTCATTCATCAGTATCTGCGTGGTTGTTACTGTGATACCATTAATAGAACATGGACATATAGGGATCATGGTAGTGATGACATACAGTATTATATAATAATTAACATAATACAGTTTAACTCATGGGCTATTTTCACCCAGTATTAAATCCCCTTGAGGTACACATCGGACCTCCCCATTCTTTTGCATTACCCACCAAGTGCATCCAGGTCCCTGAGCAAAAGCAATCCCACGAATGGGTTTGCCTTTTCCTGAGGCAGGAGTAGCCCAGACTGTCTTTCCCAGCATGTTTCTTATGTGCACTACAGGAACTTTATCCCCTTCTACAGTACGTAACAGGTCTGACTGGGCAGGTCCAGCTCGGTTAGCAGATCCCCTAGTATTGACTAACCAGGTGGCCTTTGCCAAATGTGTGTCCCAGTTTTTGAATGTCCCAGCACCCATTGCTTTCAGTGTAGTCTTTAACAATCCATTGTATTGCTCAACTTTACCAGAGGCTGTGATACACCCACTCAATACCATGTTCTTTGGCCCAAGTGTCTATAAGGTTGTTTCGGAAATGAGTCCCGTTGTCTGATTCAATTCTTTCTGGGGTGCCATGTCGCCATAGGACTTGCTTTTCAAGGCCCAGGATAGTGTTTCGGGCGGTGGCATGGGGCACAGGATATGTTTCCAGCCATCCAGTGGTCGCTTCCACCATTGTAAGTACGTGGCGCTTGCCATTGCGGGTTTGAGGGAGTGTGATGTAATCAATCTGCCAGGCCTCTCCATATTTATATTTCAGCCATCGTCCTCCATACCAAAGAGGCTTTGACCGTTTGGCTTGCTTGATTGCAGCACATGTTTCACAATCATGAATAACCTGTGCTATAGTGTCCATGGTCAGGTCCACCCCTCGATCACGAGCCCATCTGTATGTTGCATCTCTACCTTGATGGCCTGAGGCGTCATGGGCCCATCGGGCTATAAATAATTCACCCTTATGTTGCCAGTCCAGGTCCACCTGAGCCACTTCAATCTGAGCAACCTGATCCACCTGCTGGTTGTTTTGATGTTCTTCAGTAGCCCGATTTTTGGGCACATGAGCATCTACATGGCGTACCTTTACAGCCAGGTTCTCTACCCGGGCAGCAGTATCTTGCCACAATGAAGCAGCCCAGATGGGTTTGCCCCTGCGCTGCCAGTTGTTCTGCTTCCATTGCTGTAACCACCCCCACAGGGCATTTGCTACCATCCACGAATCAGTGTAGAGGTAGAGAACTGGCCATTTTTCTCGTTCAGCAATATCTAAAGCCAGCTGGATGGCTTTCACTTCCGCAAATTGACTCGATTCACCTTCTCCCTCAGCAGCTTCTGCAACTCGTCGTGTAGGACTCCATACAGCAGCTTTCCATCTCCAATGATTTCCCACAATACGACAGGACCCATCAGTGAACAGGGCATATCTCCTCTCATTTTCTGGTAGCTTGTTGTACAATGGGGCTTCTTCAGCACGGACCACCTCCTCCTCTGATGACATCCCAAAGTATTTGCCTTCTGGCCAGTCCATAATCACTTCCAAGATTCCTGGGCGACTGGGGTTTCCTATTCGAGCCCGCTGAGTAATCAGTGCAACCCATTTACTCCATGTAGCATCAGTTGCATGATGTGTAGAGGGGACCCTTCCTTTGAACATCCAGCCCAATACCGGCAGTCAGGGTGCCAGGAGGAGCTGCGCTTCAGTACCGACCACTTCTGAAGCAGATCGAACTCCTTCATATGCTGCCAATATCTCCTTTTCGGTTGGAGTGTAGCGGGCCTCAGATCCTCTGTATCCCCGGCTCCAAAACCCTAGGGGTCGACCTCGAGTTTCCCCAGGCTCTTTCTGCCAGAGGCTCCAGGTGGGGCCATTCTCCCCGGCTGCGGTGTAGAGCACATTCTTTACATCTGGTCCTGTTCGGACTGGCCCAAGGGCTACTGCATGAACTATTTCCTGCTTAATTTGTTCAAAGGCCTGTCGTTGCTCAGGGCCCCATTCAAAATCATTCTTCTTACGGGTTACTTGGTAGAGCGGGTTTACAATTAGACTGTAATTTGGAATGTGCATTCTCCAAAACCCCACAACACCTAGGAAAGTTTGTGTTTCCTTTTTGCTAGTTGGTGGAGACATGGCTGTTATTTTGTTGATCACATCCATTGGGATTTGACGGCGTCAATCTTGCCATTTTATTCCTAAAAACTGGATCTCTCATGCAGGTCCCTTGACTTTATTTTGTTTTATGGCAAAACCAGCCTTTAGAAGGATTTGGACTATTTTCTTCCCTTTCTCAAAAACTTCCTCTGCTGTGTCACCCCACACAATGATGTCATCGATGTACTGCAGGTGTTCAGGAGCTTCCCCTTGCTCCAGCGCAGACTGGATCAGTCCATGGCAAATGGTAGGGCTGTGTTTCCACCCCTGGGGCAGCTGATTCCACGTGTATTGGACACCCCTCCAAGTGAAAGCAAACTGTGGCCTGCACTCTGCTGCTAGAGGGATGGAGAAAAATGCATTAGCGATATCAGTTGTGGCATACCACTTGGCTGCTTTTGATTCCAGTTCATACTGGAGTTCTAGCATGTCCGGCACTGCAGCACTCAGTGGTGGTGTGACTTCGTTCAGGCCACGATAGTCCACTGTTAGTCTCCACTCACCATTAGACTTTCGCACTGGCCATATGGGACTATTAAAAGGTGAATGAGTCTTGCTGATCACTCCTTGGCTCTCCAGTTGACGAATTAGCTTATGGATGGGAATCAGGGAGTCTCGGTTGGTGCGATATTGCCGCCGATGCACAGTTGTGGTGGCAATTGGCACTTGCTGTTCTTTGACCCTCAGCAGCCCCACAACAGAAGGGTCCTCTGAGAGACCAGGCAAGGTAGACAATTGTTTAATGTCATCTGTCTGTAAGGCAGCTATGCCAAAAGCCCAGCGGAACCCTTTTGGGTCCTTGAAAAATCCTCTCCTGAGATAGTCTATGCCAAGGATGCACGGAGAATCTGGGCCAGTCACAGTACAGTGCTTTTGCCACTCATTCCCAGTTAGACTCACTTCAGCCTCCAATACAGTTAACTGCTGGGATCCCCCCGTCACCCCATAAATACTGATGGGTTCTGGCCCCTTATAACTTGATGGCATTAGAGTACATTGTGCACTGGTGTCTACTAAAGCCTTATACTTCTGTGCATCTGACGTGCCAGGCCATCGAATCCACACAGTCCAATAAACTCGATTGTCCCTTTCCTCCCCCTGGCTGGAGGCAGGGCCCCTCTAGTCCTGATCAGAATCTTCATTTCTGTGTCTGGAGGACTGCCTGCTTGAAGTTGGAGCAGCAAACTTTTCAGAGACCCCCTTTTTCCCGATTGTTTTCTTTTGCAACTCACGTACTCGTGCCTCTAGGGTCACGGTTGATTTTCCATCCCATTTTCTCATGTCCTCTCCATGGTCACGTAGGTAAAACCACAGGCTGGCACGAGGTGTGTATCCACCATATCGTCTTCCTTGCACGGATGAGCGCTTACCCCTAATAGCAGAGACACTGGTTTGTTCAGGTGGGGAGGAAAATAATCTCTCTTCAAGGTGGTGGACCTTTTCAGAAAGTTTCTCCAAAGTATTCTCTTTTAGTTGATGGACACTTTCAGAAAGTTTCTCCACAGCCGAGACGCAGGCCTGTAAGGAAGAGGAGAGACTTTCTTCGTACTACCGGAGTTGTTTAGCCACTTCATCCACTGTGGATTCCTCATCCTTTTTCCAGGCCATTATTGCCAATGAGCTGGCATATGATGATGGTGCACTTCGTACAAACTTCCGCCACATGGGTCATGTACACTTGACGTCATCTGGATCTGTGGATATTTGTTCATTGTCTAGGTCCTCATAAATCACCTCCCGTACTGCTAATTCCCTCAGGTACTGGATTCCCTTCTCCATAGTGGTCCACTTGCCTGGAAGACATACAATTTCTTCCTTGTAGGGATACCTTTCCCTCACAGCTGACAGGAGACGCCTCCAGAGGCTGGAAGGTCGTACTCCATCTCCAATTGCTTTGTCAATGCCTGCATCTCTAGCAAGGGATCCCAGCCGCCTGGCTTCCCCGCCCTCTAATTCCACACTATTGGCTCCAGTGTCCCAGCAGCGGAGCAGCCAGGTGACAAGCTTCTCGCCTATACAGCGACTGAAATCTTTTCGCACATCTCGTAGCTCACACTCGTTTAGGTTTCGGCTAGATACTGCTGTTTTTGCAACATCCTCATCTTCATCCTCCTGCTCCTCTGATGGCCCGGCCTCGTCTTCTCTACGCCTAGACCTACCAAAAGACTCTCTGCGTTCTAAACGACCTGACTCTCTGTACCATTTTTTCACCTTGGTTACGGGTGCAACCGACACTGGTGCAGTTTGTTTTCCTGGCTCAGCCTTGGGGCCTGTTTTAGGGCTTGGAGTGGCTGCTGGGTCTGTCTCAGGGGTTGAAGTGGCCGCCGGGTCTGTCACTGGGGTTATACTAGCATTGAGTGCAGCTCGGTAAGCATAGGCCAAGCCCCAGCACGTTGCAGTGATTTCTGTATGTCTGGTACTGCCAGGGTGATGACACACCTTTTTCAAGCACTCCACCAGTTTTTTAGGATTTTTCAGTTGTTCAGGGGTAAATTTCCAAAGCACTGGAGGTGCCCACTGCTCTAGATGCCTGCCCATATCCTCCCACTCTCCCTGCCACTCATAACTATCCTGCCTCAGGACAGATCTCTGGATGACACTCTTAAGTATTTGTTTAACCTTAGACAAAACCTGAAGTGCATTCAGGAGACATAACAATGAGAACATACTGGTCTGAACATCCCAAGGATATTTGAAGTTTTGGAAAGCTACCATAACTCGCCTGGAGGAGAAAAAAGGGAGAGTGAATGAATGGGAAAAAACATCTTCCCCTGACCCCTCCATAGATTGGCTCCCTGAAGAAAAAGCATAAAAAGTGTAATTATTAATAGTTCCTGAGGTAGGGTTCCCGAAGTATGGAGTTGATGACAATGCTGAATACAAATACCAGATTAGTCTCATGGCTGGTAATTTTATCATATCGTAAGCCAGTGTTACACAGTACAGCAAAATAATAACCTTGTACCAACCCCCAGCAATGATAAGCAACATGACAGGGAACACATACACTAAGTAATGTGCTATATAACTCAATTCGGAAAACAGGCACAGCAGACTTGAGATCACAAAAATCGGCATTGTGATTAGTAAATATTAAACTGATATAATGCTTATCAGAATTTTGTTTTAATACACTCTAGTCAGATCTGTCGTTATCTCAACCCTTCGAGCCCCACGTTGGGCGCCAAAAAGGCTGTTGTGGTTTAACCTGGCCGGTAGCTAAACACCACACAGCCGTTCGCTCACCCTCCCCCCTCCCTCTCTGGGATGGGGGAGAGAAACGAGAAAAACTGAAGCCTGTGGGTTGAGATAGAGACAGTTTATTAGGGACAGAAAAATAAAATAATAATAATAATATGTACAAAACAAGTGATGCACAATGCAATTGCTCACCACCCGCTGACCGATGCCCAGCCCAACCCCGAGCAGCCGGCGCCCCACCCTGGCTAGCCACCCCTATCTATTGTGGAGCATGACGTCAGACGGTATGGAATACCCCTTTGGCCAGTTGGGGTCAGCTGTCCTGGGTCTGTCCCCTCCCAGCTCCTGCTGCACCCCCAGCCTACTCGCTGGCAGGACAGAGCGAGAAGCTGAAAAGTCCTTGGCTTGGTGTAAGCACTGCTCTGCAGCAATTAAAACATCAGCATGTTATCAGCACTCTTCTCATCCTAATCCAAAACATAGCACCCTACCAGCTACTGGGAATAAAATTAACTCTATCCTAACTGAAACCAGGACACAAGTACATCAAATTACTACCTGCCCCTGTTTTCCAAGTTGTCATAGGTTGGAATTTCCACATATTATAGTTCCTGTCACTTTTTATTGACAGGTAATTAAACATTTCCTTCGTTGTTCTAATCCCATGAAAACAGAAAGTTATCAGCTGTAACATAGGGGTTCATTCCCTCATATCATAATTAAGCAACATGTTTAATGTTTGCAATTTTATGGTTTGCAGTTGTATGGTTGCTATTTTTTACAAGACTCCATTGTAACAAGAAAGGTTATTTTTTCCTTGTTTCAGTCAGCCCAGTCTGTCAGGTATACATATAACAGACATCTCATATATTTTTGGTCTGTCATGTGCATTCTACCTTAACACTGACTGTACTCCTGATGCCTTGTAGGACTGTCCCTACAAGAAAATACTGATTATTCCCATTACTTGGTCCAGAGCATCCAGTAATGCATGGATAACTTTCATTCAAAATAGTTTACAGCTTCTCTGCATATACTGTCCTTTCTCGAACAAGTGCATTCATAAAAAACAAACAAACAAACAAACAAAAAAAACACATTAGTAAATGAGTGTTTTAAAATGCTGTTTCAAATGTCATTCTGCAGTAAATTTATACTTTGTCTTTTCCATAACTATTTAAAGCAAGCTATCTGAAGCAACATAAAACTGAACTTTCGAAGAAGAGTTACACTGGGTTGAAAGTTCCTGAGTTTTTCAGAGAGACTTCCTGGCTTCAAAAATTTTGATGTAAGAAACTCTTCTTGTTTTTTTGTTTGTTTGTTTAAACTATAGGAATATCAGAGCATAGGGAAAACAGTGACAATATGGTTTATCTTGAGTGTAGGCTTTGTTTTAGACAGTGAAACGCAAGTCAGCAAAATAGATAGTTTTACTAGTGCTGAAGTGGGTTATTTGGCTACTTATAGTGATCATGATATACGTGCAAGTACCCCCTTTTTGTGGCAGTCTATTTCATTGTCTTTGTCACCAGTTTAGATTCTTGTACAGTTCATTGAAAAATAGTTGATTTTTCTCATGGAGATTGTCATTCTTACCATGGAGTGGTATTTAATCTTGCTCCATGTTATGGGTAGCAGCGAGTAGTGCTTTATTATGTCAAATGCTGCTGGAGATCTACAAACATGGTATCCTTTCTACCATCACGAAGCAGTGTGATATTTAGCATCAGACCAATACACAGCTTCACTACAGAATTAAAAATGCTTTGCAATAAGGTGCTTTATAGCAAATGGTGATAGGTGTTTTAATTAGTTGGTAAAGTTTATATAAAAAGTAGAATAAAGAAATGAAACATACATCTGATTATATTTCGTACACTGAGCTGCAGTTAGGTAGTAGGGTAAAACTGATCTTGCAGTTTTTGACGCACAGCTTCTGAGAAAATAGGTAACTCATTTTTCCCTTGCAAACTTGCAGACGTCAGTGAGGGACAGGAGTCTAGGTTAAAGCAAATCTTCCTGGTAACAGTTCTAAGTCTGAAGAATAACAAACAAGACAAGATATGGTGTTTTAATCAAATCATTTTATCAAAAACAGATACAAGACAATGGACAATCAGTTCTGTGACTTTTAGCTTGGCAACACATCCATATTTCTGCTTTGTTACCAGAAAAAATCAAATCCATGTGCTTTTTGTGTGAATTGTATAGAGGTTATACAGAGCAGCTGACTGACATCTGTGGACAGCTGAAGCTAGGGAGGAGGGGGATGGTTTGTGTGGGGACAGTTGAACAATATTCAACTCATTAATCTACTGATTTCATAGTACTTCAATAACCATATTTCATTTTTACTGTGTTGCTGTAGAATTTCTATTACCGTGGACTTCTGTGGCCATTTTTATCATCTCAGTGCACTCTTCGATTACATAATATGTGTGCTTTATTATTTTTGCTGCATCTGTAACTTCAGCTCATTCATTCATTTTCTGTAATTCCAATGATCCTATCAGGATAATTGCATTCACTGATCAAGTATTTTATTTTTATTCCCCTTAATTCTGTCTTAAATTATTAATCCAAGGCTTATTTTTTTGCTGTACTTGACTATTACAAATGCACAATCATTTTTTTATCCAAACCACAAAATTATTCATTTTCTTATATCTTTCCTGTTATACAGTTCCTGCTAGCATACTGAATTACAAACACAGGATATATTTTTAGCAGGTGTTGTATGTGCCTTTGCTTGAATTGCTATGGTCAACATGTTATGTAGTTTATGTAGTATTGTCAACCTGCTTATATAGTTTACTATATGTTTATTAATTACTGATCAAAGAAAGTTGTTTTATAAAAACACCATTTCTACACAGCAATGTGGGAATTATACCTCTGATTTTTCTATTGAATTGGATTATCCCCATGTTTACACACTAATATTTCCATAGAGACTGTCCAGGATTCCCCTAGTGTTATAAATCACCTCTCTTCACCACTTTAGAGATGCCGAAATTGTAGGACATAAGAGCACTCAGCTCACGAATCTTCCTTCCGTAGTTCTTGTCGTAGAACATGACCACAACAATTATCTTACTAAGTCAGCCCCAATACAGCTGAATGTAAATATGATGCTGAGAAATTCTCCTAAGAACTGCTCATACCCCAAAGGTTTGCTATTATAAGTCACTTTTTTTGTTCACAGAGTACATAGTGTCTTTTCACTATGGAGGCTTTCTAAAGGGTCTGCTAATCTGGAAAATCTGAGGATCCAGGAGAAAGAAGTCAGAAAGGGAAATTTATAGTCTTTTAAAGTTTTCCATGATTTATCAAGCATAATGTTGCTTGAAAACAAATCAGATAACACTGTTATCTAGTGCCATTTTAGATGACCTAATCTCTACTATTCAACTGATTCTCCCAAAAGGTGCATGTCTGATTTTAGTCATGTGACATATCTACCCTATCCAATATGACTGAACACATTAAGCCTTCTAAAATGGCACTAGATGCTTGCTTTCAGGCACTAAGTAGCTCTGTAGGGACCATATCAGTTCTGTCCTTTTCAAGAAGAAACTTTACTCCATTTCTTTCTTATTCTCTTCATAAAAAGAGGTGTCATTGATTTACATGCGATGTCAAAGAGAGAGAGAATAACCTTAAAGATATTTAGAAAATGTTTAATATAATAATAATAATAACAAATCTTTACTTTCACTTGTAACAAAGAATACTGCTAGGAAAATTTTACTTGCAATTTTTGACTTAACCAAAATCAGGGCAGTCAAATAAACAAGGTAATTCTGTTCCTGTTACTTCTGAAACCTGGTTTTGCAGCTGAGAAGATCTATTGGAATTTGAACAAGTGCAGATATTTCTCAGTGTTTCCTTTAATGAATTCCTGATGAGTTTCTAGTGTTTAGTGTTTTTTTTTTTTTTTTTTTACTTTACACCATCTACAATGTCTTCGTTTCATGATCTCTTTTGATTTCACTTGCCTTTTCTGCTATACATACAAAAAGGCCAAAAAAAAAAAAAAAGTAGAAAAGAAAAAGTGAAAATCTGTCAGACTTTGACATTTGGATCAACGTGTCCATTAACATGGACTGATAATCATTCTTTCAAGAGACAAAAAGTATGATGTACCACCTGAATTTCTAGTTTCAGAAAAATGGAATAAGGACTGTGTGCCATATGTTTCCCTGATACAGATTTCTATCTTTTTCATACAGGGAAAAAAAAAAAAATAAAAAAAAACACAAAAAAAAAACAAACAGCAAAAAACAAACAAACATACAAACAAAACAAAACAAAACAAAACACATTTTTCAGTAGTCACTGAGAATGGTGAATATATTTGTTTACCTTTCGGCTCCCTAAAGGGTGCAGGATTACTTCGGTGTACATGTTGCATATTAGTGTGGCCTATGAGACATTCAAATACTTGCAAATTTCTGTTAAAATATATTTTTGGTTATTTTCTGAATGCAATTGATAAAAAAAAACTATCCAGCTCTGAAACAACTGTAATGAAATGCATCCCTCCAGAGCAATATACTTTGCTGGCACAGATGGATATTTGATAACCCAGGGAGCTGAAAGATTATGTTTGTTTGAAATTAATGTTTGCCTAGTTTTATAGTACTACTTTGTAAAAAGTATAGTTTAACATATGGAATTTTGGGGGAAAATATGCATGGTTGCAGTAAAAAAAAAAAAAAAAAAAAGGAACAAACATTTTCAGAACAAAATTCTGTCTTATTTTACTTATTTTCTGTCTATATTTTACTTCTGTTACTTTTATTTGCTCTTCCATTCCACAGAAGTAGAAGTTCAAATATACACCTGAGGCACTGGAGAAATAAAATAAATAAATAAAAGTAAGAAAGTCTGAAATGATTCTCTCTCTCTCTCTTTTTTTTTTTTTTTTTTTTTTTTTCCTGTCTCAGGAATATGACAAAATTGTCATTGCTCACTTTAAAAAAAAATTTGAAGGTCTCAGATGCTAGTGCTGAAGGCTGCTGAATTCTACAGTATTCTGGACCACACAAGATAAGCAAATCATACCATAAATGGAACTTAATTCTGTACTGAAGCTTTCCTCTCCTCAGTTCATGAACATATCAATGAAATTATCCAGAAACATTTTTTGAGATTAAATTCATTTTGATAAGCAGTGATGAATCAAAATCCTTTCAAGGTACTAATGTGACACTAATAGTGTTGAAGAGCCAAGTTATATGAGAAGATTTGTAAAGTGTTGGACTTAAGGAAAACTCTTCTCCTGTGTACTTTGTTCTTTCAGAAGCTTTGTGTGTCAGTGGAATTCTAAATATCTTTAAAATTCTGCAGCACCTCCTGAGAAGAGTTAGTACTTTTTTTTTTTTTTTCCCTCTCCGTTCTGTGACCCTCTACATAAGCATAATTGAATTAGTCTACATCAAGCAGCTATCAATGGTAAAAACAATACATTAAAAAAAATCACCTAAAAATATTGTTTTTCAACCAGCTGTTAAATCAAGTAATGTATTTGTTTTATTGCACATTTGCATAATAGGGCAAACTAGAAACACCATAACAGATGTGCTGGTGGCAGGGAGATTAGATTACTGGCTTCTATTATTAATCACTGCACAAATCTTAAATGATTTGTTTCTACAGTTTGATCAATTTACATCAGAGTACTTGCATTTATGCACAAAATGTAGAGATAAAACATCTGTTCGCACCTTTACTAGCAGCACTGATTTTTTAATAGAGTTGAAGGTTTGTATTGAGCAAGACACAAGAGACTGACAACTTTTGAAAAGAAGATTGTGCTGTTTCTAATGAGAATAATTCATACCTGACAGTCCATGTTGGCAGAAATATATGTACTATGCTTAGTTTAACTTGAAAAAATAGGAAAAAAATCCCTGAATTTTCCAAACTTTATCAAAACTTTGTGGCCAGTTGAAATAGAGACATTTTTATAATACCTCTTTTTTTTTTATATGAGCAATTACTTAAATGGCTTGGGAGATGATAATGGATGTTTTTATCATTAAGGGTATAGAATTTTATATGAGTTTCTTCTAACTTATAAATTTACTTCCTTTAAATTACTAGCTATAGTTTACATCAGTAGTTTGACTACACTCACTTTAAAAGTCATTCCAAAAATACTGTGAAAGTCATTCCAAAATGATAGTTTTTCAGTAATTCTTAATTAAATAGGAGACATGAGTGTTTCAACTATAAGTTAAAATAACACAGTATTTTATGAAGTAAATTAAGGCTTTAATAACTTCCAAGGAGGCAAAAGGATGTATATGCAGTATAGGCAAAACACAACCTACGAACTGTAGTATCTGTGTAATTTTAATACATTTCAGGAAAGCCCTGTAGCCATAGAATCATAGAATAGAGTCTTTCTTTCTAAGTGTCAGATTTTAAAACTATTTGTAATTGTCTCATTCATGCATCAAAAGTAATGGCTTGACTTGCAATGCTAGCTGTTTTTTTGGTGTAGGTGAAGTCCTAGATGGAGTAAATCCTAGCTGATATAAAACCTGCATTGTCTGTTGTATACTGCATCCTTTTTGCCATCAAAGAATAGAGTTGTCATGTTCACATTCAAAAAAGATAATGTCTAGAAGATATAATTAGGAGATAGCTAGGTTTCTAACTTCATAGCACTTCTAGAATCAAAGGAAAGATACAGCTATCTCCTCTTGGTCTTGGGTGCTCTAGGAAGTCCTAGGTTGCACACTGCATCTATTGCTATCTGACTGCATAGGAGCTCTTCTTCGCTTGCTTCCACAGAGTTTGGGTGGCTTCTGAACAGCAGTCACCTCACAACCAGCCAGAATATGGTTTTGTGACCTGAAGTTTAAATCAATTTGTACCAGCTGACTACCTTTGAAACATAGAATCACAGAATTGCCAAGGCTGGAAGGGACCTCTGAAGATCATCTAATCCAACCCCCCTGCTGAGCAGGGTCACCTAGAGAACTTCGTGCAGGATGGCATTGAGGCAGGTTTTGAGTATCTCCAGAGAAGGAGACTCCACAACCTCTCTGGGCAACCTGTGCCAGTGCTCTGTCACCCTCACAATAAAGTGCCCTCTCATATTCTGCCAGAAATTCCTGTGCTTTAATTTGTGCTCGTTGCCTCTTGTCCTGTCACTGGGCACAACTGAAAAGAGACTGGCTTCATCCCCTTGACACCCTCCCCTCAGATAAATACTAGCTACATGCTATATTCTATCAGGGAAAAGTTAAAATGCTTAGGACCTACTGGCTGAAAATATCAAAACAAGAGTCTCTTCTGTCATATTGATGATCCTCATACATTGAAGAGATCTGAAAAAGGGACTTAGAATTCTTCTCCAGGAAATCAATGGATCTATTTAGTATTTTTGGGTTTTATACATCACATAGGACAACCAGGTACAATGAGAGATAAGATGGTTAAGGAGTGGTATTCTCACTTCAGAATACAGGATTTCAGATATCTCATAGGGTTAATACTTTATTGGATTGCACAAATTTTACAGTATCATGCCTCAAAAAATAAATTCATATTTTCCATTCATTCACTATTAAATTTGACAAATATTTTGGTCTCATTCATGAATGTTTTCTTTGCAAGCTAGAAATACTGTGTCTTGTGCTTGTCCATATACATATAATTTAATACATACCTGTTGAAAAATATTAGAATATTTTTTCTCCATTTTTAATTTTTATTATTGAAATTGTTGCTTTTTACAATGAGTTTGAGGTGTAGTTCTCAATTCTAAGTGCAAGTATTCAGTAAGTGTACATTTTCTTTATAGTGTCTTCTTTTAAAATGCGTTGTTATCTAAAATCTTCAGTTTTATCAAACATTAAAAATAAACTTCCAATAGAAAAAAACATTCATTTTGAAGTTCCATGAAAGTAGATAGTTTTTTTCCAAAGTAAAAAGCCTTCTTTTTAAGAACAGCCTTCTGTGATTTAAAAAACAACAACAACAAACAAACAAACAACAGCAACAACAACAACAACAAAACAAACAAAAAAAACCACAACCAAACAAAAATACAGGAGCAG
Organism: Stictonetta naevosa; assembly: GCA_011074415.1. Classification (NCBI taxonomy): domain Eukaryota; kingdom Metazoa; phylum Chordata; class Aves; order Anseriformes; family Anatidae; genus Stictonetta; species Stictonetta naevosa. Next base: position 13,744,517 of record CM021701.1, read on the forward strand.
ATGGAAATACAAGAAAAGGCTTATAAGTCAGGGTTATGAGTGGTTCAGTGATTCCTATGTGAGCTAAAGGACAAAAAGTGAAAAAATGTCTAGGAGAGTAAGAGGATAATACAATTCAGGCAACAAACTTAACTCTTTTACAGATACATAACCATCTCGAAAGTCATTAACACAGTTGCCTGAGGTATCAGCCAAGGAGCCAGATGTCACTCCTCCATAATTTAGCATCTTATGATTGTCATTTAATATGAAGGAGAAGGAAACATTGTGTTTAGATGCAACAAATAAAAAGCCTAGCCTCAACAGGATTTTCAGTTTGTTTTATAAAATCATAAAACGCAAATTTGCAAGGCCACCTTATGCTCTGGGTATATAGTTGCATTGTACTCAACTTAAAATATTATTTTTTTGAGAATATTTTGCAGCCATTCAGAGATTTTAAGCTCAAGAGATTTTCAAGAGATTTTAAGATGAGTAGGATCATTTGATTTCATCTGCCATATAGCACAGGCCACATAATGTCAATGATTAATTCCTTCACTGAAGGGAAGGATTATTATTAGCTATACAAACTTTTTTTTTTTTTTTTTTTTTTTTTTGGCACACATTCAGTGTAGGTGTAAATATTTATGCAGTATGATGCACTTAAATGAACAGTTGTTGTTGTTTTTAAATAATGGTTCTAAATGTGCCAGGAAGAAGAAAAAAAAAAAAGTGATAGGATTTACCAGGGAAAATGATTTATTGGAAAACCATTAATTTACTATAAAAGAGTAACAAAAACTTAAACTTTGCAAACATAAATGTAGGATTTCATAGAAGATGTTAAGCTAGTATGACCTCGTCCCTAAAACAGAGAAAATATCTGTGTGAGTGAAGCGGGATCGCTTAGGATATAAGATCGGGAAGATCTCATAGACATGAAAAAAAAGCAATATCACTTCACTGCCCAAATACAAAACTGCAGCAAAATAATCACAACTCTCCATAGTTTATCCCTGAATCGTGATCACTTTTATATTATGTATAGCATTTAAGATATTTTATTTTCAAGCTTTGTTCTGGAGCAAATCACCTTTTTTTTTACATCAGCTCTGGTTCTCTTGTATCTATGGACTCATATCCATAGACACTCCCTAATTTATAATGGTTATTGAATGGTATTTGGTGCCTTTTAAAATCCCATTGCATATCATAATTATAGAATAATTATATTCTTTTTCCCTTGTATATCTGAAGCCATTTAACCAATATGCTACAATAGATTTGCCTTTTTCCTCCTGTCTAAATTAATGAATAATTTGTTTGCATTGTTGAATTAGCTTTGTTCATTTTTTTTCTGAAGCATTATTCCTCAGGCTGAAAGCTTCCATACTTGGTAATGGCATAAAAGTAATTTTATTTTATTTTATTTTATTTTGAATCTCTGAAATATGTGAATAGTTCTTATGGAATTAAGAGGATTTGGTGAGAATAGAGAGGAAGAAGGAGAAAGAGATGGGCAGGTGTGGGGACAGGAAGGAATAATTTCCAGTTGACCATTTTAAAATAAGAAATGTGTTGCTGGTTTGTAAATAACCACATGTTTAATGGAATAGTTTTGTCATATAAATATTGTAACTCCCCAGCCTGTGGACAGATTGATATATCCTATGCCATCATTAAGTAGATTTCAGTGTATTCTTCTTGACTCAGCATTTGTGTGTAGTAAAATGTATAAAAGACTCTTTGTATATGTGGTAGAAGTCTTTCTAAAAGAAATTTTTCTAGTTGAGGAGATGACTGTAGTCCTTGTCACATTTAGCTACTAATACTGCTCCTGATTCTTTGAGATGGCACAGAGAAGGTCACCACCCTGTGAGTGAATGGCTGTCTAGGGGACAGGCACCACTAGAGGCTTCCTATGGGAACTTGTCTGAGGACAAGCCGGGAAATTAAATCAGTGGGTCCAGGCTAGAATCAGACCTGTAAACTATAACTGGGCTCAGACATGACCCCATGATTGCAACACAGCTCTGTAGGCAGATCCAAGCTAACACTGGGAAGATCATTACCTAGGTCAGGTTCAGGGAATACAGCATGGCTGAGTCCACAGAGGACAAGGAGGTACCTTCAGCTGCCCTATAACTGAGCTGGTCCCCAGGCAGGGCTGCTAAATCCCAGGAGGGAGGGAGGATGTGCTGCCTTAATAAAGAAATCCCATCTAATGCAAGAGGAGAATTTGAGTCTTCTAATTCAAGTTAATATACAGCTTGATGGTTAGAAGACTATGGAGAAGTCAAAGGTTTTAACTGTCAGAGGTGCAGGAATGAAAAATCTGAAGTCTGTACTAATTATATGAAGTGTAGAGACATACAAGATTTAAAACATTCATCCTCAGTGTTTCTGTAGTAGCAAGGTTAGGCAGCCCTTGACTTAAAGCACTGTTTGCAGTGACCGTCTTTTGTCTAGTCCTCATCTATTGTATGGACTGTGCCAGAAATAGGACTGTATAAAAGAAGATACATTTTGTGCAATGGATCTGATAAGGTATACGACTACTCTTTGGAATTTTATATTTCATAGTAAAGAAAAGGCAACTTTTGAAGTTTCAACAATCCACAGTAATTGTAGATGCACTCTTCTGGTTAGCAGTGGCGTGGGTTGAAAATGACAATCTGACAGGGTCTTTTATTTGTTACCCTATCACATCCTGTGGTTTTGTTCTATATATTATGCTTGAAAATACTGAAAGTCAAATGTGTGCAGAACAGGGAGGTGCAGGTTTTAGGAAAACAAGAAGTGGTATTGAAATAGAGGACTGAGTAATATGGAATGCACCAAAGCTTGGGGTTTATTGAAGCTGTCTTTCTTAGAGACCAATAAATGATATGATATAGCTACCTTTTGGAAAGGGATCATAAACCTATATTCTATTGTGAATGAACACAGCAGGGTTTAAACATGCACACAAATCATAATGACTAAATATCAATGGCTAAACTGTACCTGTAAAATATATGCACATATGTAAAAAGGTAATTGTGCCGAAACCATGCATATGCATGAACAAGTGAATAATTGTATATGCAGGCTACTGCCAGTGCATGAAAATACCTGTTTTGCAAGTGTGAATTAGTGTTTTGCATGCCCATTTACCTGTTTGCTGTTTTTATATTTTGTGTGTTCAAGTTAGCTGACAGTCTTTGATAATTTGGACTCTTAGAATACACACAAAAGAAAAGGGGAAACAATTTTAATGTTGAGAAGAAATAAAAATGAAAAATGTAGCCCTTCTTGTGCTAGAAATATAATGCTTATGTCACTGAATATTTACAAGACATATTCAGATCATATAGTGGTAGTCCATATCAGTCAGTGCTACAGAACATACACATGCAGATTGATCCACAGTTAGTTGCACAAATCAACTAACCAAAAATTACAATAAGAACAGTACTGTTATTTTTAAAGCTATTTTTTTTTTTTTTACAATGTACTTAATTTAAAATACAATGAACTCAAAATAATTCATTTGCATGAAGATGCTTGAGGTAAAAATATACTCCATGAAAACTGAAAGACAAAGCAATATAAAGAAAGCAAGATTTAAAACACACTTGTCTTCACAATGCTGTGCAATTGCAACATATTTTCTAATCCCTACATCTGCTTTGTGTTGACCCCATGATTTATCTTTGACATGTAAGGCACTAATAGCACTCATGCAGTTAAATTCCATTCTCCACAGCAGTATAGGAGCTGCCATTTCCAGAGCAGAACAAAATGCTAATTTCTAGTTTCATTCACTTTGGCCAGATACTAATGCATTAATACTACTACCTGATCTGCAAGTAACTATTCATTATTCTTCCCAGGATCACAGCACTACAATTTATTTTGGTAGTCCTAGAAGCTGTTACAAACTGTGTAACTAATTTTCTGTGTATGTAATTGTTAGTGAGTTCCACAGAAGACAGTGCAAATTAAAGCAAAATGCTGCAATTCTAAACAATAAGTCGCAAATTAATACTACTACTCACCTCACATTATTCTAGAGAAGCAAGTAAGATTGTTCTCTGCAAGTTGTAGTTCTATACTTTTAGAACAATGATATTGAGACAGAATCTATTGTTTACATGTGTTATGATCTTTTGAACTATTACCTGATTAAAATCATGAAAGACTTATGATAGTGGGTCTTTGACATCCTCTCTAAAGACTCAGGCACTATATATCTGGCAAATCCCTTTTCCCCTAGTATGGATTATGTTGCATCATGAGCATGCTCAGTTATCAGACAATTAAAGGAACTTCTTACAATGTTCGACTTTGTACAGAGAGTTGAAAAAAATGTTATGGACCTATCTCATAAAGAAGATAATTCACTGGAAAAAAAAAAAAAAAAAAAAAAAAGTATCCTAAATCAGCCCTGCATTTAACAGACTTTGCATGACTGTTATTTCAAGCACTTCTGGACTATTCCTCAACCTATGTAGGAGCTGGTTTTGAAGACAGTTTAAGTCCATTTAGCAGACGCAATCTATGAATATCAGTGCTGAATCCAATCAACCAGCATCCTGGGGATACCCTAACACTTTTGCATGCAACTCATTCCTGATAGAAGCACACAGCCCCTTGATCCTTTGTAGGCCAAGGGCTCATGATTCCCTGTAGACATATGTTTGAAAAGTCCAAGTCAATAAGGAAGATGAATATGAGGAGGATGAGAACAAGTTTCTCTCTGTAGTTTAGTTTGGATTCCAAAATGATTTTGTCTGACAGGAGGTGAAGTTCATGATAGAAGTCATTACCTCTGGGAGATAGATTTCTAGACAGACTGCTAGGAGAGGGGAGAGAGCAGTGTGCAGAGACAGGAGAGATGTTGGAGCCAGGCTAACTGTATACAAATCTAAAAGTGATGTCTAAAAATCTTTTAGTGGATTGTAAACAGTTGTCTTTGTTCATAGCTTCTCCTGTATCTAAGTGTGTATCCAACATGTAATTCTGAGAGGACTAAAGATGGATTAAACCTGGGTAACTATATCAAAAGCTCCATGGGAGGCATGTTCATTAAAATTCTTCTCACTGAGATGACACTCTTACCTAGTTCAGGCACTACCTGAGCCATCCATATATGTTTCCTTCCCCAAAATATCAAGAGTATTTCTCCTTGCTTCCTTATGTCAGGAGCAACTAATTTGGAGTGTTTGTAATAAGACCACTTAAAAAATCACACACTGTAAAATATGAAGCAGAAGATGTCTGCCCTTAAAAACAAAAGCTGAATGTTCCAAAGCTCTCGCTGAGAAAGCCAGGGCACTGGTGGTCCAGCTGGTGCAACTCAGACATGCAGTGATGATATGGAACAGAAGGGAAATCATACCCATTTGAGATCACTAACAATCTGCATCTTTCCTCCCCTTCATCTGAAAATTGTCAGTTTCTAGTTCTTTGGACCCACAAAGTAGCCTGTTAAATCTTGTTTACTTTTCTGTTTGCTTAACTACAAAGTAGAATTGACTATAGTCAAGCTGTAAAATCAAAAATACAGTAAATTTATGCTTGAATGGTGTGACATTAATTTGTTTTAGTGGTATATTTTAACATGCTTTTTATTTTTTTTGACCTATAACATAATTAATTGAAAGCAGTATCTTGTTTAATGAAAAGTATAGAATAGACAAACCCCCACAAATGATGATAGCCACTTATTACCATTCTATTTATTTTAATGAAAAAGGCCTGCATCAAAGGCTCTAACCCCAGAGGATTTTCTAAAGTAGGATTTATGCCTTCCTACTTGAGTCTCCTTCTCCCAAACCCTTCCCCCTCCCCCCCCCCCTTTTTTTTTTTCCTCTCCCTGAAGTACTGCTGAAGAGGTTTTGAATGCTTTGGGCTCTACTGGTGTTTCACTTTTATAAAATGTACCTTTGAATGACTTCAGTATTTTCAAGGTTTCACAAATCTTGATTTGAGCTACCTCAGCCACAAAAGTATCTGAAACAATAAGTTTTTAGGTTGTAACAAACATTATATTTAATGAGTACAGTGCACATGTAATGATACACCGAATCAGTATGAAGCCTCAAATAATGATTTCTGTTGGCACTATAAAAGGAATGTAATTTTTCTTGTTGAAATACCATTTTTCAGTTACTGCATGACTGATGTGGTAATTATCCCCTACACCTGGGATTTAAATCCAATCCTACAAGCCCATTTTCTGTTTGCAAGCTGTCAGACTGATGCATAGGCTTTGTTCTTATCTGGCAGTAGGCAAGGAATCGGTAATTCAGAAACAACAAAGCCACTGATGGGTCATCATGTAATCTGCACTGAAAATTGCAATCTGTAATGAGATTGGAAACACAGATGAGGAGACTAAAATTGATTACCTACCATATCTAAAATTTTCAATTTTATTGCACAAATATGATCAAAACAGCTTATAAATTTGGGGATTAGTTGAAAAAGAACAAAAAATACTTTTAAATTAGGTGAAAAGCAGATAAGTTATTGAAATGTAAATTATATGTTTTACAGCAATTCGGTTCATCTCCAGGGTGATTCACATGTTCATATTATTTTATTTTCCATTTCAGAATATTGTATATCTTGTTGCTTAGTTGGGACTGGCCTAAGATACTTCATTGCCTTCAAATAAAAATAAGTACAGTAATGAAAAGTAGAGAAATAGTGAATTAGTTACATTTTCTATTATAGAAAGTTATAATGGGCTAGAAAGGAGCTTCTTCTCAGCAAAGTAATGAAAAATAAACTTCAAAATAATGAAAAATAAACTTCAACCGCATTGAAAGTATAACTTTTATTGATGGTCCTGGCTGCTTTATCTTCCTGACAGCAGCTCACAGGTAGGTGTCAAACTCTTGTTCTCAGCTCAACACCATAAATCTCCCTTTTCCTCACTGATGAGATTATGAAATAATCAACTGGGATAAGGTTAATTTTCTTCACAGGGGCTGGTATATGACATGTTTTGGATTTAGGATGAGAATAATGTTGATAACACAGTGATAGTTTAGTTGTTGCAGGGCAGTGCTCACACAGAGACAAGGATGTTCCAGCTTCTCCTTACTGCCCTGCCAGTGACGGGGCTGGGGGTGCACCAGGAGCTGGGAGGAGACAGAGCCAGAACACCTGACCTAGAATGGCCACAGGGATATTCCTCTGTGGCTTCATGTGAGACAGTAAAAACTGGGGGAGTTGGTCAAGGGCAGGGGTGATGACTGCTTCTTGAGGACTGGCTGAGCATTGGTCAGTGTGTGGTGAGCAATTGCATTGTGCTTCACTTGTTTTGTGTGTATATATATATATTTATTATCAACATTATTATTATTTTCCATTCTATTTCTATCCTACTGAACTCTCTATCTCAACCCATGACTTTTTACTTTTTTTTTTTCCTTCCAGTTCTCTCCCCTATTGCACTCAGGGTGAAGGGAGGGAGCAAATGCTGTACAGTGGCTTGCTGCCTGCCAGGTTAAACCCTAACAGGGTTCTGTTCAAACACTGTCCTGAAAAAAGAAATAAATCCTTGATATCTCCAAGTTTGCAGGCCATTAACTGAGTCACACTTTCATCCATTCTTTGTTAAGAAAATGTACTCTTTCTCTAATTATCAGTTCCAGAAGATACTGTAAGTTCTCCACTAGTGTTCATATAATAATATACACAATTCCATCCAATCTAGAAAAGACAGATCTGCCAAAGGAAAGAGAAACAATAAATTATTTTTGTGACAGAATTAGATAATCAATCCAGAGAAAGGTTTTGAGAAACAAGACTTACTCACAATTCATATTTATCATAATACGTTATATTCACACATCCACACTGTTTAATTTACCTTATACATGTAGACATCTTCAGTCATGATTTGAAACTAATTTCAATTTTAGTTTATTTCATTACTTTTTAACATTATTAACTTGTGTCTTTCTTTCTTTGAGTTTATAGTCAGCAGCTGCTTTTAGAACATCTTTCCTACCAGCCAATAGTCTTTCTCTAATGGAGGTCTTCTATGTCTTTGGATGAAAGTGGTTTTGAATGATATGCTGTTCCTTGCCCATACTAACATTTTCCAAACACATCTTGTAATATAATCACTCAAAGGGTTTAGGTACAAAGATGCTTAGTTCATAATTCTCTAACTTGGTTGGGAAAATGGCAAAATGAAGAGTTCAGCTGTGGAGGCCATATATTCTAGAGGGTGTTAAGGAATCTATGGATCAGATTACAGACTTATTCCATTTTCCTTTCTTGAGCCCTTGACCTTCCAGTGTTCTCCAGCTGTAAAAAAAGATAACAGTAATTCTACACCAAGGTGGTACTGTATGAGAAATTTATCAGGCGAGGCAATGACTTATTGTAATAAATGGCCATAAATTACCAATCTCTTGGAAAAAAATATTTCTGGAATATTTACTCGGATGCTTCTTGCCAAGCAGGACCCTTTGGAGACATTTATGTTTTCCTGCCTTTTATGTCAAGGACTAAATAGACATGCAGTCTTAATTCATTACAGTTCTTTCCATTCATCCAGAAATTCTTACTATAATAGAAAATATGATAGCAGGTTGTAGGTCCAAATGTTATCAATAATAGCTATATTTTCTCTTTTAAAAACTGCACATCTGACCCTCACTGATGGAAAATGCATAACAGTGACCACTCTCGAAGTGCAGAATTACTAAGCTTTACCTGTAAAGTCTCTAGTCCTATAATCTCCTTTCAATCCAAAGGCTGAATTAGTGGTATAGCATTTGGTTGGTATGGTGCTCTCAGTAATATGCTTACATATATTCCTACGATTGTCAAGGCATACAAAAGGTAATACAATAAATGTAATTAACCTGAATAGGTACTGTGTTAGATAATGGTTAAGAGTAACCTGCCAGTTTTTGCACTGAGATATATTGACCTTATACTAATACATACAAAACATCAGAGAGGGCAGGCAGATATTGGAATATATTCCACAGATCCTTATTGTCAGACTACTGAAGTATCCATTAGGCGGAACTCCCATAATTCCAAACTATCTCCAATAACTTAGGTTTTATTTACAAATGGAATCAATCTAACAAATCAAAAAGCCATAGACAACATAGAATCCCCCCCACACACAAAAAAAGGCCCAATTCCTGCACATAAAACAAAGAATTGAAGAATTCCATTAACATGTCAGCTGTCATGATATTTTAGAATTTTAGTGTTTGTGATTAATTCATTACTATTCATACTAGAAGAGTGATAAAGTGTCATCTAAATGACTGTGTCCTCATTAAATTTTATTTATCCCTGTTACAGTACTGCATATTAGGAATCATTCTTTTCAGTAAGCATATTTATTTTTAGCTGAAATGTATAGAAATAAAGAAGATTTTATGTCAAAAGAAGGAAAAATGATGGGACAAACTAATACTGATCTAACAAATTAAATAGTTGCTATGTAAAGGCAAAACATTTTATACACACTGGAGATCAAAGGACAAGATGATGAAAAATCAGTGTTAAGAAAAAGGAATAAAATATGCTAAACTAGCAATATTTGTTTCTTCTAAATACTGTAAATGGATAAATGAAATATAGAAATGAATACAGGCATAACCTGTACATTCTTAGCTATTTCAGAGAACCTAGATGATTTCATATTGCATAGATCACATATTACACAGAGACACACTAATTTTCTTTCTTAGGCGGCTGCTGATTTGGGGCTATCAGGTTTTGAGACTGATTTCTTTTTCTTCACAACTCCAGCAGATTTCCATTACATGTTTTTGAGTACCATTATGTATTAACAATTAAGCTCCCTTAAGTCTACCAGTTTCTATCAAGTTATTAGTAAGTTTTACACTCTCTTGCCTTTGTGTCTGAAAATTCGATCCACAAAAGATGTCCTTAAATGTTAACCAAGTATATTCTATATTCTGTGCAATTATTATATAGGGCATATATATAATGTAGGCCATGTATTGTATGACCTATATTCTATGCAATTACACTCAGTACTGTGGTTTTTCTTGTTGTAGTTTTCTCCTTCACTCTGGAAACACATACAGCTGATTAGGCTGTTTAATCTCACAGCATTTTGCTTCATTTTTCCCATGCCCAGTGTTTTCATCACCCATTCAAAAATTCCATATGCTTGCCAAAATTCTCAGCACATCTCTAGTACAATTCAAATTCTTTTACCCATCTGTTGTTTGTAGATCTTATAATTGCCACTAATCCTAAAAACAAATATAGTCAGTCTGCAATCAGATTTGAATGCATTGATTAAGAATGTAACTCTACATTGCAATAAGAACTTAACATTCTGGCAGGAAATAAGCAATATATTTGCCTTTTCTGCACAGCAAAGTCAAAGTACTTGTATAAATCATATCAATTATTAGTCAGTGACTATTTCATGATGCTTAAGTGTATCTGCAAGTAATGTAAAGAATGCAAAATTGTAAACATAATAAATTAAAAATAGGAAGTTGTACTTGGAAACTGCTGCTCTTTTCTACCAAAAAAAAAAAAAAAATACTGGCAAGTAATTTTTCATTTATTTTAAAATTTAACTTATTTAATTTTATACTATATAATACGCAAATAAAATGTTATAATATTGAATTTATGATAATATATATGTTGTACATAATATATAATTTATTATTATTAATATTGCTTTTTTTTTTTTTTTTTTTTCCCCGAGTGGCCAGTGTGGATGACTATGACACATTTGTTATCTCAGCAAGCTGAGATGTTCCTCTTCTCTTTTTAGCCCTTTCTGCTACAATTTTTTCCTCTAATTCTCTGTTTCTAAATAACTTAACAGAAAGAGAGAGGAAAAAAAGGAGTGATTAGATCAAATATTTATTCAAGAGTTATAGCTCTCCAAAGCTTTAATAAATGTTACGTTATTTATCATTAAATAAATTATTACCTAAGTTTTTTATCTAAGTTCTTGCTGTATTACATTGAACGAGTCATTGTACTCTTGTCATTGTAGAAGTTTTAAATTTAATATTTAGCCTTGTTTCCTGACAGAAAATATATATATATATATAAATCTATGAAGTACTTTATATTCTAGTATTCCAAAATACTCTTGCCATGCAATGAAATGCTCTGAAAGCAAGAGTTACCACTATTCTTGTTCCCAGCAGAGGTACCATTTTGAAGTCTTTGTGTAACATGAGGCATATTTATGAAAGTTCTCTTCATCACAGTGCTGGTATTGAATGCTAAAGAAGAAATCAGATGAAATGGAAAGTAAAAATTCATCAGAGAATGACTGTGGCTTGAAGGACAGGAGACAGCATATTGCCAGTATTGCATTTTGAAACATTGCAGAGGAAGGAGGGAAATAAGAGTTAAGAAAGTTCCTTTTAGTTATTTGGCAGCTTTTTGCAACTCAGAAACATATTATAGAAATAGGTAAGGGAGCTGATTATTTTGTCACTTAATAATATCATGGTATAATTTTATCTTTCATTATTACAACAGAAAGCCATGGTTTTGGATTTCGTTAGTGATTAATCTAGCCCTTCATTTTACAGTAAAAAAAAAAAAAAAAAAAAAAAAAAAAGAGCTGAGAACAGATTGGCAGTTTCCATACACTGACAGCACTTTTAAAAAACTTGTTGTGGTTTTTATTAAAAAATACATACTTGCAATTTGTCACAGAAGTACTACCTGAGATGACAAGACATACCCAACTCCACAGCAAGCTTCATTTCTCTATCAAAGAATAACAATGCCTGCAAGGTATGAACAGAACATTCTTACCATTTTTCAACTCTGTCACACTCTTTTATGTTTTGTTCATAATAGCAACTGTCTTGCTTGATGTATTGTACTGATGTTCTCACCTGCTTGTTGCCATTCGGGTGCTAAATGAGGAGAATGAATATGTATAATTCTTTCAAAAGTACATTATAATGACTGTCTGGCATATTTTATTACACATCCCACAAGACCTTGATTATTTTGTGAAGTTGGCATTTATGTTACAGTACTTGGCTTTTTATAGTTCTTGCCAATTTCCTCAATGTAACTAATTAACAGTGATGCTAATGGTAAAATTTTCTAAGTACAGACTTGATAGAGGGGTAAGGAATGGTCACATTTCATTCCTTTATCAGTCATTAAGAGACAATGTCATTAGTTTTGCTTTATCATACAAAGGTTTTTCTAAACATAGTACCTAATTAAATGACAAAATTATTGTGTCTTACATATTTGGGAAACCAAACATTTCAGCCTTTATTTCCTCACAGGGATTTCTTCTGTTTTGCAGTAATTAATTGTCTACTTTGATGCCATGAGAATGTATTGGATTAGCAACTCTGTTTTATGATGTTTAGTTGTTTAATGGCCCCCACTGAAGCCATTATCTTTTTCATTTGCTTTTTTTTTCACTCCGGTTTTTAGTCATTATAACAGGAGGGGTGGAGTACTTCCTGAGGCATTTAAAGCAGCAATTCAAACACAAAACTTGTGAAAAACAATCATTAGTTTGTTGTTGTTGATGCTTTTACTAGCAGTAATAATAGCTGCTTGGATTTTTTTTTTTTTTTTTTCTGATCTTACAAAGATTCTCAAAATATTAACCTAAGCATCCAAATACCAGACACCATTCTTCATGATAGATATACTGATGCAGAATTTTGGCTCAAACCTGTCTAATGACAAAGGGATTTCCTAAAATACCATCTAATCACTATATACCAAGTTTAATGAACTTCAGATGGTCACTAAACTGGAATAAGTTTAGTCTGAAAAAAAGTAGCTAACATATAACTGTTTATTATGATATATATGCAAACACTGAGACAGGCTATTTCAGGGGCAAATGGAGTTTTGCATAGTGTATTTATTTAGCCTATGTCTTATCCTATGTATCTCACTCTCACATGATTATTAAACACGATATGCATTCAGGTACCTGGAGTGCATATTCTATACTTATCAGGGACTGGGGGTTGGTTTCTGGTTGAGAGTTGCATCTTCTGTGCCTTAAGTGCTGGGTAACATGTTTTAACACAGAGCTTTAAAGGTTTGACACTGCATTACACCTAAAGCGATGAAAACACATTGAATTATAAACCACTCTGTTGTGGTTTAGACCTGGCAGGCAGCAAAGTACCACACAGCCACTCACTCTCCCCAGGTGGTAAGGGAATCAGAATAGAAGTGTGAGAACTTATGGGTTCAGATAAAGACAAATTACTAAGAAAAGCAAAAGCCATGCTCACAAGCAAAGCAAAACCAGGAATTATTTCTCTACTTCTGATCAGCAGACAGTTGTGCCACCACTCCCAGGAAAGCAAGGCTCATTACACCTAACTGTTTATTGGCAAGCAAAACACCATCACTCTGAATGTTTGCCACCCCCCTCTCCTTCCTTCTTCTTTCCCCCAGCTTTTATTGCTGAGCACAATGCCATATGGTATGGATCTCTTTGATCAGCCTGGGGCAGCTGTTCTGGCTGTATCCCTTCCCGGCGTCTGGTGCACCTCCAGCCTCCTCGCTGGCAGGGCATCATGAGAAACAGAAAAGTCCTTGGCTCTATGCAAATACTACTCTGCAACAACTAAAAACATCAGCATATTATGGAATCAGAAAGCTGGAACACTTACGTTAATTGGGATTATTTAGCCTGGAGAAAAGAAGGCACTGGAGAGACCTGATAGCAGCCTTCTAGTACCTAAAGGGGGCCTTCAAGAAAGCTGGAGAGTTAGCAGGGAGTGTAGTGATAGGACAAGGGCTAATGGTTTTAAAATAAAAGAGGGTAGATTTAGATTATATATAAGGAACAAATTCTTTACTCAGAGGGTGGTGAGGCACTGGAACAGGTTGCCCAGAGAGGTTGTGGATGCCCCTTATGTAGAAGTGATGGATTGGGCTTTGAGCAGCCTGGTCTAGTAGAAGGTGTCGCTTCCATGGCAGGGGGATTGGAGTTAGATGGTCTTTAAGGTCCCTTTCAGGCCAAACCGTACTGTGATTCATTCTATAATTGAAATCCATCAAGACATAAGCAATACCAGGTTTATATATTGTTGTACATTGTATATTGTATATTGTAAATGCAATGCCAGTAAACAGAGAAATTATCAGATAGTGAAGAGACCCTGAACTGCTATTGTTAGATAAATAGCTATATTTAAAAAACATGACATTGCAAAAATTCACTGGGATTTATTTATTTATTTTAATGTGGAAGCCTCATTTACAAAGACTATTCAGGGCTGTTAGCAATCTTCAGTTCATTTTAGTTTTTTATACATTAACCCTGAATCAACACATCCTGCAGAGAGATAAAACGTATTCATGGATTCAGAGCAAATGTAAAAAAAAATCTCTTGACTTCTAGTGCATATTGGAATAATTAAAAAGGAAATGAAGTACTTAAGCTCCATTTTAATTAAACTGGCATTTAGGCATCACCTCACTTCTTCCAAGATTTATGCATTCCAAAATTTTCTTTTTAATCTTCATAGTAGCATATTATTTTATCCTGCATCTGTTTTTGTAAATAAACCATTTAAATTTATTTTGGTACATAACTAATCATCAACAGCCTCTTATTCTTTCAAAAATCGTGACAACATTTGCCTTCTGCTAGAATACAATTGAGTAAAGACAATCAAATCAAAAACAATAATAGCCTTTTTCAGAAGTTAAAGGCGTCAGAAACTTTGTATCCTGATTTCAAAACAACTGTATGATTTTTATTCTATAAACTCTTTCCAACCCATTCCAACCATTTCCCTTCCATTGCTCTTTTCCTAGTTTCCTATAGTTTACAAAGAATTAGAATTTTTGTCATTACACAATAAAGAACTCTACTTTGACCACAGTCAGCAATTGAATGTTCTAAAATCTTAGTGTTATCATTTCTGCACATAAGTTAATCAGAGCAACAGGTGGATAAGGGTTTGTGTCAGCCCACTTGGGTGAAGAATGGACCTTGACCAAGATCACAGGATTAATCGCTGACAGTGAAGGGAAGAACACTGTTTCATGTAGATATTACTAGAAACTAAACAAAACAATTTTTGTTGTACAGTGTTTTGTTGAATCTACCTGACCCTTTATGAAAGTGTTAGAGGCCCAAAATCTAGTTCCTTAATCTTTAATTCTGATACCAATAACAGATCTACTGCTAAGGCACAATCCACTGGCTTCTGGAAGTAGCTTTTGAAAGCTATGATTCAGAATCACAATATTCCAATTTATTGTGGAATAAGGCTAAGAGAATAATTCATTTGCTAGTTTTCTTTTGCAAAGTACAAGCAAATACTTTCTACAAGTATATATGCATACAGATTAAGATGTAAAGAAAACCAACTTTACTCCATTATTTGTATACCATAACACCTCCTATCCAAGTCAAAAATGCACATTTATTATAAACATTGCTTTGTGTGACTTATCTTCCACCAATTAAGTCAAGAGGACTAAAAGTCACTGATTTCTATGGGACAGAATCAGATCCCAAATAGATTTCAATTGAACTATACTAATTTTCTGTCTGTTGAACACATATGACTGAATCTGCTTCTTTTTTGTAGTTTTATTACAAAAACCTACTCTTGTAAATTTTCAGCTTTGTTTTCTCAGTCCCTCTTACTAAGCATGCATATTTTCTCAACATGAACCATTTGGAGTTTTCTAAAATAGTCTCTGAGTCTCATTTTGCTATTCATTCTCTATCCTTAATTTATCATCAATTTATGATGTAATTAATTCGTGCATTTCCTCTTCCACATCATGGATACAATAAAGAATGGCCTAATGTAACTATCTGCTGATTCACAATAAATACCTCCTTTCAATGTAATACTGCTGTCTTTTCTACCATCTTCACTTTCTAGTCCTTCTAACATTCTCTCTGAGATTTCAAAGTAGAAAAACAGAGAAAATAGGTATCTGAAATCCAAATGAATCTCTAGATGCTCACTTAACTAACTGGAACTGCTTCGCTTCACTTAATTACTGGAACTGCTTTCTTTCATATACTAGTTCTTTTATTCAATTAAAAATGCTGAGCGACTGATGAGATGTTTTCATAAGGCCATTTTACTTACTTTTGTCTGCTTCTGCTTTCCAGTAGATGTACTAGTATTGACAGGCTACATATAAGCTCAATAAAAATCCGTAAAAAAAATCTACAGTTCATGGATTAGCTCTTCTTGGTTTAATATTTTTTCCATTATTTAGTAGTGAAAGAAGGGCATACTAAAAAGACCATCATGCAATCTTTCTTGTTAAAATTAGTGGAGTTTTTGATTATTTTCTTCCCACTCTTAATAGCTTCTCAGTAGTTCTAAATTCTTCAAGAATAAATATCATGGATATAGATTTGGCCCATTCATAAACTAATACTTGTAATTCTTTGAAACTTGTAATGCTGAATGACTGATCTCATGCTTAAACAGAAATTGTCAGATGGAAAATGAACTAAACTCTGCAAGTAACGAAAACTTTGAAAACAATGAAAAGAGCTTAAATTTTAAACCTGGGAGAGCAGCTTAGAGAAAACTGAAATAGTATGCAACAAAACAATTCAAGCAGGTTGTTAATCATGTGTGAAAAATGAAAAAGATAAAAACACGTTAAAGCTTAATTGTAAAATATTAATTTGCTTAGCATACATAAAACTTAACTTATGCCGTTAGGTGATATCATTCATTCTTGAGGGTGATAAAAAACTTACTTATAAATGACTATTTTATGAAGACTGAAAAATATAATTACTACTCCTGCACCTCCCCCAAAAAGTAAACCACTGGTGGTTTGTTGGTGTTCAAGGTTTAATAAAAATTTAAAACTTATTTATTTATTTATTATGTTTATATGTATCAAAAAAAAAATAAAATCATTTCATCCTCATCCTTCCTTGTGCCTTGTTGACATAATCACCTACAAATGCAAACACATCTGCTCTTTTCCAATCTATTGTCAAATCAGCAGTTTTTGTGACATCTGGAAATGCCACAGGAATACCTAGACTTAGTCTTGCCATCTTAGTCTAGGCCATTTCTCTTCTTTATTCTAAGGCATGACAACTTCAGCTCCATCACATCATAGCCCAGTGCCATCCACTCTCTGACAAGGAGACTACCTTTCAGCTGACCTGCTGATAAACAAATTCATATTTAAAATATAAGCATGAATGGAGCAATGCCCTAGCAATGTCTGTTAGTTAAAACCATGTAAGTATAATTATCTTATCAAAGAACTGTTCAGCAGTTGCATTTGTTTGTTTTTCAAACATGAACCATAAACAAGATTTGCAGATCAAGCAACGTGCTAATTTCAAGTTAGGTAAGTCTGGCAAGCTTTGGAGTTTGGAATCTAATGCTACTGTTTATATGTATCTTCTGCTTCCTTCTTTATCTGTGAAAGATTTGTGATGTTATTAGCTGCCTGCCAAGAGTATTTGTGAAGCAAGCCAGGCATCATAGCTTTACTTTCTGGAACACCACGAAGTGTGTGATCCAACAGGGTATAAATGTTGCCAATGCTTTTGATCCCTACAGAACAATAAACAAGCTTCCCCTGTCCATGAAAAAGCACTGGACAGTAGCCCTGTTCATCACAGGGTGTAAGAAGGGCCCTTTAGTGACCCAATCGCAGAGATTTAGACAAGAAGATGTAGATCTTCCCATGGTGGACAAATATATTTCAAGTGATTATTGTATAAATGCACAGGTCTTCTTGTTTTGTGTCCATATACAAAAGCTTCTTGCAAATGAACATTATTATTTTTAAAAGTATTTGCGACTTTGTGACTTACAGTTCACTAAATTCACATAATATCTCTTATACAATTTCACTAATTTATTTATTTTATTTTATTTTATTTTACCTCCAGCATATCACAGAGATACCCAGAGATTACCTGAAATTTAACTGCTCAAAGTATGCTATAAAAATGCATCTCTTCCAAGTGGACCAGTATAAATGTACATACCATGTATCACTTCTCTCTAAAATATACGTTGTTTCTAACAAGCAGATTTTTTTCTGCTATTGAAATAGCATCATTTTTTTCCAACCTTGTGACTATCCACAAGATTGTAGTGACATAATCATAGTACGTTGATATTTTCTGAACTTTATTTCCATCAATCCTGTCAAACAAGTATGAGTTCAAAGCACATGTTATAATACTGTTGAGTTTCCCAAGACTGAACATATTTCAGTTTCTTTCATATCCAGAAGCGGCCATTGGTTCACCAATAATTGAAATACCAGTGATTTTCACCTGTTTGTCAATCTGCAAACTAAACAGAAGCTTAACCTCTTGCTGTTACACCAGTCTGTTGACATTTTTGCAGTAATGTAAACCATGATGTCAACTGGCCAGGACTCACCCACTGGAAAGAGGTTGAGCCTAATGCTATTTTCTGCTTCTGGCAGGAAAGCAGGCTTTTAATATGGTTAGTTTGGGAATAACCAGGTTTTTAAAAAAAAGTTTGTTGGGGTGTGTATGTGGGGGGGAATTCTTAGCTCCCAGCAGCACATTACAAAATCAAGTTTACATATAATATATGCATAAAATATAACATGTTTGGCAGTCAACACACATGACTCAGCATGGTCCTCCCCCAAGGTGCATGTCCCTCCAACATTCTGAGACTTCTGGATGCATATGTGCATTCTGTTGTCCCACCAGGATACATCATCACCCCCTAAAGGGAACAATTTTCTCTCCTAATGGTTTCAGCAAAACAAAAGACTTCCCTAGGCAACAGTTCTAGAAACTGTCTTCCATCACTGAAGGAAAACAGTTGTTTTGAAAGCTGATGGCATTTAAAAGTTACTTATTCCTACTTCTGAATGACTACTGTTTCTGAAAGCAGGTTTTCACCCAAGCAAGTTCACCTATCTTACACAGACAATTGTGTTCTGTCTGTGATCCTGCTACCACTATGTGTGTTGCACATACTGTGAACATCCAAACATATTTATTTTCTTTTATCTGCACTTACAACCAGCTTGCTTGTTTTTTTAAGGACTAGATTCTTGAAATGTATCTATTATCTACACCGAGTGACCTGCCTCTATTACTGCATATTTATCAAAGTACCCTCATCCTACTTTTAAAAAAAATAAATGGATATAGTCAAGAATCTAATCTTTAGCTCAAATCTACCTTTTTCTCTCCAAAATGTTTGCTAGTACCTCAGCAGGACATGAAAAAACATGAAAAACAGAGAGAAACATAAAATATCCTGCAGACTGTTACAGTTAGCCAATTCTAACACACTCTGAAGCATAATGATGACACATTTCAAGTTTTTGAATGCATCCAAGTTTTCTGTATCCACACATTCAATCTTGTCATAAAGCACCAGGTGTTATTAGTATCTTATATTTCTATAATTATAAACATTACTGAATTTTATAGTTAATAAACAGTGTAGTCTATAGTTTATAAATTATGTATTTATATTTTATTATTATCCAGAGTGAAATTAATTCATATTGGAAAATATTTCAAAATATGTAGGGGACTTGGATTTACTGCTTATCAAAATTAGATATTTAAATCTTCCCAAAATAGCTTAAATTTTCTAGCAGCGCAAATCACTTCTGAAGCATATCAACTTTCATTATTTAGCAATTGCTAAGGTATAAATAAAGAAAACATTAAAAATTATGTTCTCAGTTGAAATCAATGGCATAAAAATTATGTTTTGTAGGACAAAAGATAGAAGTCGAGCCCTTTTAGCAAAATGTAGCATTTATGATTCTTTTAAACAGAATGAATTAATTTTTATTAATTGTATATAAATATTATTCAAACTAGAATTAAATATTATGAGCTATGCCTGTAATAGCATAAACTACATTTTCAAATAGACCTAGTCAAAATTTCTTTTGCAGGGAAGCAAATTAAACAGGTACAGCACACCAAATGATCTGAACTTTGTCCTCAAAGAAAATTGGTTTTTCCTTTTCAATTTCATTTCAAAGAGGTCTGACAACTGTCGCTTTGAACAAACTTTAACAGCACAATATCCTTTGTGCAAGTTTCCCCGTCAGCTTTTCCATTCCAGCAGGAACTTAGAACAAAGTGTATGCTGCCCTTTCAGTTGAGAACTTCATCAGTTGAATGAACACTGGTATAGTGCAGTGAAATTGAGGGCATAGTCTCTCTGTGAGTCTGAACAGTGCACTCTCTCAACAAATACAACTTCTCTATTTTTTACAAGGATAAACTAGCTATCCATCCCTCCTCACTTTTTTCCAGTTCTCTTGTGCTTACTAAAAATGAAAATCCCTTTGTAAATCCACCTGTTCAAACCTAGGCAGGGTAGCAAACAATTTCATTTCAATTTTCATATGTAGAATGCAAGGAATAATACTGCAGTTATGCATTCTCAGTGTTTCTAAAATCTACTGCCTACAAAGTTCTTTTATTTCTCTTCTTACAGAAGCCTTTAAATTTAAACCCCCCCAAATTAAACAAGATTGTTGAAAATTCAGAAAATCTCTTAGGTGTGACTCAAATAATTCAAGAAATTAATAACATTCGCATTGTTCTGTTTTAAACCTGGCAGGCAGCTAAGTACCACACAGCCTCTTACTCTCCCCAGGTGGGAAGGGGAAGAGAATTGGAAATGTAAAAGTGCAAGAACTCATGGATTCAGATAAAGACAATTTACTAAGTAAAGCAAAATCCATGTGCACAAGCAAAGTGAAACAAGGAATTCATTCTCTACTTCCCATCAGCAAACAGGTGTTCAGGTTCTCCCAGGAAGGCAAGGCTCATCACACATAACTGTTTCTTGGGAAGCCAAACACCATTACTCCAAATGTTTCCCCCTTCCTCCTTCTTACCCCAGCTTTTATTGCTGAGCATGATGCCTCATGGTAGGAATATCTCTTTGATCAGCCTGGGTCAGCTGTCCTGACTGTGTCTCCTCCCAACTTCTTGTGTACCACCAACCTCCTCGCTGGCAGGGCATCATGAGGAGCAGAAAAGTCTTTGGCTCCATGGAAACACCTATCTGCATCAACTAAAAGCACTTGTGTGTTATCACCACTATTTTCGTCAAAAATCCAAAACACAGCATCACATAAGCCTCTCTAAAAATAAAAATAAAAATAAATTGCTAGCCAAAACCACACATAGTGAAATTATATCATTCATATCAGACTAAGACCACTGCTGTTGCATATTCCTGAAAAGCAGCACTCCTTTTTCCAGGAATGCTTATTTACTGTCATCTTAGAGGCTGCTGTGTATAAGCATTCATGCGTAGTTGACTCTTAGTGATCTCTTTAAGTGAAACCTGGGAAGCAATTTTAAAATAAACTCCTCTGGCTCTCTTTCAATATACTAATCTAACATAATAGAGGCAGAATGTTGGTTGAAAATCTTCATTAGAGGAAAGGAAGCACATAGAAAAACATTGTTTATGTGACCCCCTACTGAGTGGGGTCACAGAAAAACAACAAAACAAACAAACAAACAAATAAATAGGAGGTAGTAAATTAATACAGGTGAGATTTGACTTTTCTGTTTAGGCCCTTGAATGCATCCAGCACTGTTTTTCAATCACAATTTAAAAGGCTCATTGGTTCACTAATTTTGACCACTGGGAAAGGCTGCCAAGACAGGTTGTGGAATTTCTGTTTCTGGAGACACTAGAAAAGTCACAGTCCAGACATGATCCAGGACATGGCTGGGCAACATGCTCTAGGTGACCCTGCTTTAGCAGAGGAGTTGGACTAGATGACCTCCAGAAATCCCTACAATCTCAGTCATTCTATGTTTATGGGGCAAAAGACACATTTTAGTCTGTTTTCCTTTGTGCCATTTGCTGTAGAAATCTAAAACTGTGAAATATGCTATTGCTTTACTTTTATTGCAAGCTGATTTTTTTTTTTTTTTTTTTTTTTTTTGTCAGTGTCAAACATGCAAGTAGAGAAAACTTGAGTGCAGAGTGGGTAAGGTTACCGAAGAAATCCATGCTTACCTTAATTACAGCCTTTAGATTATCATGTATGTTAAGCAGTTGAGAAATAAGCTCAAATATGGAACAAGCCAACCAGGACATAGAATATAATTTTTGTTTGAAAGTTCTAACAACTCTGATTAACCAATTTAGACTGCCTCCCTGATTAAGAATCTAAATTAGAATCATAGAAATTCATGTTTATTGATTAGATAAAATATTTGTAACATAGAAAACAACATTAACAAATATATTCACCAGATTCTAATAAGAACAGCAAAAATACTGATGGAATATCTGATGGTTAGTCATTGTAACTGAATGGATCTTTGGCATTGCAAAATGGATGCCCAGGTGTTCCTAGTTTTTTCATACCTGTCATTCTGAAACATGGGATTTGGTGCACTGTAATGACAACTTCCTGAAACCCCTATGTATGGCCTCCTTATGTGACATCTACAGATATCTTATAGTAACCATGTAACAGTATAATAGCTGTGTATGCATGTTTTTATTTAAAGAAATTATAACTTTTGTGGATATCACTGTCACTGGGAAGAAAGTGTATCTCAAAATCTACATTGTCAATTTTTACTCAGAGTTGTTTCACCTCAAATACTATTTTAGAAGAAGTGAACAATGGTCTTTTCTGTGATGTTCAATTTATCCCATAGAGTTTTAGTGGCATTTAGTTTTGGAATTTTATTCTTTGGTTTACAGTACCGTGAACCAGAGCTCCTGGTAGTCCTGTTTACCTTAAATGACACCTTTGCATTCTGGCAGAAATTTTTATGAGTGGCAATTAAGTGTGCTTGTTATGCAGTAAGTTTGATCTCAAGAATTCCAGTAGTATAAGTGAAATCTTGAATCCTAGCATTTGAAATAGCACCATCATTCTATTCTATGATCATTTCATATCATTAATTTTTTATTTGCATTTATAGATATACATTTGCATATTTCAGAATGAACTTCAAAACAGATGCATGAGTATGAATACAGAAAAAATGTAAAATTGCCTACAAATTTCTTCTGATTTGGAGATCCCTTAACCTTGGTAGCACATACATCTTTATTATTATCATTATTATAATTATTATTATCATTATTGTTATTATTAGTTACACTGAGTATAATTTTTATATTATATACACACCTCAATGTCCTCCATTTCCTCGTACCCTCAATTCTGTCACCTAATTCACACTTTTTGTCTCAAATAGTGAGAAGACATCCCATTGTCCCTAAGACTAAGAATGAAAATCCACCCTCTAGCTGTTCCTTCACTTCTTGATGCTGTCTTGCGTCTTTTTTATTCTATTCTGTGGTTGCAGAGGTCCCATGGTCAGCAAGAATTTAAAAATGATGATGCTGTACACATACAAATTTGTCCATGCTTAAGAAGTGTACCAACATGAAATTTTTGTATTCTTAATCTTCTTATACGCATAGAGATGCTTAAAAATATCCCAGTACAATATAACCATGAGAACATAGACATGCTGTTATGCCCTGACTGGTTTAAATTCCAGACTTAAGAACATCTAACAAAGACTGCAGTGCAGCTACTGGAAATCTGAGAAATGACATTGGGAAAAGGTCACAAAAATAACTAAAAAATAAGAGTATAGGGCTATTTCAAGCTGGTATGGAAAGCTAAAAATTGGTTCTATGTTTGTTTTGTATGTGTGTGTGTGATTTATAGATAGGTTCTATGTAGAAAAGAAAGTTGTATCAGGAGGGAGACAGGGGAGGGATGAAGCTAATTTCCTTATTTTTGTTCATGTCTATGTTTCATTTTTGTACTGCATTTCTGCAGTGGTCATTTATTAGCATTTATATAGCTTGCTGTTTCAAGACATCTTTTGCGGTCAGAGTCATTGGATTTAACAAGAGCAGGGCAATTTTGTGCTTTGAATTCTTCCATTAAATAAACCTAGAGTTTTGTTTGAAATGTGAAACAAGTAGAAAATAGTCTGAAATGCAAACTGAAATTAAAAGAAGCATTTCCTTTATGTCTTCAGTATGGTTAAAAATGCATTAAATAGTAGCAAGAAAAGAGAAATAACTGAGATATTTCCCTGAAATTGTGCCAGTAATAAAATACTAAAAAGGCCATATGATTTTAAATGACATAAAACCATACAGTGTATTCAAATTCTTTCCTAGCTTTAAATTAATAACAGGCTTCAGTAAGAGACAAGCAATAATAATAAAGATTCAGAGTAATTTACCTGTTTCACAACCAAATTAAAAATATTTATGGTAGTTATGGTAGTATGGACAAATTATAACATAATGATTCTTATGGTAAAAGTAAACTCCTGGTAAGTATGACCAGCTTCCTATTGTGACATATCTTCCAGTCCAGTTTGTACAACAAGAATGAAAAATTTGTCCCTTTAGGAAGGATTATATTATTGATGGTAAACCAGTTACATTTCAGTTTAGATTGTTTCTATATTGAACGTATATTTATTCTCTTTCATAATTTAATACTGTATCATAGCAGTACAACACTAATGGTATTATGGTCAAAGGTGCTTTATTTCTCCTTCAAAGCACATCATAATTTCCATAATAGAAAAGAAGTGCTATCATAAAGAATATGGATAGGAAATAATTATTTGAGACATATCTTTTTGTCCCTGTCCTTTGTTTGTTATTATTTGTATTCTATGAACATAGCAAAAATGTCTTATAGAGGCAAAAAATTATTCTGTAAAAAAAGCAGTCAGTTGTGACACTGAGCCATGTTCATGTATCATTATGTTCTATGGTAATGTACACAGAATCACAGAATCATTAATGTAGGAAAAGACCTCCAAGATCATCTGGTCCAACCATCCCCCTACTACCACTGTCATCCACTAAACTAAGCACCACATCCAGCCTTTCCTTAAACACCCCCAGGGGCGGTGACTCCAACACCTCCCTGGGAAACCCGTTCCAATGCTTAACTATTCTTTCTGAGAAGAAATTTCTCCTAATTTCCAACTTGAACTTGCCCTGGCAACTTGAGACCATTCCTTCTATCCCATCACTAGTTATCTGCAAGAAGAGACTGACCCCCAGCTTTCCACACCTTCCTTTCAGATAGTTGTGGAGAGCAATAAGGTCTCCTCTGAGTCTCCTCCAGGCTCCCTCAGCCGCTCGTCATAAGACTTGTGTTCCAGACCCTCCTTCATAGCCCTTCTCTGGACACTCTCTAGGGCCTCAATGTCTTTTCTGTAGTGAGGGCATGCAGAGCAGCAAGATTGTTAAGTGTGGTTTGATCAGTTTACTTCTTAAAAACTAAGCTACCTCAATGTTTTCCATGTTGTTCTTCAGCTGTGGTGTTAATCCTACACTAGAAAATGTGTGGAAGAATCTCTGTCTTGAACTCCTCCCAGACCCTTCCACTTACATGTTACTGTGAAGTTGTGGAAGAATTTGTGGATCCAAAAAAGAATAAAGTTGATATAGCTATCTTCTCCAATTGGAAAAGAATAAGAACATAATTCCATTTCGCCAGTGATTCAAACAAAAAACAGCAATAAAAAACAACAACAAAGAAAACACAGATATACATTCTGAACATGAGCCAGCCATATGCCCAGCTGGTCAAGTAGGCCAATGTCATCCTGGCTTGTATCAGGAATGAATGGTGTAGCCAGCAGAACCAGGGAAGTGATCATCCCTCTGCACTTGGCTCTGGTAAGGCTACACCTCAAGTACTGTGTTCAGTTTGGGGCCCCTCACTACAAGAAAGACATCAAGGCCCTTGAGGCTGTACAAAGAAGGTCTAGGAAGCTGGTGGAGGGCCTGGAACAGAAGTCCTGTAAGGAGATAAAATAAGGAGATAAAAATAAGACTTATAATGCATGTGGTTGCACATTATATGAGGAGCTAAACCAAATATTATATGTACTGATCATAACACTAGAATAAATTGGACTGAAGAATGAAATCACTAAGGCATATCTGTAAATGGTTGCTATACATATATATATATAATGGTTATTCATACTCAAAGCATGAGTGGTTCATTCAAAAACAGAGCAGTGGGAACTTCAGCAAGATCTCTGTCCTTTAAGAGCACATATTATGTATCCTACAGGAATTCTTCATTGTCTACTGAAACAGTATATATTTCAGCTATTAAATAAAGAAATAAATAAATGTTTTATGTATTTATCCACTAAAGCAAAACACACATGAAGAAGCCATTCCAGGCTGTATTCATTCCTACACTGTTTTATATGGTTTATTATTTATTTAGCAGACTGGAATGGATCTTTAGAAGCTATTTTGTTTAATCAGGTCATTATGCATTAAAGTTACAATTCCTTCTTGATAAAACTGTTAAAATTTGGAGGAGAACTTACTCTAACTATAGCTTATTTTAATTTACTTTTTATATATTAACACCACATGCAATGTTATATGCACTCATTTCAAGTTTAATTGTTGATCTTGAGACTATGTTTTGGACAAGTAAAACCTTTGGAACTAAAAATCACTTTTTACTTGTCTTTAAGACCTTTTGTCTAATGGAAATCTAGAACAGTTCAGTTGGAAATAAGTATAATGTCATTTCACAATGAACTGTAAACTGTTGCCCTTCTTGTCAGAGACGAGGGAAAGATTATTACATGCAAGTTCATTTTGTGATACAGAACAGCATGCCCAAACTAGTCCTACTCTGCATTTATTATCTGTTTGTCCACTTTATATAGCAGTAGTATCAGCAAGTATAACAATGACTAAATCTGCTTATTTTCAAACCAGGAAAACTTGAAGTCTATTTCCCTTGATATCTGAAAGCAACAAAGTCTTTCCATTTGTTGATGTGCATTGATAGTTCTGTTTGTTGGGGATGAATTGACAAGGCTTATTCTCTTATCTTTAAATTTCATTTTTCCATGGGAAAAAAAAAAAAAAAGGCAAATCTGAATATGTTTGGAAAACCTAGTCCTCTTCTAAACAACAGCATATGTATAATATACTCTAATGTATATTAGCCAGGGGGTACCTTCTGTAACTCTCAGTGCATTCTTGTTTCTGTTTTAATTTTGTTCTCACTGAATGTTTTCTAACTTAAATAAATATACTTCCACATATGCATGAATATCTCTTTCAGTTTGCTAAAATATTCTCCCTCATGGCAAATCTTACCAAAATATTTTGAAACAAACAGCATTCCACTTTAAAACAGGTTTTTCAGCAAAACAAAGCAAACCTAGAAACAGTGACAGGCTCTTAATGATATACTCATGAATAGCAGCAATATGCTGTAGTGCAAGAAGAAATAGAGTACCTAATATGATTGTGTTTGTAATGAAATGCCATTTCAAGGTGAACAGAGTGATCATCTAAATAAATGTCACTGTGAGGGGTTTACTTTCTTAAAGCACTTCACAACAAAGGAGTCTAGCCTTTGATTAAGTAAATGTCCAAGGCAATGCACCCACCAACTTAAGAAAAAAAAATATATAAAATCAAAAGAAAGAAAGAAAAGCTTTGTGCTAGGTTTTGTATTACAGTTGCTTCATATTCCATTCCCCCCATTCCATTTTTCTTTTGTTCCAAACAATTCCAGATCCAGCTCTGAGAGCTTTTTGAGCTTTTTTTTTTTTTTTTTTTTTTTTTTTTCCTTCCTCATGTGCAAATCTAAAGCTTTGAGCACTCAGTTGCTATGGAAACAAAAAGGACAGAAACAGTTTATGTATTTCAGAAGCTGTCAACCTATATGCTGTGGATTTTGATAACTAAACCTAAACATGAGACATCCTTTTTTAAAACCATTGTGACATTTATTACTGTGCATGACTGTTGCTAGGGAAAATAAGGCACCTATTTGTTTAGCCTATTTCCCACCAGTCTTATAAATAGTTGGGATTTTAAAGCTACTTTTTGTTCTTATTCAGTGTTTATCAAACCAGAATGGAAATAAACATAAAGAGAGCTTGCAAACACTGCAGCTTTTTCCATGGTTATAATAAAGTATATTGCAGCACAGCCATTCAAAGACAGAAACACTGATGAAAAGCATCTTTTATATATTATATTTGATACTTACTAATGTGTTCTCAGCCACCTGAGAATGTTATATGAAAAAAAATCTGTCTT
Source organism: Stictonetta naevosa (assembly GCA_011074415.1). Lineage (NCBI taxonomy): Eukaryota > Metazoa > Chordata > Aves > Anseriformes > Anatidae > Stictonetta > Stictonetta naevosa. The sequence goes on from CM021701.1 coordinate 13,772,602, forward strand.
TACTGCAAAATACAATAACAAAACCTTTTTTTTTTTTTTTTTTTTTTTTTTAATGGAGCTGCTGCTACACAAAATCTGGATATTTTCTGAACAACAAGAGACTTATTTGAATTATCAGTTTTTATAGATGTTAACAGTGTCCATTCTACTGTAGGTCATCAGGGCATGCTGATATTCCCCAGAGTAAGGACTCCAGAAAGAAGTCTTTTTAACAGATTTTAATAATCTTGCTAAATGAACCAAGAAAGTTACACAAGAATACCAACTTCCTGTCTTACAGCAGAGCATGATGAACGATTATAACCAGTATAAAACTCATCTTCTCAGAATGTATCACAGCTCAGCTCAGTTTGGAAAAGAAAAAAATGATTGTCACTCAAAAAGGATATTTTTTTGTGGGTGGGGGGAGGTGAGGCTAATGAAATACTGTGTCAGATTTTTATTTTTTTATTTTTTTTTAACTTTAAATGTTTTGGCACATAACCTTTATCTTTCTTTTTTTCCACCCACACTTTCCAATATCACAAACAAGCCTGTGATTTTAAAGATAATAATTTAAGTTATTTAATAGTGATGGCTGTGCTTCTACAGGACATAAGATGATGGATTAAAGACAAAATGCTATAGACCCACTACTGATAGGCTCCCTGTGCTGAATCAAAATGACATGAAAATAAATGTCTTACAATATAAGCAGAGATGTCAGAATTGCTAATAACACAATGTTATCTGCTTTGGCTATTTGAAAGCAATACTGAGCTATAGAAAATTAGAACAATTAGGACAATTTTTACTTTTTGCTTTTGCTAGTAGTGATATATATAGTATTTGTTTTTGCAGTTAACTGATTACTCGTGTTTACATCTTTGAAGGCCTGGAAGCCTGTACTGGATACAAATAAAAATGCTTACCATGAACCATGCAGCATTTTCATTTCTGTGTTACCATAGTAGTAGTAGGATAGTCTAGGTATTTGATAGTCTAAATCATCTAGGCATCACTGATATATGGAATCATTTTTGAATAAAGTTCATTTTGAGTTGAACTGGTACAGATTTCAGAAAAACAAACAAACAAACAAACAAAAAACAAACAAAAAAAAAGCACCTAGTGCTTATAGGAACCTCATCCTGAATATCTTGTTTGTGCAGGTGGTAGAACACCAATCTGGCAATCTGTTTTACTATAATAAGCATCAGGGGGTTGCTGTGTTGTTGGTTTTTTTGTTGTTGTTTTTGTTTTTTTTTTTGTTTGTTTGGTTGGTGTTTTTTTAATGTTATTAGCACATGATAGGGAATTCTTCTAACCTAGCAAAAATATTGGAACATCATCACAGAGTAGTTCACTGAGTTGCTTTGTAATTAAGCCATGATACCAGCAGTCAGAAGACTTGGGCTGAAGTCCTGTTGCAGTAAATTAAATGAATTAAAATTAGATGACTTAGATGGGATGAAAATTGTATCCACAAGCTCAGTCATTGGCTCTGTCACATATTTTCTGTATAATCTTAGGCAAATTAAAATCACTATCATTAAACTGGAAAAATAATTTCTCTTTCCCACCCCTCTCCACCCTTCTGCCTACTGTCAAAAGGACATTTACAAGGTCATATTTGTTAATGACTTTTATACTATTATGCATTTGTATATAATCACAAATAGACTATGAAGAATTATGATGGCCTCAGAGGAAAGTGGCTGTATATATACAGTATATTCTTATTGAAAATATGGCACAAGCTTCAGTAGAAACATGACATCAAACAAACAAGCAAACAAACAAAAACATAATAACAACAAAACAAACATATAAAACAAACAAAACCAAACAACAACAAATCTTTGGCATTCCAATTAAAAAGGGAAGAAAAAATCCTTAGAAAATATCCCACACTCAAAAGAGATTATACAAGGTGAACAGAAAGGGAAGTGATATCTAATTATACGTATTAATAGCTCTTTCGGTAACCCTAAATTTGTCCCATGTACTTCAGACCTCAGTCAAGATAGCGTTACAGCAGGTCTGTAAGAAATATGCTATCCTGAAGAGTACAAGGCGAGAGACAGTTGAGTTCTTTAATTATTTTTAAAGGGCTGATAGAACTAATAGCTAGATTAATTTAACAAAACCAAGTGAACAAAGAAATTGAATGAGAGCTGTCTCTCAAAATCAGATTTATCAGGAAGAATATCCTTATCATTCTGTTCCAGTCCTACCAATAATCAGGAGGGAGTGAAAACAAAAACTAATCAGGGCACTGTGGTGTGCTACTCACAAGCTCATAACTGGCAATAAAATAGAAAGACTGTGTCTGCTGTGGTGAATATTTCTACACTGAGGCCCAGAACAGACAAGTCCCGTCATTTGTAACATCTGTCTCAGAAAAACTAAGCCAAAATGAGCTAGTTAGAAAGTTATGTCTTCCACTTATTCCAAGAAACTTGGCTTAAAAAAGCCCTCAGGGATTCTACATTTTGAGAGATTTTTCTAAAACAGATAAAACGTATGAACTAGGCCACAGAATGACATTTGTGCATCTTTACTTATTTTAGAAAAATATAATCAAGAAGTATTATGGAATGATTCATATAGGTGAAAGCATACCTATGTACATATACACATATACACTTTAAGGTGCTTAGTTGAAACTATGACTTTGAATGCTGTTTTGTTTGTTTGTTTATTTTGCAGAAGTAACCAAATTATTTCCTTCCTTTCTTCCTTCTTTCTTTCCTTCATTCCCCTTCTTTCCTCTCTCTTGTTGGGTGTCTCTGGTAAGCATACAGTAAACTCCCAGAAATGTTTGGCTTTTCACACAAACCCTTTTTTGTTATTACAGATCAGGAAGGAAGAAGTGATGAGCCTTAATCTCCCTTTGTGCAAACAATGTGGTCACACTCGGATCTGTTCTTCGATCCAAGCTTTAAGAATAAATAAATAAATAAATCATAGAATCACAGAATAATTAAGGTTGGAAAAGACCTGCAAGATCATCTGGTCCAAACATCCCCCTACCACCAATTTCTACCTAAAAACCTACCACTAAACCATGTCCCTGAGCACCATGTCCAACCTTTCCTTAAACACCGCCAGGCATGGTGACTTTATCCCCTCCCTGGGCAACCCATTCCAATAAACCACTAACCTACCTTTAAGATGGAAGCTGCTTTAGGTTTATGGTACTGATTATGTGTCTATATCAACACTAACCATTGCAGTCATCTGGTATCTTTTGCTTGTTACACCAAAAGTTGGACAGTATAATTCAGTGCTGAGTCAGTCATGTTGTAATTTGCCAAGTTCACTGTGTAACTAAAACTGAAAGACTGAAAGCACTTTTTGGAATTCTTAGTCTTTTCAGCAATTTGAAATAATTGAGTTTTAATTTAGTTTTATTTCTTTCTTTATTTTTCAAAAGCTGTCTCTAGTTAAATCTACTTGCAAAGAATTTGCAGAAAAGACTCATCTCTAAAATAGTAACAGGAAGTTGGCCCAGCCTGCTAGAATGCAAGGTGAAGTTATTCTGCAAATCCTTCCTTCTTATTCTGCTGCAGTGCTTCACAATTACAAAGGGATCAAGCATAAAACTAACACTAACACATGGCATTGATAACTGTCATGATATTTATGCTGCAAGAGCAATTAGTTCTTTTGGCTGAGATTTTCAATCCAGAAAGATGTATCATCTGGCTTCTTTATGGTGATGAATAGGGAACTGCTTAAATGGTGGGACAAATTGGTCCCTATTGTGGTCACATTATGAGAATTGTCAGAGGTCATTGTTGCAGACATAATACGGGGGTGATGTGACCCTTGGTCTATGTTATTTCTACCATTCTTTCATCTTATTTAATGTAATTCACTTAACTACTTCAATTCTAACCAAAGCTATAAAATTTCCATAGAGCTTCAACTCTAGGCTTCATCTACATTGTTTACCAAAACTCACCACCACTGGTTGCTGTTTCATGCAGTTGTGCCATGTAACAGCTGAACAATCCTCTGCAGGCAAATATATCATTAGATTGGGAATGGCTGGCAAATCTTGCTGATGCAAGAGCAGTGAGCTACAGGCTGACCACCTGACCTGTATGAGATGTCAAATGATACAGATATTGTAAAAAAGTCTTTGTCTTACATTTGGAATTGGAGGCTCTGTGTAATAACAAATGTTGTAGATGCCCCTCTGTTGTTCACCCCCAGCAAAGCACAAGCTACTTGCTAAATTAGATCGTCACTTTTTATCTGACAGAACAATGTACTCATATATTGAGGTATATAAATAGCAAATAATAATATGATGAAGTACAAAGTAATTTGTTGATGTTTGTAACACTTCTGAGATTCCACTGTCCGTCATAAACACCTGTCCTGGTTTGGGCTGGGATAGAGTTAATTTGCCTCCTAGTAGCTGATACGGTGCTGCATTTTGGATTTAGGAGTAATGCTGACAACACACTTTTGCTTTAGTTGTTGCAGAGCAGTGCTTACAAAAAGTCTTTTCAGCTTCTCACACCACCCTGCCAGTGAGTAGGCTGAGGGTGCACAAGGAGCTGGGAAGGGACAGCACCAGGACAGCTGGCCCAGACTGGCCAGAGGGATGTCCCATACCATAGGGCATCATGCTGAACCATTAATATGGGGTGGGAGGGGTGGCGGGAGTGCTGCTCGGGAACAGGCTGGGCATCCATCTGTGAGTGGTGAACATTTGCATTATGCATCACTTGTTTTGTACATATTATTATTATTCTTATCATTATTAATATTTCTCTTCCTTTTCTGTCCTATTAAACAGTCTTTATCTCAACCCACAAGCTTTTACTTTTTTTTTTCCTGCTCAATTCTCTCCCTCATCCCACTGGAGAGGGGTGCCTGGGGGAAGGATGAGCAAACAGCTGTGTGGTGCTTAGCTGCCTGCTAGGTTAACCACAACAATAACACAGTAGTATCAGGTGATTTGTGATATTGAAAGTATTGCATGTATGAAAAGCTAGTGTTGTATTTCAGGAGGAAGGCTCACTGATGTGTTACTCTTTGTCAACAATACAGTAAAGTACTAAGCCTTCAAGTGCCTTCCTTGTAAAGCACTGCTTCTGTTCCCCTGGGGATGGAAATGTGGTGGTTCCTGGTCTCATATCTTCCATCATAATGTTTCTTCACAAAAGTGGTGACTGTTATTAGCACCAGGGAATACTAAAAGGAGAGAGCCCAAGCATGTACCTACATTCCCTGTTATGAAATTTATATAAACTGAACATAGAAAGAGTTTAGATCAGTACAAGATATCGGAGTTCATCTGTACTGTCACGCTTAAAATCTATAATATGGAGGGAAAATATATGGTGGTCGAAGGAATCAGTGAACTTAAATCCCAGTTTACAGTAAGCATAAGACACATTGCACAGGTATGGATCAAGACCATTTTTTTCTTCTTTTTAAGTAATTTATATGCATTCATTTTGTTACTGCTTTGTCGCTTTTCTTACATATTTCTTATTCCTCCATGGTGATTACACAACCAGCATGTTTATAAAAAGCAGCCATAGCTCCTATGGGGCAAAGACATTTAAATATGAAGGACCACATTTCTACATGACATTCCAGGTGATGTTTCACTAAATTAAATATGACCTTAAATGCCTTTCTGGGGTATTAATAGCTAACAAGCTGCATGTCATTCAAAAGTTCACTTTTCCTGTATTCACAATGAATCCATTTGAATTTGCCCTACCACCTCAAAGTCATAATTTATTAATTTTCTCAAAATAGGTAACTTTAGGCACAAATAAGTATACAGTTTGGGTGCATATTTGCTTGAATTTCATTAACTTACAAGAATATTCATAATTACTTTAGTAATTAATTTCTGAAATTTAACTTATTCGTCCCGAATATATCCATTGCTTGGATGAATAAGTACACTAGCACTTTAATAAATGTAAATGAAGTATGAACACATGTTTTCCTTTTAATCATCTAGCTGCATAAAGGAATTTGCAAATACCATGACTACATTTTAAGTGTTTGGCAAAGTTATTGTTTTACAAATCTGTAACGCTTTTAGGCTGATTTGATTTCAAGTTTTATTTCAAGTCAGTAATTTCTCAGCTAGATCCAGCATCTTGTCAGGGTGAAGATGGAAACCAAATTCAACGATTCTGTACTGGATGGCCAGTTTAGCTGAAAAGGCTTCTCAAAGAATTCCTAAGGGAGTTCTCAGGGAAAGCAAAACATATTTTGCATTATTTTTCTCCTTCTATTGACCTGATGCTTACAGCATTTTAAATAATTCTGGCTTGTTTTTGTTTGTCTCTTTGTTTTTGTTTGTTTCTTTTTGTTTGGTTTGGTTTGGTTTGATTTGAGTTGGTTTTCTGCACAGCCTACATGGCAATTAAAAACAAATACGGCAGAGGTAGTTGTCAGACCAGTGCATGAAAACTTTTATATCATCGTGTAGTGCCAATGACTTTACTTAAGCCCAATCATCATCTCTAGCTGTAGTGCCTCCAGGTTTAATTTCTGCTCTACCAGCAACCATTGTGCAAGACATTCAACAAAATCAGGCTTTTAAAGTCATGCAGTTACAAGGGTCAAGGCAAAGGGAAACTTGCCTGAATTTTACCTTGCAGCATGTATGTCTAAACTGTCATAAAGACTAATCTTGTTCAGAATCAACTTTACTTCCATCTACCAACACTAGGTATTTCCTATTTAATCTGGAAAGCTTCTCCATAAACCTGAAATTATCTAGGTCAGAACAGTGATATATCTACAAAAGAATGGTAAAGACTGCTCAAAATTGTGTCCAACTATCAGCAGTCAGATTGCTTAAGAGAGAATAGTTTTGCATGTTTAGGTAAAAATAAAAATAAAATTCCCAGTGTGCAGAGAACCTTTCAGATGCCCAGTACTCCTGATGGGCTCAGGCCTTGAGTAACATTCAGCAACCTCAAAATCTGTGACTTTTTTTTTTTTTTTTTTCACTTTGCTTCTAAATTCATTTTTACTATTGTTGTTGTTCGTTTTCAGCATATCAAGGCTTTTAAGTGTTTCTTCTCTTGGACATTCTAGGCCTTTTTACCAAAGTTTCTCCCTGGATTGATGGTATTCACTTACTTGAGAATCCAACTTCTATAAGAACAACATAAAAAGATTCTAACATACCAGTTATTTCTACAAAATACATTACATTGTACACATCATTGCAATGTGGATGAGAGGACAGAGTCTTACACAGGATTTGGTTAAAAAGTTTTGGACAAAAGAAGTATTTTCACATTTTTAGGAACACTGTTCTACACTCCTCTTAAAGAAATAAAAAATTAAAAAAAAATCAAAAACCTTCTGGGAAGTTAGAAAGTGACAGAAATACATTAAAAACAGTAAAATTTAATCTTATTAGCTCAAACTTCTGAAGGCATACGGAATCTGTTTTTAACATGTCAAAATGTAGTTTGACCACTACTTTTTCTGCAAATGCCTACACAGCTGAGGACTCCATTGGAATTAATGGGATTTTCATTGCAACTAAACAGGCTTACAAGAGAATATTTGAGAGAAAAAAAAAATCTCATATTCATATTTTTTTCTTGTTTTTAGTTCCAAGCAAAAGGAGGATTGTGGATATCCACAAAATTAATTCTCTTTATATTAGGGTTTAATTAATCCAGAATGACAGTTGAGTCCACTTTCTTAATATTCCATTGTAAATCATCTGCAAAGCTTCAGTTAACTTGAATTCAGAGGCATTTATGCACTGCAAAAATGAAAACATTAATCCAGAATTATCAGTACGAAGTAAATGTAATTCCATTACATTTGACGCCAAAAACCTCTGTCTGCAAGCCTTTAAAAATTGAAGGGTAATTTTTAAATCAATCCTTCTAAGTGTGAAATAATGCCATATTTTACCTTCACAGAAAATAATAATAATAAAAAATAATAATACTATAAATGATGTAGAATTTTATTAATGATTAATATCCTGATTTTGGTTACTTTTGATGTATTAAGAAGTATGTTTATCTTGTCGAGTCTGTCCATTTTCAATGTGCTTAATTATCCAAAAGAACAATAATAATTATAAACAGAATTGTTCTTTTGGTCAGATGATGAGCTAAAACTGATCCTGATTTCCTTGAAATTTCTTTGAAATTCTACACCTGAATTGTTTAGAAGAAAAGGTTTCTGAGCATGGATTATTTGCAAGTTTCTCAGAGCATATTATACATGTTGTGGTGTTGACAAACTGAATTACATCTTACTGTTTGTATACCTTGAACATGCAAACCATTTCCAATAGGAGAAAAATGAACAGTAAAAGTGGATGTTTTTTGTCAGAAAATATTCAAACAAATATTTGTAAATTTTATAAATTTTATGAAGTTCTGACCTCTGCACAAATTCTCTATAGCACCAGCATTCTCTCAAGCAATAAATACAGTGGCCCAGGCTTAGAGTCAAATCAAATTCTCCTTTATTTAAGAATGATTTCTATTACTTATGGAGCAGTGCTGTCCAGTAACAAAGGCCTGACACTTTAAGCAGTCCCTGCCAATCTTGAATATTTCTGCAGTTGCTTGTACTTTAGCAGAAGAGGTTGCACTGTGTTATTTTCCTTTTTTAAAAAATATTATACGCTTCTAGCTCAAGACCATCCAAAACATGATATCAGCTACAGTTTTCACACCTTTGTTCTACATCTTGCTCCAGAAATAGTTCTTCCAATAAACAGTCCTTTCAAGGCCAGCTCCTTACAAAACAACAGTTTTGTGTCTCCTTAAACATTTATTATACAGTAATTATTATACATTATTATACACTTTGTATACATTAATAAGCACTGTATTTGGCAGAAAGTTTTTGAGAAGTTCTGGTTTGTAATGGCCTAAAGTTAATCTTTGTCGGGTCCATAACCAGGAACAAAGAAATATTTAGATACACATATTGAGCCATAGCTTGGTGAAGCTGGTGGAAAGGCAGTAATTCTGTCTTCCTGTACAAAAGTCTTCTGCAGGTAACTGGTTCCCAGTGAGAGATCACAAATTAATGAACTAAATGGGATTTTCTTTATGTCAAAGTAGCTTGAACCCAAACTGAACAACATATATAATTCATGCCAGTACTTCAATTATTAAACAAATATATTTGCTTAACCATCATCCAAAGTAACAGTGACATGACTCAGATTTATATAGGTAAATAAAAAGACCACTGCACTGGCCTAGAGTAAGCACAAAATGCTCCTATCTAAGCACTGAAAATCAAAGCAATTCCATAATTACGAATATTACTGTTTTTGAGGACCAGGCTTTTCAATCAATAATGTTACTGTGGTAGGAAAGAATGAAAAGCAATGCAGAATAGTACTCTTAGGCTATTCTGTCTCTTTCAATTTGAATAAAGAACAGAGTGAATAATGAAGCAAACGGTTTCATGCATATACTGCATGAATAATTTTTTTGTCCTATAACGATCAAGACAAATACAGAAAAAATCACCAACAGAGAATGAAGTGCCAAGTACTTAAAGCAAACTGTTTCTTTCTTGAGTATTTTTCTGCAGGAAAAGTATTTCAGGGTTGTGTTTGTGTGCAGAATGCGTGACCTGCAGAGAGTGAAAGGGCAATTTTCTATCAAAGATCTCTTCTATTGAACCTAAAAAGTAATAGGAAACAGGCACCAGTTTGTACTAGGAGGAGAGAACAAAATTTCATTACAAAACAAACCACTTCAGTTGCTGGAGAGATTAATGGGGTGCTTTTGCCCTACCTTGCTGTGTCTTGTACAATATATAACTCTGCATGCTTATTAAGGAGACATGAGGGACTACATGCACACGGAGAGTGCATTGCACTGCTTAAACTGGCTCATCACTGCCTTGTTGAACAGAGTTGTGACATTATGGTATGTCAGTAGCAAAGCTTAAATCCATGGTCATTTAAGTCACTGTCAAGGTTTTAAAATGTGACTCAGCAAAAGCAGTTAAACAACTTGCCAAAACCATAAGCTAGAATATCCTGTACCATTTCTTCACATGCTCGGGAGACTCTTGGAAAAGGAAGCTGCTTTCCATCATGAAGCATGAAATAGACACCTTTAAGTGAGTGAAAAATAAGTCATTTTCAATATAATGTGCTCAGAACAATCCCAAGTGAGACAAGGTATTATTTATCCTAATGAGATTTTTAGAGATATGATATTTCTCTTTTAAAACTGTATTAAGATAGTCTTTATTACCTGCTTTGTTCATTTACTAGTTCTGCTATACCCCTATTTTTATCAGACACTATTTTCTATAGATAGGAGGAATTAAGGCTATTTCCTTCTTATTAAACTTTCTCAGTGAAGTTTGTGAACAAGGTCAGATTTCAAGGTCAGATTCTCATTTCTCTCTCTCTTTCTTTCTTTCTCTTTTTTTTCTTCCCCATTTTCTTCAGTGTAGATCCAAGCAACAGAGATAAGAGCAAGCTGATGAGTGGGCTTATGCCTGCCAGGTCCCATGATCTGCTTTTTTCCAAGCATACCGTTATCTAATAGCCAAGCAATAGATCAAGCTCAAAGCATTCACAGTAAATTTAGGAATAGCGGACCCAAGCTGGGATCACACAGCAGAGCAGCATGCAGAGCAGCATGCAGAGTATGCTGGTAGACTAGTGAGGTGATTTTCTGCAGTCCCTGTCTCCTATTTGTCCAGACCATATGAAAATAAGTTTGGATATGAGTAAAGGTCTGAAAAATACTAGGGCTGTCATGTAGGTCTTGTTATAAAATCATAGAAACATTTAGGTTTAAAAAGGCCTCTAAGATCATCTGGTCCAACCTTTAACCTAGAAAATAGAATATAGAATCAGTTAAATCTTGTGGCTGACTGTATTTGCAGGTAGTCATTGTGTATTAAACACATATAAAGATGCCACCAAGAAAATAAAAACAGCTAGTGATTTATTTTTTTGTCTCAAATAACTTGGTTACATTCATCTATACCACAAGCAGAAACCTGACATTTCAGACAAGATTTTCAAATACATTTAAAGTAATATAAAAAGGCATTTGTAGAATACTCACTCAGAACTATGAATAAATAATAACATATATATGTAGTATTAAAAATGTGTATTTTCAGATTTTCAAAGCTTCTTAAATTTTCGTTAACATATGTCAAGTTGAAAGCTTAGTATCACTAATCAAGATTTAATTCTACTGTATTCTGTTATTGATGGTGGCCCACATTTACTTCTTTGTCACCTTGTGGATAAAAAATATGTGTTGACATACATTCAATAAAAATAGAAATTTCAATTTAATGTTACTTAACTTTTTATGCTAATCAAGTAGCATTTTAAACTAATCAAGTAACATTTTACTGATAGAATCTCAAAGCATGTATAAATATCAGTTGATTATTAAAATCTCCATTAAATGGCCAACGGTATTTGTTGCAATATTTTGTAAGTTGCTATATCAGAGTAGAGAAAGGATAGGTGCTTAGACAGTGTTACAGAGTACTAGATGCGGGGACATGATTATGATATAGGACACAAAAGCCACAATATTCTCTGTCCAAGTGATTTTATTCCTTTCCATACAGATAGTGTGCTGCTCTGAAATGCACAAGCATTTTCTACAGCTTCCAAAAATGCTTAGCATTCTGATTACAATTAAAAGATTTTCTAGTTAGCATCCCTGTTGACAGTATTCCCTAGAAACAGAATGTCATAGATCAAATATTTATCACAGATGTTTAAAGATAATACAAAACCCTTGCTCTTTTTTGACAAAACCAATCAGAACCAGTATGTGATCCTTTGACTCCAAAGACAAAACGATCTGGGAGGAGTAACTGGACGTACTGCAAAGTCTTCAAGAAATCTGAATTAATCAGTTCATTTTGCCTGGCTTTACCCTGCCTGAATGGGATGGTTCAAAAGCATCCCATTGACGTCCTCAGCAGACACGGATTTAAACTGTGTTTGCAGCATGAATACAACTACTCATGGTGAAATGACACCATTCTACTTGGTCTGGTTTCCAAACCTGTCCCATCAGCTTCAGCTTTCAACTGTGTTTTGTAAGGGATATTGCTTCTTTTCACAGGGGCAAAGAGGACGCAGTACTTAATGACTCATTTTACGTGCTTTTTCTTGTTGCAGCTCACATGCACCAAGGAATAAAATCCCCAAACTAAAAGCTTCCCTTGCATAGCTTGGAAGTTGTTTTTTGTTTGTTTGTTTTGTTGTTTGTTTGTTTGTTTGTTTTTCATGGAAATATCTCAAAACTGAATTAGTAGTGCTGTATTATTTTAAACATAGAGTTATAACTTTAGGACTGATGGCTGCTTGGAAATTCATGTCTGAGAATCCTGTCATCAGCAAACAACCTACATGTACATAGAGTACTGGCTTTTGGCTACTTACAGTTCTGTCCATCTGTTAAGTTCACACTGTGCCAAGTCATAAGTGAAGGTGTCTCCCTTGGGCATAGGAATTAAGCTGTGATTGGGTTAGATAAGCAGTAAATATAGCACCGAATATGTCATCTCTTTTGAAAGACTTCCCTTTGTGTCAGGACTTAGCATACATACTTTTATTAAATTGATTATGTAATGATTTTACCATACCTATTGAAAAAATGTTAGATCAATAGGGACTGGTCTGTTTAATTTTAAGAACACATATTTTTGCAGTTAAAACATTGGGCTTGTGTTACTAAGGGTCCACCTAATTGCAAGAATTCAGACAACAGCTGGGTACTTAAGAAACTTCCTTATGAATCCCATTTAAAATCATAGTTTAAGCATATGGTACTGTTCATCCACATTTTTTTATATTAGTATGTCTCCTGACATTCTTTTTGCATTATATATGGTAGGTGTTTACATCATCCTGAAAATAATCAGAAAAAATATTACAGATTTTAAACCCCTAACTAAACAATCATTTTAAACACTAACCGTTTCATTTTAAAGGAGAAAAATGAATAAAATTATTCTTTTAACATTTTAATCAAAATCATTTGATAAATAATTGCAAGTACAGAATGTGGCTAACATAAAAATGTGATAAGGCTTTTGGCAAATTCTTTAACCAGGAAAAAATAAATTTGCAAAAAAAATGGTCTCCATGTTGGACAGTGATGAATACATGAAAAAAAATAAGCACCTCTGTTGTATGACGAGAGTTTGTTTTATAAAACATGACAATCTGACCTGAAAAGAACTTGTGAGTGGTGCCAAGATTTCTTATTGTCATGCCATAATTGTTTGTAAAAGTGTAATCAATAAATATGTAATTATGGAGGAAACAGCTTCAAACAGGAAATTTAGAGGATAAAACATCTGGCAAAAAAAAGTAATGTCTTTAAACAAAGAGCTGAAATTCCTAAAGTTGACTTTAACTTAAATACTTCATAAGGATTATTTTAGAGTTACTATGCAGAAAAGCTTTAAGGGGCTATCTTTTGTTTCAGTAGCACTCCAGATCACATAGAAGCTTCTAAACTGTTCATCACTATCCTCATTTCATTTCAGCTCAACAGTCCCGTTCGGTGTTTGCAACTCCCTGTATTTCATCATATTTTTGTTTGTTTTCTAGGTTGTTGCACCGAGGGATAAGTAAACAATTTTAACAGTCTTCATTCATATTTTAAGTCACATATTTTAGTGTGATTAAACTAAATCCACATTCTTATGGAGCACCACCTTCTCACAAACTTCCATTTTTCTGCCTATTGGAATGCAGTGTCTCTCAGAAACAGCAAAATAGTTGAGAAAATATATTATTTTATACTCCTTACCTGAAATGGAGAGGATGTACAATAGTTAAAGAACCATCATTCTGGCTAACCAAAAACTTTGTTTATCTCATCGTATATCAGGCAGTGTTACATTTAATGACAATCTGAATAATTCTGAATCTAAATAATATAATTCTGAAGAACATTTTAAATAATATTTTCCTTTGAAAAATGTCTGTCAGATTTTATTTATTTATTTATTTATTTATTTATTTATTTATTTATTTATTTATTTATTTATTT
>CM021701.1:13786647-13816882 GCA_011074415.1 Stictonetta naevosa
TTTATTTATTTATTTATTTATTTATTTATTTATTTATTTATTTATTTTCTGGGACCTAGAGAGGACTGTGCCAAACTATTGCAGACTGTGACTGAAAGATTGCAGGTGTAGGGCCAAACTTGAAAAAGCCTTTTGTGCAAGAACGTAGCAGACAAGCAAGAAATATTATTGCAAATGTTTCTATTTCTAGTTCGTTGTATGACAATTTTTCACTGTTACATAGCATTTGATCTTACTGTTTGTTTTCCAGCAAAATCAAGTTCCATATATAAGGTTCTTTCAGGGTTATTGGTTGTTGGTGGATTTATATCAGGACTCCTCCTGCCCCCCAAAACCTAATTCCAATTTATTTATGCAGTGCATTAATATTTCCCAAAATCATTTGCAGGACGATGTGTTTCATCTAGCTTTAACCTTCTAAGAAGTAGCTTCCTAGTCCAAGTTTAACAAAACTTGCACTCTTTGTGGCCAGTTGCAAGAAATTAGAATCTGTATGGGGTGATTCATCCAAAGATTAAAAGTGTGACAAGGCCTTTATCTGCGGCTTACTTATCTCATTTGACAGTGAAAGACATGAAGACCTTTTGTACACTGTGCATCTAAGTTTCAGGTGCATGAATTCAGGGAAATTAATTAAGTAAGTCAGTTTGGTGCTTAGTTTTCCCTGAAAGCTAGTGGAATATCAGTGCAAAAGTCACCCAAGAGACAGATTTTATTTTTTCTCTTCATGGTTGAACCCCAATTATTGTTGGTGACAATACAATATGTGTCTAAAAACACCCTTTCCACTGTTCTTTCAAATGTTTGCATAGCTTTTATATGAAGAAAAGATATTCAGTAATGCTCTCTAGATGATACATTTCCCCCTTCCTTTCCTGCTAATACAGCCTGGTGTTCAGATTTGTCATTCATAATATTGATTGATGAAAGCATTCTTCATATTAAGAAAAAAAAAAAAAAAAGAATCATAAAATTACATTTATCTGCTGAATGCTACTCCATACATCAGAATGGAGCCTTTTCTTTCTGCTCTGATGTAAGTTTCAGTTCCTTGCCAGCTCTGTGACATTGCTTTTTCTTTTTTTTTTTTTATTTCCTTTTTTTTTTTTTTCTCTTTTTCTGTAGTTACCTTTCCATTTTGTAGATGGGCACATTTATTTTGCAATGCAGAGCCAGCATCGTGATTTAAGGATAATAATAATAATAATAATAATAATAATAAAATCAGTGACTTTCAAGGCCTTTTTGCTCAGCTCTCATCCCTGGTGATATCTGACAGCTTTAATTTGAGTAAAATACTTTATTTTTTTTTATTAGCCTACCTGTTACACTGGGAACTTTGAATGCAATTCCTGCTTGTATTTACTGAAATTGTGTTAACAATAGAAACTTATGCTGTGATCATTACCACTTGTTTGTAAAAAAAAGTCAAAGTTGCCTCAGATTTTCTGCTCATAATCTGAAGTTTCATTTGAGTGCCTCCTTTCTTAAGGACTGACTACTGCTACATGTAAGATTTCTGATGTGGAATGAGCTGAAAGCAGGATCACCAGACCTGACATAACAACATAAATGGACCTGAAACCTTTTACAACTTTTGCCAATTTGTTTTTATTATTTTTGAGAAGGGCTGCAATTGAAGCATGCTGGAAAGAAGAAAAGGTCATTGACCAGCTTGGTGAATTATAATACCTTATCACCAGAGATTCTCTTTCCAGAATAATAAAATGAAAACAAATCTAAATTCAGCTGCTCATCTATGAATACATGTATGATTCAGATATCAGTATATTCACATTCTTAGTCTTTCTTCAGATCCTTACATCAGCTATTGATTGGATGCATTTATTAACGTATCATCAATGCTTTAACATGCAGAAAGAAACAGAGAAAAGTTCAATTGTTCTCAAATCCTGAAAAGAAATGCCACCTATCAAATCTTTCCAACTTGCTTTTAATTATATTCTTAAAAGAAGTAACTAAATCTATCATAAATTTTAAAAAAAGAAATGAAAAAGAAATATCTCAAGTGAATGATACATTAGGAAAGGACAAGAAAAAAAGTCAAGAAAAAAGCATGGGAGTCTTCTTTACACAAAGTGGACCACACATTAAGTAGTATTATTTAGATATCCATAAAATATGCATGAAAAATATGCACAAAAAGAGTGCAAATGAGATTACTGAAAGGAAAAGGTTGTCAACAGAGAAGAATGGTTGACTATAATATTGGATTCTTTTAAGGAACTAAAATGTGAAGCATGTTCCATAAAATTCTGATTTGCTCAATGATTCTTTTGTAGTGGTTACCCTATCAGTAGGATCAACAGTCTGGGCAGAGTTACACAAGGTATTTCATACAGGATGACAGGCAATATTGTCCAATAAGCAATAAAGTTAACCCCCTGCAAAATATGCATAGAGAAAAATGTAACATATTAGTCAAAACAGATGTTTCTACAACTTCTTGAGAAGTTGCATTTACTTGCATGTTTTGTGTTTAAAACAAGCTCTAAGAAGATCTGAAATAGAATCAACATAAAATAATAAATTATTGCATGCAAATAGTCTTTTCTTCCTGGCATCTTTACCTTTCCTCTCTCATTCTCAGGAGCAAATACATGAGCACTTCAGAGCTCATTTTTAGTTGTCATAAATTGGGACAGGTAAGGCAGCTTTGTTAATGCTAGTGAAATTTCAGTCATTTGTAAGAGCAGATAATTTGTTCATTTACAACAGAAGAGTGTTTGGATTAATGACTATGTCCCGTGCCAATGTCCTACAGCCTTGTTAAAAACTCTCACTTCTGCTGGATTTGTATGCATTCATCTTAGGTTTTGTGTACTTGTTTTATTTAATTCATTATAGGAAAGCTTCATTCAATTCAACAAAGTTTTGCTTGTTTATTCCAGCAGAATATTTATCTGCCAACCTTTACTCATAGCTAGTCTAGCCAGTGATAGAATTAAGAATAGACAAGAGGACAGAAAGTAATTATTCTATGCTTCAATCTGATGATAATTGAATTTAGAACTATGGGGGCAAATGATCTTTCTGCTATAAAGTTCACTACTACTAAGTAGCACTTTGACAAAGATCAGAATATTCTTTAAAAAATAATAATAATAAAAAAATAAATAATAACCTCAATAGAAAAAATATTAAACTGATGAATTCCTGAACCTAGAGAAAATAGTTCATATGTACTTAGAGAAAAAATGTTTGAAGAAATTTTGTTCTCTTCCTCTTCTATTTCTTCTTTGTCTTAATAAATGAGCATTTCAGTTTCAATGAGAATGAAAAAGTCTAGGTAGCTATTCGGGTGTCCACTGTAAACAATAATTTTAGCGAATCCACTTCTTGGCAAGGAGATTAAAATATATTCTTTCACAGGAATTTCTTGCAATTTAAAAATAATTAATGTCAGTTGCTGCTTCTAATAAATTAAAATGTGTCTGCCTTGCACTTCCTTTTTTAATATTTTTGTAAAACAGAACATAAGATTTTTTTCATTTTAATCTTGTCAGTTCTAGTGTAATACCCCTGATAACACCCTGTTTAGCATTTCAAATACTATGTGCTCATTAAAATGCAAATCAAGGGTCCAATCAGAACATGATGGCAATCAAATTGCAATATTCAATGAAGAGGTTTCCAGGCTGACTTCATTAGTAAACATCATGAATTTCAGGTTCTTACCGGTCTTCTATTTGTTTGTACAACTATAAAGGCTCAATTATGAAGCTTTAAGATAGTCTAAAAATAACATAAGACTAATTAAAAGTCTAAATTAGATTTGTATAAGCTGCTTTTTATATGTTTATTTATTTTAATCTTGCTTTTCTGTTTATCTGTTACAAATGAGCTCTTGGAAGGAAGGCTATAAAATGGTAGGTATGATGTTATACATATACTTATGAACACAGTTAAAAAGTATATTTAAATGTTTCCAAAAAAAAAAGTCTAAAAGACTTTTAGACTTCTTTAAACTTTAGACTCTTTTCCATAGACTTTTATTGTGGCTGTAAAAGGGACAATTATTATGTATTCACTATTCTGTATTATCTTTTATGCTTTCACTCAGTTAAGTTATATAGTTTATAAGCTGTGAATTTCTGTTCTCACAAAAATTATACTACCAAATATGTTTCTATTCCAAATTAGAGGAAAAAAAAAAAAAGTGAACATTAATATCTTCAAAATTATATTATTTATTATTATATTATTATATTAATTATATATTTAAAAAATTGATTAATGCTAATGTAATTCGTTACATTTCCTAAACTAATCTTTACCTGATTTTTTTTTGACAGTCAGCATTCTCTGACAAACAGTTAACAGAAAGTGTATACAGTTATTATTTTTAAAAACTGACCATGACAAAAAATCTTTTTATTAGACCTATTTAGACCTGTTACACACACACACACACAAACGTTTTCAAAACCATGTATTTGTGATTCGGTTGCCCAACATGAGCTTTTAACACACAATAGTATCATTAGTGTACTACATATCTGTATTCATCACATAGTTGTTTGTTGAACAGTCCACAAGAGATAAAAGATAATAACAAAATATAAGAAAAAAGTCAAACAAAATTTTCAGTAAAATTGATCTTATTAAAATAAATAAAGTTATTACATACAAAACACCTTAAAAAAACAACAAACAAAAATCATGAAAAAAATAGAAAAAACATACAATTACAGCAGCAAAAGTATGTTTTCAATACTCTACTACCTGAAAAGTTGATCTCTCATCAAAACTCACAAAACACTTATGACTTAATTAAGCAAGTACTTTATATCTTTGATCTTCAAACCCAGGCATTTTTGTTTGACATAAAATAACAGTTATGGACCAAGAAATATGACTTCTTGCAAATCTGCTCAACAGTGGATACAAGGAATGCAGATGTCAAGAGACAACTCAAAAATCAACTGGGAAAGAACACTGTCAAAAATCAGACAGCATAGGACCCAGGAAAACTAAATCTGTGATAAAAGACCAGGATGTCATCCTCATAATTATCTGTCTGTAGCACGTTTTTAACAGTTATCACCTTACCATAAGCCAAGTATACCAGCAAAAACCAAGTAGGAGAAAAGGGGACTTCTGATTGTCTTTCACCTCACTATGTCATCATTATATATCAAAATGTCACTGGCCCAACATAAAAATAAAGAGAGTTTGAAATAAACATTTATTATCTATACAACTGTGAGCTCCTTTCTGTTCAAGGAAGACAAAGCCAAAATGCTTGTTGCGCATTTTACTTTACTGAAATTAGAGCTTGATAAAGCTTGTCATATTGGATTTTTTGAGAGTGTAGATGAGTCTGTTGCAGGTTTCAATTTGTCTGAGATTTTGATACAGGTTCACAACATTAACAAATACACGGGCATGCAAGACTACATTTCTCCTAGAACCTTCTTCTTTGGTGACAATATAACATACTAGTGCAGAGAAGCAACAGGTCCTGGGGTTGTATTGAAGAAGCTAGGTATGTCAGCATCCCACAGTAACCTTGGAAACATAATTATAAATGCAAGGCACCTGGTTATTTAAATCCAGGCAAAATACAAAATATTTCTAAGAGGACCTGATCCAGGTCACATCCATTCACTTTTCTGTGATGCTTCTCAAAGGAGATTGTGAGTCTCTAGCAGGTGTATCAGCAGATTCTCCGGGATTTTCTCTCTGCACTCTTTCCCTTTCAAATAAGAAGCAAAATTTCTGAGCAGGGCTGAAGAATAAAGAGTACTATCATCATTTAAAATATGTTTGTCTTACTAGTGCTTTTGAAAAATGAAACATCTCTTGAAGCAGCCTAGCCATCCTCATAGAGAAGGCAAAGTAATCTGGAACAGAGTGTCTCAGAAAAAGTGAATATATTTAATATTTGTACTTTTATTTCCCAACAACAGTTTGCTTGAATGAATGATGTACTGTACAAAGGAAGAAACTATTTTTGGAAGTCCTGAAAGGGACATTAAAGCCAGAAAAAAAAATGGCACCAGTGAGTAAGTAAAAGAAAAAAAAAAAAAAAAAAAAAAAAAAAAAAAGCTGGCAATACCACCTGACTCAGATAGCTAGTCAAGTTCAAATATCAAACATTGATTGCCTAAAATTAATTGAAGACATTTTCAAACATTAGTCAGGCCAGAGTCCATTTGAACAATAGTACTTAATGATCAGAAAGCATATGCAGTTCCAAGTGATTCCTATGTAATTTCAAACTAGAAATAAATTATAAGCACACTTATAATAACATACATCAAAATGTGCTAACATGTTAAAATAGACTGACCACCTCCTCTTTCTGCTTTTCATGAGGGACATAAAAATTCATTAAAGAGAGAGACAGAGAGAAAGAGAAGGATTGTTAAAAAACAGAGCTGTCAAAAGAGGCTGCAATGTCTGACTTCATATCTGATTTTATACCCACAACCCCCCCCCAAAAAAAAAATATATATATATATAATAATAATCTTTATGTTTCCAATAGAAGTCTTACTAAAAAATCTTACCTTCTGCTGCTCAGGATGCTTATAGTTTTGTCTTTGCATATGAAGAAAGCAAGTCTATTTGTCCAATATGGAAAAGGAATTATTATTATTATTATTTTTTATGGGCAGATATAAAAAAATCTTAACAACCTTTCACACTTTCACATATCCTGGTATAAAATTATCCAGGTGAGAGGTTATCATTACAATTTCACAAAATAATATGTATCATCAGAAATACTATAAAAGTTGAAAGTAATAAACACCATAACATTTTTTGAAAGAGAGAGAGAGAGATGTTATCCCACATAACTACTTGCATTATCACTGCTTGCATTATCACCTCCATGGAATCAGAGACAGTAAGGTTAGAAGTAACTTCACAAATTTATCTAGGGCAATTTCTCCCCCAGAGCTTTATCAAAATAATCCCCCAAAGGCATATGTCAAAACTTTTCTTAAAAGCATTCAGATAGACATCATTTGAATAGAGGTTTCAGAACTTCTCTATAAAAATTTTCCAAAGTTTGACTTTGGTTATTTGATTCTTTAGTCTTTACTCATCTTCTCAGCAAAACCTTACAAATATAAGTTTGACAGATTTCTGACTCATTTACTAGCTGAGATACACCCTCTCCAAGCAAAGTTCAAGCAATGTGTGAATTCACTCCACTGTCATCAAAGACTCATAGTCAGGAGTTCCTCAAGAAGCAGAACACCACAGAGAATGTAAAACTGGGACTGAGAAGACAATGGAAACACTTGAGAAACTCCTAGACCTACAGTCCAGGGCTGACACTACAAGCATTTGAGCACTGTGGCCCCATGTATTGTCGTTCTTCCCCCCCCCAAGCTCCTCAACTACTTACCAGGTCCTCTTCAGAACTTCAATGTTGATATAAATCGATGCAATTTTATAAGTATATGCTTTGGAGCTTAGCTATTACAACGGAATTCATCCTCGGAGTTAAGGAATATAACTCACAGGACCAGAAGCCACACAAACCTGTGAGATCATCTTCAAGTAATTGAGAGACAAAAATGGTATTTGCATCTCCAGAAACAGACATCCTTCTGGACACCTTCACAGACAACTCATTGTCAAATCAACTTCTCAGATTTACTTCTAGGATTTTCCGTACTCCCAATCCCTGAATAACTTGTCCTTGGGAGTATTTTACACTTTGCCTAGCAGTAAATAAATGTATGCAAAAAAAAAATAATAATTCTTTAGGCAAAATGTATTTGAATGAAGGAAAAAAACAAAAACAAACAAAAAAACCCTGTATACTAACTCACTAATATTACATCTGTCATCTATAAGTAATAATCAAAAATAATCTAAATTTTTAAAGTAAGACTAAGGCAATTTCCCAGGGATCTGCAACTTATATGCACCAGTCTTAGGTTTCTTTTTGTTTGTTTGTTTTGTCAAAACAAGAGGATTTTTTTTAATGTAACAATACAATATTATCTACATAATATTTCATTGAAAACTCTGTATTCTCCCATGTGAAGCAGCTAATTTGGATGCAGCAGAAATTTTAATCATTGTTGCCTGTGGTACAACCAGCATACTACAACAGATGTGGTGTCTGGGGAGAAAAGCATTTCAAGTTGAAGGGAACTATCCTTATTTCTCTGCTTTGAATATTGAGTGAGTCTGGGGTGGCTTAGACAGTAGATGTACAGGTACATAGGTCTGAACTATTGAACACTATGTTTGTTGTTTATGACTTGTTCACCCTGTCCAGTTTCATAAAATGGCAATGGCTGAAGTATAGTGTAGTGATGGGACAAAGGGTAATGGCTTTAAACTAGAAGGTTGACTGAGATTAGATATTCAGAAGAAATTATTTATTATGAGGGTGGTGAGGCACTGGCACAGGTTGCTCAGTGAAACTGTGGATGCCCCATGCCTGGAGGTGACCTAGGCCAGGTTGGATGGAGCTTTGAGCAACCTGGTCTAGTGGGAGGTCATCCTGCCCATGGTAGAAGGGCTGGATGATCTGGATGGTCTTTATAGTCTCTTCCAGACCAAACCATCCTAAAATCACATAAATTCAGACATGTTTTCTATCAGAATAAAACAATCCAACATTTTACCCCTTTGCAGTTGGAAAAGGACTAGTTACCTTGTGAAGTAAATAGTGCAACAATACTGCACTGGAAACTGTCAGGTCCAGGAAGAGTCACTTTGTTTTAGAATTTTGGTCTGTTGTGGAAGTAAATGAAAAAATGACCCTAAGGCAGGAGCAGAATGAAAGGTGAGTCTGCAGAATCCACTTGTATGTCACCCTCACTTGTTCCCAGTAGCTTAAATTGATACTGAAAATTAGATCTATGGTAATCATCCCCATTAATTTTGCATTATCCCTTATTGTTATTCTGTCATCTCCAGATTAGGAACCGAATTCAACGTTGTCTCTTTAGAGGATCCTTCTATATTTCCTTCCAGCAAACTAATGGCAAACTGTAACTCAGTTTGCCCTTTTGTGGGTCCCTCAGATGCAACACAAACTGTTCACTGTATTGTTTGTCCCTTGTAAATGGACTTTCATACTAATATCTGATTCAGAGAAAAAAACTGATTGTAGAAAGAGACCTTTTACCAAATACAAAGCTGCTGCTTTATAGTTGCTCCTTATAGTTCTTTATGTCTGTTGAAATGTATACTGGGGCAGAAAATGTTGGAGGAATCCTGTCTTGTGTTAACATATAATAGGAAGATATACTATGTATACTATTTGTATATGATGACATTCACTGCAATAATAATACATAATTCATAAAGTGTCGATAAGTGCACTCTAAAATAAATTAATGTTGAATTCCTTTTCACTCTGATTTGTTTTAATTAAGCCTGTAATCTACATGTTTCTCAGTTTTAAGTAATTTCATTCTTTCATTTAAAAATTATTACAGTGAGCCACTAAATTTTAATCATACAAAAGCTTCCCTTGTGGGATTTAAAAATCAAAATCTTTGTCTTTAATTCTGCTTATTTTATGAAGCATGAAGATGCCTGTGTAATACTTATCAAAGTTGTCATTCTTCATATTGAGATTTGGTTGTTGTTTGTTTTTGTCTGTTCATCATTCATTATTGATACAAACAGGCTTCTCTTTTGACTGTAGAATTCCTTTCTCATAGCTTATAATTTATGAAGAACATGGCTTGTGTGATAAAGCCCCATCAAAGTCATCATTATTCTACATTTATCAACATTGAACTCTCATCTGTTAAAATGTTTAAACTCCTTTTCTGTCTATAGACTTATTATACATCATATCTTCTTTTCTGGTAGGCTTAATCTCTACCCTAGTGTTTTTGGACCCTCCCGAATAGAAGAAAAAACATCTGTTCAAATACTTTTAGAAGTTTTAAATCAAAAGTCTTATTATCTGTCCTTTCTCTTTGCAAGAGGTTTTAAATTAATGGTATTTAGCACATAATGCATTAATCTTCAAACTTTGTGATTTTTTCATATTACTAACATATGCCAGCCCTCTTTCCAATGGCTGGTATTACTACCTCATCATAAGGAATACTCTGAAAGAAAGCACTGTGTCCTTATCTTTATTTCTGCATTCATCATCCATAACGTAATGTTCCATAAACTTAAATTTTGACTCTATTTAACTTTGTTTAAAAGATAAACAATTATCTTTCTAAAGACTAATTTTCATTTATCCACCTTGATTTAACTTTCCACCTACTTATAACATGGAGATGAGAGTACAGTCACTTAGGAAAAAAAGAAAATAATAAACAAACTGAAAAACGGGTATAAACATCTAATTAGGTTTGTGAAGATCAAGGTAAGAAGTTTCCTCTTTATACATATCATTCTATACAGACAAATTTCCTGGGATTCTCTAATGTTGAGGTTTCAACACTAATCATGGCATATCTTACACTTCTGGTAAAACATGAAATTCACATGAAATTTGGGACATCCTTTAATGTAAAGTAAGGATTTTAGATATTGAATCACTGTTATGTACCAAACTCCCACAGTGCAGGAGACTTTAAATAGACTAGTTGATTCTGAAAACGAAAGTTAATGAAATAACATCTTCTTACCATTACAAGTAATCTGACTTTAAAGAGAATGTTGCCCTTCAAAAAGCAGGGTAGTGGGTTGGCCCTAGCTGACAGACAAACACTGACCTAACCACTCGCCGTTCCCTTTTCCTGTGGTTGGGGAGAAAACAGAAGACAAGACTTTTGGGAAAGCATGATGGCTTAATAGGCAAATCAAAAGCTGTACCTGTCAAGTGGTAGGTGCAATTCAGTTTTGCCAATAGAAAAGCAAATTAAAACTGGGAAGAAAAATACACAATATGCATTGCTTGTTCTAGAACTACATGCACTGCTGAAATTCCTATTCTTTATTATAGCTAGTTCTGTGAAAGCATCTGCTTATCATTTTGCAACAATATTGCAAATTATAGATGTATATATATTTTTACAGACATATGTCTTTGGATGCCAACATGTCTTCATGTTGGGTAGGTTCATACTTGTACATTCGTATGATCATGAATGCTCATTTCTAGTCTTCTCTCTGTTTTACAAAACTTTAAGGTGCAGTCCTGACACTGAATAGTATATACAATTGATCTTTGTGCTCCCATATAACTAGGTTTCATGCTGCACTTAGTGATAGCCAGTTAGGTAGACTGGCAGCAAAACACCTGGCTTAAGTACTGCAGGAGAAGCCCAAAGAGAAGCATGTGGAAGCTCTTTAACAAGTAGCATACACAGACTGTGGAAATTATACAGCTTTTCAACCTAATGTCAATGCAAGTAACATTTCAATTTTATTAAAAAAAAAAAAAAAAAAAAAGTGGATGAATTTCAGCTGAGGTCAGTTATGAGTCAGCTGGCATCAAGATCTAACTCTTAATGGATTTTCCAGCAGATGTCTCCACTGAGCAATTTCTTTTAATGAAGTGTTCTTTGGGGACTACCAGAAATAATTTCCTTAAAGAGATGAGATCAAAATCTCAAAGTTTATTATTGACTTTGGCCCCAATTCCTCCATACTGCAATTTATGAACTTGGTGGGTATTTTTGTTTGTTTGTTTGCTTTGCTAAATCACCACAGTAACTCTCCTAAATTATTTGCTAGGATACAACTGCTTGTCTATCATAAGTGTCCAACCTTAGTTTTCATTGTCTGTAATTCAGATTCAAATTTACATTTCCTATATTCAAAAAGATATGAGAGTGGTGATGTTTTAGCCTAATTTTAAGCTATAGCAAGTTTTCAAAGTTTCAATTTAAGGATATATATATATTTTTTTCCTATTCCTTTTGGTACCTGGGATTAATACTGAGAATACAAAACTCATCTCAATCTTTTTGTCACAACAAGTTTGATAGTTGTAAGAAACTGCAGCCTTGGTATCTTCACTCATTTTCCTTTAAAATTGGGAATGAGTAGGGGCAAGTATAATCTTTACACCTAAAGTTAATTTCTATTTTCACTGTTTAACAAATTCAGAGATTACATAATATATCAATAACGGTTTATTGAGACACATTTCCCTGTTTGTCCTCCATAACAGTACAAAGATAACAGAACTCTGTTTTGGACTCTCAGCTAGCATACTATCCATCGATGCCCAGCATATCCCTGAGCAGCCGGTCTCCCTACTCTGGCCAGCCCCCCCATATTAATTGTTCAGCATGATATCAGATGGTATGGAATACCCCTTTGGCCAGATTGGGTCAGCTGTCTGGTTCTGTTCCTTCCCAGCTCCTGATGCAACCCCAGCCTACTTGCTGACAGGACAATGTGAAAAGCCAAAAAGTCTTTGGCTTAGTGTAAGCACTGCTTTGCAACAATTAAAACATCAATGTGGCATCAACAGTACTCTCATCCTAAATCCCAAACACAGCACCCTACCATCTACTAGGAGGAAAATTAACTCTATACTAGCCAAAACCAGGACATTTGGTAATTTGCACAGGTATGTGCCTAGGCATCTTGGGCCCTTGATCAATTAGGAGTTTGAAGTTCATCATTTACTAATTCTTCAATGAAAGGAGAGAAGAAGAGTTAAATATTGCAGCTTTTTTTTTTTTTTTTTTTTTTTTTTTTTCCTACAAAATGTACAAGACACTTCTTGGAAGAACCATATTCAAATAAGAACTCATTCAAACAAGAACTCATAAGAACATCACCAAGTAATAAATTATAGCAGCTATAAATTGCTAAATTACGAATACACATTTACATTTTCAATGAATACACATTTCATCTGATATTGCTAGAATATGATGACTGTTTTGGCTGATGTTCAAATCACTGATTATAATCTAGTTAGAAGAGATTGGGAGGGGGAAAGAGATAATGTGTAGAGAGAAAGCTCCACAGTCCAAAGGTAAGTTTCTATAGCCAGTCAGCCTATAGAGATACGCTGACTAATTAAGTATTTCCCCAGCTGTCTATATTAGACAACCTTAATTATTTCTTTCTAAGTCACTGACATCAAGTGTCTCTGGCATCAGATTCCATGGAAGGGAAGGGAAGAGAGGAGAGCAGAGCAGAAAAGAAAAGAAAAAAGAAAAGAAAAGAAAAGAAAAGAAAAGAAAAGAAAAGAAAAGAAGAGGCTCCTGAAAGAGGCAAGAAAGCTTCTGGTTTTGAATCTATAGTCATAGCCTATTATTCTTTCATCAGGATCTTCAGTTAGCTTCAGTAGATTTGACTCTGTTAGGTACCTTTTATGTTTATAGAGAAAATAAGAATAACAATTAAATAACCTGGTAAAAAAGAAAGTTTCTACTACTAAACATGCAGTTAGGATAGAGTCAAATCTGTTTATCTCTGTCTAAACAGCTTTGAATAGGACAATAGAAATTGAGTGCTCACTGAAAGTAATAACCATAGTAGCAGATTAACCAAGAACTGTGTAAAATCTGGTTTTATAACTTGTGAACTTCATTAGTTATTTATGTGAGTCAATCAGTGAAGAAAAGCGAAATCCTTGTAACTAATGGATTCAGATATTTTCCATTTATAGTGGTGAAGAGATGAATAATTCATCAAAGCAACATAACAGTAATTCTATATATTAAGTTCAAACAATATGTAATCTGGATAATTCACATTTTGAAAAGTGAATGGGGAAAAAAATATTAAACTATTACTAATTTTCATTAAAATCATGTAGCCAGCTCTAATTAGCAAAACAAAGTGCTTTCAAGCATTCGCTGCTTTACGTACGTTATATTGTATTGGAATTTTTCTTTTTACTTCTCATAAGCAATCACGGGGGAAAAAGATTTTATGACTATACCTAATTTTACCTCAGAAAATCTACAGAAATATTTAAAAAATATATATTTAAAATTTCTTATCTGGGAAACTCAGAAATCACCAAGATGAGTATATCTGGAAAAAAAAAAAAAAAAAAAATAGTATTCATGCTGATATATTTACTTTCTTTACTTCAAGTCATTTCTTGATAAAACTTCTCTTAATGAACAAACAAGTTCAATATTTGCTGGAAATGTCCTCTCCAGTACACTATATCATCAACATCCTTGTGAAAACTCTGAGTCCACATCCCTCATCTCTTACTCTTCTCGTAGATTTCCCCAGTGTCTTGAAATGTTTAAATACAGATCCGAGGTAAGTTTGACAAAATGTGAATGTCAATGTTAATGTCTCAAGCCAGCAGATCTGTGACTGCTGGGTCATTGAGAGATGCAAGCATTCAGAATTTGAATAACACCAGGAGATCAAGATTTTCAATGATTCTTCTAGAAAGACTGACAAGTTATTATTATTCCTTGCAAAGAAAGAATTAATTTCTGTTGAAACTTCGTACTCCTGAGAGAACAAGAAGTGAACTTTGTAGGAGCAAAGGGAAATGCATCATGATCTGGATTGTTAAAGTGAAGATGGATAAGTTTGTAAGGTGCAGACTGTTAACATATATTAATATAAAAATATTAAACCTAAGGCGAAACTTTGTTTCACTTCATCTGTGACACCAAACTGCTCTGAAATGGTCTTATTTTTAGACTTGTTGCCACCAGTAATCATTAAATTCATCAGATATGTGTATTCATCAGACAGTCCCTTTACTTCATTAAAACAGCTGAAAAATCTCAGCAGCAAATTTAGAAACACCTGGGATCTGGTCTTGTCTTTTGCTCACTTATATGCACCTTTTTAATGAGAACTATTCTATTTGGCCTGTATTTTCCCAGAGATATACCACTATACACAGGGGTCTTTCTGGTTGGTACCACTGTGTAGTATCTGAAACAACATATGGAAGGAAGCAGATTCTGTGAGGGAGTTTGATGAGACTATGCTAAACAGATCTTGTGGATTTTGAGACCAATGAAAGCCTGGAAAGTTAAAACACCATGAAATCTGGAAATGAATTAGTAATAAAGTATCCATAGCACTTTGACAATCTGGCTATCACAGACAGACATTACCTGTAAGAAAAAATAAGGATGGACAGCCTAGAAGATAGATAAATTTATTTTGGACAGACATAATCATGGAAGCTGTTTATTACTATTTGGCTATAAGTATGGTGACACTTCCCTTGACAGCATTTTACATTACATACTGAAAATACATTTCTATATAGATTTGAAAATAATTTTGCCCTTCATTTAAATATTTATTTACAGTAATGACTGTCACTTTATCTATCTGACCTAATTTTTGATACAGTAGGAATTTTCAGCAAAACATCAACAGAAGTTCCTTGAATCCTACAGTTACAATGTCCAACTACATTTCTAGTGAAAATAAAAGAGGAATAACACATCGAACACATTTGTGTGGAAGACAACTTCAAAAAGTCAGCTTATAAAGCTCTCAAAAAATATGTATTTATTTTATAACAGAAGCAGATCTTCCTGAAAATGTGCTGTCCATTGTTCTTGATGTTTGTCTTGGATTTAGGCCATTCCACATATAAAGCTGAAAATTTATTTATATTCCATAGTATTGGTTAGTGTTGTGAAACCAGAGAATATATGAGAATATCAGCATTATAACAGTGTTCCATAATTATGCAGTGAAATAGGCACTAACGAAAAAGTGAGCAAACTTAAGATAGAGGCAAAAAAAAAAAAAAAAAAAAAAAGTACAACCAGAAAATAGAGATAGCAGCAAAGTTCAAAAAGATAGAAGCAAAAACTAATTTAGTGTTTGTTGCCTGCCTGGTGTTGATTATCAAACACAAGAGATTTCATTACACAGACATGGGCATTTTTAAACTTTTTTTTTTTTTTTTTTTCTTTTGTGAAGCTATGTATAATAGTGACAATTGTATCAATGAAGATATCTGGACTATTGCTGTGGTTTTGTTTATTTGTTAATCAACATTTTCCTGAGAAAAGTACAATATTCTGAACTCAAATCCTTGCAGGTCATATGCATTTTGATTATTTTTTTTTTAATATGAAAGTATCCTACATATATGTCAAAAATCATTTTCATGTGTTTGTACACTTACATAATGTGGCTTCAGAATCCTACTGCCACATGCCCAAATTATTTAGGAACATATTGCCTACCATAATAGGCAGAGTAGATCAGTGTTGAAATTACATGAAGTCATTATTTCAATATCCTTTTGCAAAAGAGAAAGAGCACTAAAATCTGGAAGAAAAAAAATAGTTGAAATAAAGTACAATATAGTGAAATTATTTAGGTGGTTCAGTAACTAGTTTCTGATCTCTGACCTAAGGTATTTCCCTAGAAATATAGCTTTCTGGATTGATTTTGCTATTTATCTGGTTGGTTAAGACCCTTTGTTGTGAATTATGCAAAAGTAAATTGCAATACATGAGACTTCTGCTATTCAGGAGTGTTTTGTTGTTTGGCCATATTATAACAGTATATAGGATCAAATTTATTTCTGCAGTGATGTAATGAGTTCCTTGGTCTCAGTCAAATGGTGTTTGTTTGTTTGTTTTGGTCCATTTACTAAATCAACTTGAAATCCTAACATGAATTCTGCTGGATCATGAGCATTTCATACCTTAGTCCTGGTTTTTACAACATGGAGGGTTTCTCATAGATGTAAGTGAATCTAAACAGGGATTATAATCAATCATGGATACATGAAGCACTTTGCAAATTTAAAAGGATTATATGGGTTGTAAATTGAATGTTTATTAGCAGTGCTAGCTGCCAAGATTCTGTATAATTCACTTATATACATGAATTGTGGTTTTACAATCTGACTGCATTAACTTTTGAGGACTCTTGTAAAAATTCAAGGTTGTATGAACTAACCTGCAGAACAATTGCTTTCCCAGACTTCATAATAGACACTAACAGACCAAAAACAACAGTAGATAGGTGTCCTTAAAAAGCTTCAGTGGTGAACATCCTGTCAGTTTAAAAGGTCAGACATCCCAAGGTCTCAGCAAAAATGCCATACACACAACTGAAAGAAAGTTGAATGATTTTATTAACTTCACTCATCTGTTAAGTATTTACTCTGCTATCCATCCTCAGCAATTAGGAAGTTCACGGAAAGGATTTGCTGAATGAGTGAACATATTTCAGGTATGATGTATGTATGCCATTAGGTATGAAGATGGCTAAGTGTAGAAAAGCTTGGAGGGCACATAACTGTGGAAGATGTCAGCTTAAAAACATTATTAGCCTTAACAAAAAAATAATATATATTTTAGGTCTAATATTTTATTTATGCCATAACATATGTTACATGTTAATTTTAAATTAAAGTGGCAATGTAGTTCCATTAAACCTCTTTTTATATTTCTGAAAAATACATGTAAAAGCACACTGCATTCACACAAAAACAATATCAATGAAGGATTGCCTACCTAGCCATAAGTGCAAAAAAATCCTGGTTAATACTGGCTATTGTCTATGAATGATTTTTACTTCTACATGTGTGGTGGGTTGGCCCTGGTTAGCAGTCAAGTATCCCCACAGCTGCTCACTGACTCCCTGCTCAGCAGGATGGGGAAGAAAATCAGGAGTGAGAAAACTGGGTAGAAAAAAAGTTGGGGAAATCACTCACTAAATATGGTTGCACTGTCTTTCTACAGAAGCCATCCCTGCAGTATTCCCACTACCAAAAACTTGCCATTTACACCAACTGCAATGTATTACAACATCAATAGACAGATGAAATGTTTCCATGTTAAAAGCAGTCCACCTCTATGCATAATGGTTACATGAATTCTTATTAAAAATATGCTCATGTATGTTGACTGACTACAGAAAAAAAAAATCAGTAAAAAATAATTAAATATTTACCACAAAATGTTTATGTACATTAACGAAAAATAATTTCCACAGCACTATGTTTCTGCTCCTTGAAGGTCAATGTAAATTGAAGACTGTAGTAAATAGCTATACATGAGGAGCTTAAAGTAAGGTCACTCATGAGAAAATGAGATTAAACAACTCTGCAATATCAGCATGAATTATCTAGTCAGTGACCAGAGAGCTATTTTACTAGTTGTTAATAACAGCAATGTGAAGAATGTTTCTTGGGCTATAACACCGCTATATGACAGAAAGGTTCAGCTCTGTATGAACAACTTCTCTCTGTGTTAGTCTCCCATTATTAAAATGAGATGTTAATACTTTCTTCTGACATCTGCATTGTGAAGATAAATATGTGCTCATGATAGAAGCCATTTAGCCAGTCAAAGAGGCCATTGTAAGTACCGGCCTGGTGACTGTTGAAGGTTTGAAACTAATCGCTCAGCAACAGTGAAGTTAAACAAGTTTTCAAAATGGTAATTTGACAAAATAAATATATTAGCAACACAAACATTTTTATTGTAAGCAATGAAAGAATGTTAAATTTCATGAAATCTCTTGGAAGCACATAAGCAATGTAGTGATTTTCTGATGTAACATAAAACCAATTATTTTCTGAGATATTTTACTGAAGATTTTTTGAAAAGTAGCTGTATTTATACTATTTTGTTTTCAAAAGACTTATCCTTGTATCCATACAGAATTTTGTTTTCTATGGTAATTTGAAGTAACTAGATACTCCCTAATTTAGTTGGTAGTGGTTTTTGTTTGATTGTTTGTTTTGCTTTGTTTTTCTTTTTGACTCTACTGGTAGGAATATAAGTAAGAAGGCAATCAAAGGGGGCAGGAGACCTGCATGGATGAGCAAGGAGCTCCTGGCAAAACTCAAACAGAAAAAGGAAGTATACAGAATGTGGAAAAAGGGACTGGCCACTTGGAAGGATTACAGGGATATTGTCAGAACATGCAGGAATGTGATGAGGAAGGCCAAGGCCCATTTGGAATTAAATTTGTATTGTGTCCATCTCTGGTTTCCCCAGTACAAGAGAGACATGGAACTACTGGAGTGAGTCCAGCAGAGTGCTATGAGGATGATTAGGGGACTGGAGCATTTCTCATACAAGGAGAGGTAGGCCTGTTTAGTTTGGACAAGAGAAGACTGAGAGGGGATCTCATCAATGTGTATAAATATCTGCAGGGAGGGTGTCAAGGGGATGAGGCCAGACTCTTTTCAGTGGTGCCCAGTGACAGAACAAGAAACAACAGGCACAAACTGAAGCACAGGAAATTCCAGATGAATATGAGAAAACACTTCTTTACTGTGAGAGTGACAGAGCACTGGAACAGGTTGCCCAGAAAGTCTGTGATTCACCTTCTCTGGAGATAGCCAAAATCCACTTGGATGCCATCCTGCACAACATGCTCTAGGTGACCCTGCTTGTCAGGGGGGTTGGACTAGATGATCTCCAGAGGTTCCTTCCAGCATCAACCATTCTGTGATTCTGTGAATATCACTGGCATTCAGACTATCAGGGTATCATTTCTTTGAGAGAATTGGTTGGCCATTTATTGTAGTTTATTTATGTTTCTAACTTCTTCTGCACAGAAGAAAAGATCTTCTACCATAAAATCCCCAGATAATCATGCAGTCCCTTTATATATATGACGAATGTTGTTTCACATTTAGTAAGAAACAGCTACTTCAAAGCCATAGTGTGTATGGAGTTGATTACAGTGAAGAGATGATAGGACTACAGGATTTAGAAACCTTTATTTTGTTATTTTCTTTCTCTT
Source organism: Stictonetta naevosa (assembly GCA_011074415.1). NCBI lineage: Eukaryota > Metazoa > Chordata > Aves > Anseriformes > Anatidae > Stictonetta > Stictonetta naevosa. Next base: position 13,806,253 of record CM021701.1, read on the forward strand.
TCATCCTTAGTGATTGATGAGAGGCATGGAAAGCTTATTGGGACAGCTGAGGTTCTTGAAAACTCACAGGAGAAATAACACAAATCACAGGAACAAATACTCATCAATTAAAAAAAAAAAAAAAAAAAAAAAAAAAAAAGAATCCTCAAGTAGTCCCATAGTATTGACGAAGAGAGTGAGCTTAAAATGTTCTAGTTAACATTGATGCTAGCTGTCAGGTTGCATGAATAGACCAAGAAAATTTTGCTGCCACCTTAGATATGTACATTTGGGTCTAAAACAGAATTTCCTCCTTTTAATTTTATTTATTTATTATTCAGTTTCTGGGTAGTATGAATGTTTTAGTGATGATTTTAGCTGTTTAGAAGCAGGAGATATTCAAGCTACTCCTTTCCAATCTTTTCATCTCATTTGTAATGCAGAATTTACAGCAGCCCTGAAGGTAGTTGAAAATTTACCATCTTAATCAGAAAAAAAAAAAAAAAAAAAAAAAAGGCACAGTGAAATGTGTTTTATCCTGTAGGAGATGAACACTGAGTTATAAAGAGTTAGTGTTAGACTGGAGCTGATTATAGTTAGGTCTGATGTGATTGTTAGCAGAGAGCGATTTTGTTAGATGTGAGTGTAGCAAGTATGTCACTATGTTATGTCTTCAACTGTTATGTTGGTAATGGCTCTGAATTCAGTAAAGAAAGGCAGCCATTTTATATGTGGTTTATTTGTATATATGGAGGGCATGTTATGTGCAACTTATTCCTTGTACTGACTGCATTTTTCATGTTTCTCCACAGACCCCTTTCTTATTAATGAAAATTATAATCACATAAATGACTGAATCATTAACAAAACAAAACATGCCACATAAGTAATCAGGTTTCCAGGTGTGATAGGCACAATCTAAGATTGAAACAGACAAAATCATGAGAATCGTATTCCATACAAAACACATAATAGTCATCTCTCTTGATAGGAATGAAATATTTCCATAGCATTGTCATTTCACAGCATTTTTAAGGTATCTATTCAACTGGTTAAAACTGTCTTCTGGATTTATACCTGGCATGTTTTCCAACTCTGATTAGTGTGTGCTTTTTTTGTTTGTTTGTTTGTTTTAAAGTAGTACAGAAATTGAGATCCACATATCTACTATAGGGTTTTGTCAGCTGACTTTGGAATTGATCATTTCAGTATTAAGTGCTGCCTGAAATGTCATATTTGAGATTGCAGACATTATGGTTGTACTTTAAAAACAATAGGGGAACTGTCAAAATCCAAAATTTCACATTAACGAATTAAGCACAGCTAAATCTGTAAATAATAATAAGAAGAAGAAGATCAAAATAAAAGATTTTAAAATATATAATAAATAACGAGTTTTACAGGAATAGTAAGTGTTGTCTATTAAATAAGTAAATAAATAAAGAGTTATTATTTTTAAGTCCCAGTGATAGAATGGGATATACCTCTCCTCACCATGAACACAAGAAAGTTCTGAGAATAAAGTAAATTTTGATTTTTCCTTGTGAAATGTATTAATCTGTGGCATGGAAAGGATGTGAATCAATCCCAGGTTTTTCATTTTAGATTACAGAAATATGACAAAAAACCATAACTTATAGAAAAGGAAATCAATGGATAGAACATTTCTTTATCAAATATTTGATTTCAAAGCTTTATTTCTTTATGTAGAATTTTTGTGAGTCCAATTAAGCTGGGAAAAAAAACATGCCAAAACCACTGGGTTTTGCAGTCTAATGCCAAATGTGAAAATACACCCTAATTTATGCTCATCCAATATAGACTGCCTATCAGCCATTTGAGTACAAACAGTCTTCATATACAGTTTCAGTGGTTCCTTAGGCCTTCACTTAACATACTAGAAATATTTGGTAGGTCTGAAACAGCTTTTATAAGTAGATACAACTTGATTGTTATAAAAACAATATTGGTAATTTCATAATACTATAATATTTGTATACCACATATTTATAATATAATTTGGAAAAAAAGTATTTTGCAATATAAATTATCAAAGCCATGTTGAAAAAATATTGTACTTGGATGAATTGTACCTAATTTTAGCTTATAGGATTTATTGATTTGCTTTTAAAATTCTTTGTATAACTGCTATTCAATAAACAGAAGAAACAGGGAATTAGAAGGACAGAAAATGGTCAGAATAAAGAATTATTATCACATATAGCCAATTATAAGAATGTAGAAAACTGACTGATTCAGTCGTTGTTCCTACAATTTCCAATACAATTTCATGTCTGAGTTGTGTAATCGTATTCCTGCACTGAAAAATAAATGACAAAGATCTAGTAGACATTCAGAATTAACAATGTTGCATACAATAGATTTGTACTGTCTCATTGTCTAAGTGCAAGTATAAGTAGATCAGGGAAATTTAACACTTCTTAGCTTTTCTCCAAAAATCATGACACAAACCAATCACAGGTTTAGTAAAAGATAGTTTCTTCCTGCTCCTTTGCCATACATGGGCCTTAGAAAATCTCAAGTTCTTCAGCCAAACATTCTTCAATCATTATTTGAATTTGTTTGATGTTTTATACAGATAAAGTATATTAATCAATCCGTATACATACATCTTTTGCTCTTTACAACCTTTTTCTCAGCAGAGAACTAAAAAGATCTACTCACATTACTGGTGAGGTTGTTGAGCTACAAAGAGCTGTAGCTACTGTTACAAGTCTGGGAGAAAATATAGTATTCTTATACAGAGACTCTCACTCTTTCTTCTGTCCATGCCTGCACTCTCTTATAAACACTACATTTACCTCCCTGTACTTGTTCACATGTATGTACTGTCTAAACTAACACAATGCCTCCCTAAACATTTCCAAGATCTCCATATTGCTCTATTACAAATATATTAGCGTAGTGTTGTGGTTACTTCTAGTGTAGCTACTACTGTTAGTGTAGTGTTGCCAATACTACTATAAATTTAGCTTTTCTAATTTCTCATAATATATACAGCTTCCCCGTTTAGCTAACAAGCTACAAAGTTACATGCATGTCTGAAATACCAAATGGCTTTAAGAAAATTACAGGTGCATTTTCTGCCTTTCTACATATGTAGCACATAAGATGTTTTTATGCAACAATATGAAATGGAACCATTTAAGCTAACTCCATGTTACAGACAGAGTAAATGACAATTTTGATTTTATTTTTGAAGCTGGTATCCTTTCTCCCAATATTTTTATACATTCTATCTGGATTATAGCTATTATTTATAAGCTGGATATTATAAGTCCAAATGTATAAAATAATTTTGCATATTTTACCAGTTATTTTAAGTATGTGTTCAAAAAAAATATATTCAAAAAAAGAAAAAGAAAAAGAAAAAGAAAAAGAAAGCAAGCTGAGGCCTCAGCACTTGAATACATAATACAGTTAAGTATAAAGAGTTATGGCAAATTTTATTTTCTATTATGCTTTGTTTATGTTCATGTTTCTTTTGAAAGAGAACAGCTTTAGTTCTTACGAGAGGAAGAACATAATGTAATTCTTTTTTGGTAGATATCACTGCAAGATGTCAGGAAGAAAAATACAGACCCTTGAAGATATGACTCTTCTCCACAACATCTTTAAGAATCACTGCAATAGTTCAGCTTATTCAGCCAGCTGTTAGATTAATAAAGATATTTTTTGTCATCTGCAAACTTTAGCAGAATTTTATATGTCAACTAAGTTGTCAAGGAAACTTCATTATTGCAGACTAAATATTTTAAGAGGAAATACATGTACACAAGCAAGAAGAAAATCCTAGAACAAATTTAACTTACTGGATAAGAAAAATGTTAAGCTTTATCACATAAACAAATTGATCAATTTTAGCCAGTATACTTCTGAGTGTTATGCTCACATACTATTTAGATAGTATTAGTTAATAAACTATATCAGTGTGAAGTCACCTCATCGCATTTTTGATCAAAAAATTCTGCTTACATAAGCTTGATTCTTAATAAGCAAAGCCAAAACCTTTCTGCTGTCACAAATTTAGAGAATATTTTACTGCAAGATGAGTACTTTTTTTGCTGTTTATGAATGCACATGAACATTTTCCTTTCATTTTCTTTAATTAAAGCTCTAATTTTATGAAGCTGTAATTTTGTTATCTTATCAATAGACTTATGTCAATCTTCTGTCAATTCTGAATAACATCAGTTGTTATTGGGATAGTATTCTGAGAAAATAAATCAAAGTCTCTGTATTGCTCACTATTTATTTATTTTTGTTGTTCTGAGCATTTATATGAGCATTTGGAAGTTCTGATTTCATATTGAAATTCTGGTATGGAATTTATATACATTTAGACTAATTGATAATTACCTTGCTGAAGCCCTATGACATATTATTGAACTAGTTAATTTATGCAACTTATTAATTTTAAGAAATAGCTGTAAAAACATTACACAAATTCAAAATGCAAGCAAAACATAGATGAAGAAAAAGCACCCAATGATAAAGTGTGCAATAATATTTAGGAATAGAAATATACTTAAGTCACTTAGATGATGAAAACACCGTCTTAAGCAGCACAAAAGCTTTACAGTGGTCAGATATAATACCTTAAGGCCTACCTATCAGATGCAGAATATGTAACTTGCAGAAAGGATAGTTCCTAAAGGATAATAACAGCCTCAAATACCAGTAAAACCCAATTATAACATTTATTTTTTATTTATTTTTAAACATGGAAAATATGAAACCCTGAAACGTTTCTCTCTTAGGCCTGTTTTATTGGTTCACAGTCATAAAACTCAGGGCCAGTGAGATAAAAGTTGCAGTGTGTATATCTAAAAAAATATTAAAATATTCTGATTTTTCTTTTCATCCTTCACATTTTAAAGAATTTCTTAGACGTTTATAAACACAGTATTAAAGATGATTAACTCTGTCCAGGAATATTTAAGGAAAAATATGTTAGTTGAGAGCTTTTCCTTTGTCTCAGGAGTCCTTTGCAAAGAGACAACTTTCATCCCGAGGAACTGCCAGCTATGTTAATTAAGAAAAACTCATGGAGTTAAAATAAAGCTACATTCTAATATTAGGTTAAAACTGCTTCAGTGAGTACTTCACATTCACCAAAAGAACATTTTGCCCCCTTCAGACAAGGTCTGTGCTTAGATTTATAAGTTAAATGAAATAAATAAAAATAAATAAAAATAAAAAGAATAAAAAAATAATAAAAATAAAAATAAAAATTGTACTACCAGTACAAGTAGTGAGCTAAATTAACTCTATTGATAACTGTAGAGCTATTAACTCTAACTCTATGGATAACTCTCCATAGATTTATTTGCATGGAAGAAAACTAAAATAGATTTTCAAAAGCACAGATGGGATTTAATCAATAGGCACTGTTTCCACAGTCTTTCAAGAAGTTAGATATCTATCCACTTCTGACCCTGCCGGAGTAGCAATTTGAACTACATGGCCTGGAGATGTTCTCTTCATTTTCCACTGTTCTGTGACTCTGTGATCTCTTTAAGAGATTTTTCTGAAGACAAGAGAATTTATATTTCTGTCACAGTTTATATTGATGTAAGGATGCAATCTTTTTTACATAATAGAACTACTTTCATATATTATATATATATATATATATAAGAAAAACAACAACAACAAAAACTTTCAAAGCATGCTGCAACAGGACTCCATAAGCAGAGTCGTTTTGATAATCTTGTCCTAAAACTGACTACTAAATTATGTCACAAAGTCACAAAGTCCATGCTTATGTCTCCAGCCTAATAATAACTAAAAATGTGATGTGATTCAGAGGTAGAGAACTATTTCACTTCCTCTTTCTACATCATTTCCAAGTCTATGATTTCTACTAAAAATACACACACATATATATATATTTTATTTGCTTTTTTATGCTGATAAGCTTATTAAATCAATAAGAACTTGAAAGTCATCAGAGTAAAAGAGATTCAAACATGATGAAGACAAGACATGGTCAAAAATTGTAAAATATTCCAGGAGCAAAATATTCCAGGAGCAAGATATTCATTGAGACCCTGGCCTGATTGCTGGGGTTCCTGATTTGTTAGAACTGCATGGAAATAATGGCAGTGTCTTTCAAGTCATCTAACAAATGAGTTACAATTTTAATAGAGAAAAAATAAATAAATAAAATTTAAAAAATGAAACACCCTAATCTTGAGAATGTCTAAACTAGTGCTCTCTTCAGGCCTTTTAAAGTTGTAGTGTGTTAAGGGATAGTAACTGATCTAAGTAATAGGCTGAGGTGTTTACAAACATGTATTCCCACTAAATTTCCTCAGTCATACGTTAGGCTGGATAAAGCCGAACAGCTCAATAGCCTCTACAACTTACTTGGCACAGTAACAAGGACTGTATTCATTCATATGTGCATTAACTCAAGAAGATGTGTATCATGAGAATGATTAATACACCATTTATGGAACCAAAGAAAGGTCAGTCATAGATCACAGGAAATTCATGTGCTAGCAGTAAACTGAATAGCATTTACATTTTAAAAAGAAAATATTTAATAAACATGTAAAATTTGCTGGTAGAAGTACTCTGCTATATAGTTATTTCAATTGGGCATAAATGCTAGTATAGGTTGTTGCAGGTACTACAACAGCAACAACAACAAGACATTAACAAGATTTCTTTTCAGCCATCTCTCCTTACAACTAAAGTAACTTTATAAAAGCTAAAGTGCATTAGCAAGAAATGTAAAAATACTGTAGTCCAGCATCCAGTTTTATACCCTTTTTATTTTAAAATATATATATATATTTAGTTTAATTAAATTTTGGTAATCCTTTAGCTATTCCAGAAATATCTGAATCTGATCTCCCTTGTGAGGAATCAGCTCCTTCAAAATGACATACATGAAGTAAACATTCTATCTTTATGAATTTATGTCTATAGGGAAATTGTAAAATATTTTCATAGCTATCTTTTTTCTTATTAATAAAAAAAAAAAAGAAAAAAAAAAAAAAGCTGTGTTAAAAATCATATGAAACAGAAAGGAATAAATGCATTTTTTCCTTGGTTGTTATACAATGATGTTTGCTGTCAGCCTCAAGATAGATTCTCAATGTTCCTTGCAAAAAAATAGAGCAAGGTACTATCTATATTTCTCTTCTTTCTTCTGCTACAGGAGACCTGTGGAACCTCTTAAATTTTATCAGCTTATTAATTTTCTCATGTCTTAGTGTTTGTATCACATATTGTACACTAAGATTCTGAGTGTAGCTGAGACAGTACCACAATAAAAAATCAGTATGATGAATAGTCTGAAGTCTGGCCCCTTATTATCCTGTCTCAAGTGCATTCAATATTTTTAAACCATCACATTCAGAAAGTTTTTAGATCAGAAAAATCAATAAAGCACAGCAATCAAAGCAAAGTCTGAATGCAACCTTGTCTTCGCCAATGTCTCTTTTTTCCCCCATGGTTATTTTATCTTCTCTGACCCCAAATCTTGGGAAATCTGGACATTTTAATAATTCAACTTCCTAACCTTTTTTAATCATGCAATTTTCTCTGTGTTGACCCTTCACACTACTTGCTCCCGTTGATACAGACCATCAAGCTGCTGTGCAAGGAGCAGGTTTAGTTTTGTATACATAAGTTTAAACCTGAAAAACACGACCTTTTAACCACATATGTTTGTTAAATATAATTTAATACAGTAAATTTAAAAATTTTGTTCTAATTTAACAACTTGATATTTGTGTTCTCTCTATATATTTAATATACCAATTTGAAAAAAACACTATACTGCTGATAAATTTATATGTAGCATGAAAAGAAGAAACGCTGAAATGGCTTGATGAGCTACAAGTACATGGACTATATACTTACCAAAAATTAATTCTATGCATTGATTATTATTAAAAATTTGGCCATATGAAAAAAATTGCCAAATAAAACTTTTTTTTTTTTTTTTTCTTTTGGTATTTTTTCTCACTGTAGCTATTATTTCATACGCTTGTGGGGAAGAGAAAAGAAAAAAAGACAAGAAATAGAAAATTATTTTCAATCAATATATTGGATTTTATCTTCCTAAATATCCCACACATCACTGAGAAATACCAGACCTTATTTCCTTTGTTGGTCAAAACCTCACATTTACAGGCATTGTGCATGGGTCACACATCAACAGATTTTTTAGTGACTCATACAGACCTACAGTTACAGAGTTTTTTTATACCTGTAACACCAGACCATTGTCAAAATAACAGGATTTATCAGAGTTCTCTGTGTCTCTTAGCCATTCCCTCACACTGAAAGCAGGCTGTGTGCATACAGAGGGAGAGGGGAAAATTTAGTCTGCTCTTCTATGTGTCTTGGCTTTGTCCGAGGCTACAGTCAGATGGTATCAGGAGGTTTTTCAATACCTGGCCAAAGAGAAAAAAGGTAGACTTTCAAAAGGAGCTATGCAAAGGGAAAGAGGTCTGAAAACAGTAAATAGTACCTGTTTTATTATGTGAAAGATTTTGTTGAAGACAGTGAATGCAAATATGTGGACACCATAGTGCACTGCTCTGTGATAAACATGCATTTTTCCTATTATCAATCAAGTCAGTAGAATCCCATATGGTTATATTCCTCTCCATTCAAGCTCTGATTTAGAAATCAACTATCAGAGCAAGTCTACAAACAAAAATTGCTCTGAGAGTCACATGCCATAATTGTGAAAGTTTGCTTAGGGACATGTTCTTCCCCTTAAAGATGCCCTGAATTCTGTCAATTTTTGCTGAGGATCTTGGGGTAGCTACACATTCAGAAGACTGAATCTCACATACTTGATTTGCTAATGCATGATTCTGCAAACATAGTAAAAGCTTTATGCTGTTTCTCCAGTTTATCCATTTTCTCCAGTTGCTAAAAAAGTCTCTTTTTATATCTTATATTCTTCAATTAAAAATCAATCTTTAATTCATTGCACATTTGAAGAAAGACATGTAAAATTAAAGCGTAAGATGAAAACACATATATCTATTTTTCACATAAATTATAACCTTCTATCAAAGTGCTATTTAGTAATTCCATTGAATGTAGTATTGAAACAAAATCAGTCTTCTCTTGTCCTTGACTTCCACTGTACTTGTAGTATTTCGAAGGTGTAGCTAGTAAAAGAGTGAAAGAATTACATCTTGAGAGCATGAAAAGGAGAAAAGAAAACCCTTAGAGATGCTGACAGAATTTCCGCTCTATATTCTGCTCAGAACTATGAACATCAACATTTTGGTACAGATGTTAGGATATTCATAGTGACTGAACATTTTAAAGCCAAATTCTGATTTGACTTGCCTTTGATTTTACTTACCTTTGATTTTATATTTCCAATGAACACATTTATATTAAGCCATCTTCTGGGGAAGACATATTAGAAAGGAGTGTGGAGCCACAATATTCTCTTCACAGAAAACTCACAGAAAGACCAGTTATTGTTTTGCCCATAGGCCATAGGCTAAGGTCTAATTTACATCAAACTTTCTTTCTCCCTGCATCCAATTCCTTTTCAGTACACATTTAGTGTCCTACATACATTAATAAGTATCATATTTCTGTACACAGAGAACAAAATGTAATATTATGCAACGAAAAAACAGCAAGTATTAAACATGCCTTTCATCATATAACAGAATCTTCAATTGACTAACAGGTGAAATAACCTTTTATTGGTAGAGATACAAGACCTGACTGACATGAAATCTTCAGTATACCCTTATATATACCATGTGTAAGTATGGTTATCTGATATATAGATGAGAATTTCCTTAAAAATATACTCCACAATGAACAGAAAGAAATAGCAGTGTTAGGACTAAAGTTGTGAAAAATATAGACTAAATTATACTTTCTGAAATAATAATCTCAATTCCAACAGCTTCAGCACGTGCTCAGATACACATACACACTTCTTGTCAGCAGTGCAATACCACTTCTTGATATCATTTTTTTACCACAAGCAGAACAATGCACAACCAGTCTCTGACTAATGTCCACCTTGAAAGACAAAAGCCCCCATCACTCCTTCCCTTAGCCCAGCTTTTACTACTGAACATGATGTTATATGGTATAGAATATCCCTTTGGCCAGTTCAGGCCAGCTGCCTTAGGTGTGTCCCCTCCCAAATTCTTGACCACTACCGGCCTACTTACCAAAGAGAGGGGAAGAGTGGAAAAAAGAGAAAACATCAATGCAGGCACTGTTCAGCAATAGTCAAAACTGTAATGTGTTATCAACATTATTTAAGTCACAAATCCAAAACACAGAACTACATAAGGTGCTGTGAAGAAAGTTAATTCTATGCCAGTCATGACTCAGTACAAGAGGACTGGCAAAAAAAAGGCTTTGGGAAAGGAGTAACGTGATTTGCAAATCACTCAAGGCTATAGGCATCTTTATGGGATGAAAAACAAGAAATTTTATGAATCTATGTTTCTGAGTACTTTCACTCTTATTTTACAGTTTAGTTATTTTACAGTTTTCCTTTAACCTTTATGAAGGCAGGTAATCAGACTTACAATAACATGAAAAGATGTTTTGAAGAAAAGAGGAGAGGAGAGGAGAGGAGAGGAGAGGAGAGGAGAGGAGAGGAGAGGAG
>CM021701.1:13817282-13836696 GCA_011074415.1 Stictonetta naevosa
GAGAAAAGAAAAGAAAAGAAAAGAAAAGAAAAGAAAAGAACGTACCCCCTCTGATAACTGAGAATGGAGAACTGGAAACAACAGACTTGGAGAAGTCTGTGGTAAAAGCTCTTTGCCTCTGTCTTCACTTGTAGTCAGGCTTCCTACATCTCTCAAGTCCCTGAACCTCTAGGCAAGGGCTCCCACTAAGTAAAGAGCAAATTTGAGAACACCTGATGAAACTTGAACAGGTACAATTTTATTGGTCTTGGTGATATGCATCCCAGGGTCTTGAGGTAACAGGCTGATGGAGTTGTCAAGCCATTCTCCATCAAATTTGAAAAGTCATGGCAGTCAAGCCATGTGTCCAGTGACTGGAAAAAGAGGAACATCACTCTCACTTTTAAAAAGAGTAGAGTTGAAGACCTGGAGAACTACAGACCAGTGTGCCTCACTTCTGAGCCTAATAAGACCATGGAACAAATCCTGGAAGCAATGTCAAGGCACATGCAAGACAAAGATGTGATCCAAGACAGCCAGCAAAGCTTCACCCAGGGCAAATCATACCAGGCCAACCTGATGACCATCTATGATACACTAACCACATCAGTCAGCATGGTAAAACTGACAAATCTAAACTGGATTTGCCTAAAAATACATTTCAGAAATTGACCACATGATTCCAAGACAACAGGAAAACAGCATTGTTTTTGACCTAACACTACAGATCACAAATAAAATAAAATAGTGGCATGGTATAAGCTAGCAATCTAAAACAGTAGTGAAGAAGGTTGGATCAGATCATCCCGTGGCAATATTTTTTTTTTATATTGCTTAACAATTAAAAGGGAGCATCATATAAAAGGAGGTGAAAAGACAGTAAAAATGGCAGTTGAATGTCCTTAGAGATGGTTACTTACACAGCAATCCAGAATGCATAAGCACTGAGGCTGGAATACTGTATGTACTTAGGCAACAAGTCAAAGATGATGATAATTGAGGACTAGCAGTTCAGTAGATTGCTCCTGACCATTCTATGCCCATAGATACAGCCAAGGTACTGATTAGGCTTCATGAAAGACTGTCACCCTTCTTGAATCATTTTAACATAATTATGCTCTTCAGATAACATTTCCACTGTATTCGACCTGGACAAAGACAATTTAAATGCATTTCCTATAAATGGGCAATTTTCATAGGTATTGGATGTGCTCTTGGACGTAAAGTTCAACATCTTTGTGATCAGATAGTTTTTGCATGGATTTACAATTTTGTGCTTGTTGGGGAGTTTGGTGAATATTTTAAAATTCAGACTATATACAGGCTCTGTTCATTAGTATACAGCTGAAGAGAGAAAGAAAATGAATGCATGAGTCAGATGTATTTCTTAACATTACTGTTATTTTTAATGTTCTTTTCCCAAAATCTTTCTTTTCACTTTTTATAGTTTCTTCATTTTTGTGTTCAGTAAAGGAAGAAATGTGTCTTTGTGTTTGTGTATGCATATAATAATGCATCTTCCAAAAATTTCAGGGTAAGATTAAAATGGAGCAATTCAAAGCATCTTGAATCACAGAGGCACTGACCAATTCTCAATAACTTAAACAAACTCTAAACTGCCAAAAGCAACAAAATACCTAGCAAAAGTTTGAGAAAGAAATAGTATCTATCAATCTGTTTGACTTTACAAACTACCCACAGATAACCCTCTCACAGGACAAGAATATGAAACAGAACATATCAGGACTTCCAATGCAGTTCACTCTTTCTGTTCTTCTGATCTAGTATGCACTTTTCTTATGACTGATGCAATATCTGATCAGGCACAGAATCAATTCTGTCTGTCTTCAGCAAAGTAATCACACTCAAAGCTTTGTGGAATGAGTGATCAAATAAAGACCTGTATCTCAAAACTCAGGCTATTTGCATGAATAAGATAAGAGAGATTAATAAGGAATAGCAGTATCAGCCCCAAACTGAACAGCTATGTGAAGAAAGTTAAGTGATATGTGGATTGTTTTGTTTTCTGTTGTTGTTTTGTTGTTGTGTTGTTTTTTAGTATCCCTCCCCCCCCCCCCAAAAAAAAGAAAATTGAGAAAAGTGTAGTTATTTTCCATCTTTAGTCAATATTATCTACCTAGTAAGGTTGACCAAAGTACCATCTTCAACTTTCAGAAAACTAATATGATAAACCTTATTTAGTGTAACACATTTTAGTATAATAAAATATAGATACCAAAGTTTCTTAATTAGCTTTTTGCAGTTTTTGAAACGTGACTAAAATCTCAAAGTTACTGGTAGTGTATTAGTAAGAAATCTTTACAATGGATAGAAAGAGTCAGGTATTTCTGGAAAACAATTTACTTTTTTGGTGTCTTTCCAGCAAAGGTCAGGATTTCCTCTAGTTTATGCACATCTGTGTTAACATGAACATCAGAGTTAGGATCTGTAATCACTGGAATAAAGCCAGGCTTTAAGATCACAGAAGTAAGACCCCTTCCCCCATGATTACTTGACTTTGAATCAGATTTACATTTGCATTGACATGTTGCTACAAAATAAATCTCTTACTGTTACTTTAGTTTAACATATCTTTACCATACCTCCTCACATCCATATATACTATATACTCAGTGATTAGTTCTACGAGTATTAGCAATCATCAAGATGAGTAGACACATTTGTTCACTCTGAAATGATTATTTTCATTATTTTATACTGTTTTGAAGGAAAAAAAAAAAAATCCTTAATAACCACCAATTATTAGCCCCAAAGAGTGTGCTTTAGTTTTCACTGTACCAAATAGATAAATAAAAAAACATATGTTAATACAAAATAAGAGACAGATTTCTCATTTGAGTGTTTATATGTCACTGCCTGGTTGAGCAACATGCAGCTCTGCTGGTTAAACCTCAGCTTTGGACATGTTTATTCTTTTGGTTTCAGGTAGAATAAGCAACGCAAAATTGGCCTAGCAATCAAACTTATTTTTTCATCTCCATGATCCAGTTTTAGTTTTAATCTCTAGACCTAATATCTACATCTTTGTTTCTATATTCTCTCTCTTTCTTATTCTTCATATAATCTACTAATTAATCTTCTGAATCGAACAGAACTCTGATAGGTAGTACTTTTCTGCTTTGATTGTCTTCTGTCTCTATTCTCTTTAAACTTTGAGCCTGTAGAATATAATGCTATCCTTACTGAATTGCAGTGTTTTATATTCCAAACTTAATAGGAAGTTATTCTTCTTCATTCATTTTTTTTCCTTTAAAAAACAGTCACACAAAAATTACCACATTATATCAGATGTGTGGGATATTCAGCTTAAGATCATAACTCCAAACAGTGACAATTTGTTCATGCAAAAGGTGGAGAAAAGCATATAGAAGAGAGAACTTCAACTTGCTGAAAGACTTTATATATATTTTGAAAGATTTTTATATATATATATATTTTTTTTTTATGGAGTCATAAACATTTAACCAATATTTACTAAATCTATGTATCAATCAATCAATCTCTCTATCCATCTAAAACAGGATATTATGTCTGCTGTGTTAAATATAGAAAGGAGTCAACTAAGACAACCAGTTCCACTGATGTGTCAATAAGATGGAAAACTAAATACTTGAGCACTTCTGAAAACACCCGCCCACTTCATATGCCACAGCTAGAAGGTGGACAGAATAATAAGAGTAATTACAACTATAATTAGTTGAATTCATAACTTAGCAAAAGCGTGGTAATGATAAAAGTTTTAATTCAGATATGATGTTAAGAAACTGTACTAAGTTTCATCAAGTCTATGCATTAAAAATAAATAATTAAAAATAAGTTACTCTTGCAGAGGGAGAACCTAGGAATTTCTGTGCTTTTGAATTAATAATAGTCACGTAATATAAAAAGTGTGGGACCTTTTCAAAAACACACACTATTTTGACTTTTCTTCCTCCATGAAAAATTATAGGCCATGCTAATCTCCACACAGAAATGTTTAGTTATGTAACGTCAAAAATATTAAGTTGGAAAACCAACATAATGTCTTCATAAACCTAAACTGGGCACCCATTTTAGGATAAAGACAATTATAGAAATCATAAGGCACAAGAATATTTTAATATGGCTACATTTTCTAAACTGAGAATTACAATCTTTTTTCATCTGTTTATATGAAATGAAGTTCAGCCATATTCTGCAAATATTTTGCAAAATATCAAGGTGGCTGATGTCAGCACTTTTTTTTCCCAATTGATATTTTGATTTGCAGACTTTAGCTTTATTTTACTTCTACAAATTTTGTTTATATTTTCATAGCATTCATCTGCTTTATAGTCTTGATTTACATTACTCCATATAATTAAGTTTTTACTGTGGTCTTATAAAATATTCAGTAGTCTATATTTCCACACTGTGTCTCCTGCAAACTCAAATCCATTTTGTTCATCAAGCCAAGACATTAAAAATAAATAAATATATATATTTTTTAAATGTAGAAAAAATATCTTTAAAGCAGATTAGCATACAGATAGAACAATGCTCTCACCTGATTTTAACTTCCTCTAACTCTACAACACTAATTTACAATTTAAAATAATGGCTTTTCTATACAGGAATCAAACTACACAATAAGCAATCTTCAACAGTGCCAGTGACTTAATTCATGCTACCGGAAGAGACAAACTTAACCTCTGTTCATAACATTCTTCTTTCTTTTTACACTATATTTCAGCTGTAACAAACAGCATAACTTCATATGATAGTGTCATATAGAATTCATGTTTAAATTTGAATGTATTAAATTGCATGATATTTAGTTCCAACTTTTTTGTTTTGTTTTGTTGTTGTTTCTAGAACTATATTCTATAATATATCATGTAATTCATTAGTTTCATTTGGTTTTAGTATTAGTATGCTTAACACTCATTGACTCAGGCTGCCTCAAAGTCATTCTATAGGTCAAATTCCCTTATCTTCCCCCCTGGCTTGGAGTCTTAGAATGTAATTGGACATCATGGGAGTGATCATCTGGGGAGAATGTCAAGTCTAGTCAATATCCTCCACTGTAGTTCAGGTAGTCTCAACCCATATGTACATTAACACACCTCCCAGAGAACATCCACCATTATACCCTGAAGCTGAGCTGCAGTCAGTGCACTTCTGCATCTCACTACATCTTTAAACATGGCTGCAGCTTCCATTTTGTCTCACTGCTACAGTGGCAAAGTGCAGAAATGTTCAAAAGGACCAAAAGAGCTAGTTTGTTTTTTAACATGTACTTTTGCTCTTGGAGTTCCTGCTCTAATATTGCTGGCCAAGAGACAAGAAGATGGCTGTGACTCAGATCTATTTCAACCTTTAGGTGAACTTGTAAATCATGATATGCCTGCATATAAAATCTTGCAGAAATACAGAATCACAGAATCACAGAATCATCTAGGTTGGAAGAGATCTCCAAGATCATCTAGTCCAACCTCTGGTCCAACTAGTCCTCCACTAAACTATATCACTAAGCTCTACATCTAAACATCTTTTAAAGACCCCCAGGGATGGTGATTCAACCACTTCCCTGGGCAGCCTATTCCAATACACCCCTTGATGACTGCTGAGCCGCAACTTCCTGTTTTGTTCTTTTCCTCCTAGTCTTTATTCTTACTGTTTATTTTGGAACAAGTAACACTGCTGCTCATACCCAATATGAAGGACAGCACTCTTGCACAAATAAAAGCAATCAAAAAGAGGATTATCCCTTTAGCTTTTGTTTGCATACAAAATCTACTCCTTTATGCATGCATCTCACAGTTCATTGGTCCCAGTCTGCCCAGCACTTTTTTTATTTCTTTCAACTCAACTGCCAAAATAACTGTGAAGAATAGAGCTGGAACACTTTCTCACCTAACTCATACATAGATGCTTCACTCCTAGATCACATTCTGAGATTGGTCCATGATGACAGATGGACAGATGACGCACAATTCAGAGCAGGATCATTTGTAAACAACGTGACTTTCCAAATGTGCCTCAGTCTTCATGTAAAATCCAATTTCCACTAAAGATCCCCCCTAAAAACAGGGGACTGGAAGTATTGTTAGTATTGATGCTTATTGTACAAAAACCCAGGGCAATCTTAAGGAACAGTCTATCTGGCCAAGGAAGGAATTCCCTGACATCACTTCAAAGAATCAGCAGTTATGGAAAGTCAGTGAAGACCTGAAAAAATATGAAGTAAACAAACAAACAAAAAATATGCTGAGAATACACAGACATCAGCAAATGTGTTTCTTTATTACCATTAGGCTAAGAAAATAATCCATTACATCTTAATACAGGGGAAAAAAATAGGGGATAGTTGAAATCAGTCATACTTAACACACATAGCTATTCTGTACAAGAAAAGTGAATAGTACTAAGAATCATTTCAGTTACTGTGAAGTGACGCTGTGCCCTTTCACTGTCATGAAAATATTTTTGAGGGAGTGTTTTAAAGGCTGGAGACGTCAATGGTGGTATTCAGTCAGGAATTTGAGAGCATAGCTAATTTTACGCGCCCTTCTTAATTCATGTTTGGTGTGGACATGATCTTATCAGGATCCACAAGCTGTAGAAATTCCACAGCCAGAATTACAAATGTGATAGCTAGTCTTTTTGATCACAGCTTTATAGATTTGGAGAAGAATTAGGGCAATGTCAGTAGAAAAGTCTACTAAATTCATGGACAATAGACATCTGTTTTGCAAATCTGAGTTATTCAGAAAACTAAACTCTGAACCTTTCCTGTTTTTCCATCATTAGTATTTGATGCAGTACATAGTAGTCACTTATATAGAGACTTAGCATGTCAAAGTGGGCATCTGCATTTGCATATAATTGTTATTATTAACATTTTCTATCATTATCTCCTTTGTATTAATGACTCCTTCCCACTAGCAAAGCTAAATAAATTCAAAACCAAATATTTCCATTCTTTGCACACCCCAAAACAGCTAAAACCCCTAATGCAACTTTTATGTGAAAAGTAAAATATAGCTTTATTTACAACATGATTAAACAATAATAAAATCAAAGTCTTAAATTATTCTAAATTGACTTTTTCTACTGAGCAATGTTAGAAACAGAAGAAAATATTAAAATGATAGTCCCTCTGCCAACTTTTCTAGTTGTTTGTTAGAACACTAATCATTCTGAGCCACAGTTATTGCAGTGACTTTTCAGAGCTCATTTCCTACATGATTTTCTCTGCCTTATTTCCATTTCCTTTGTATGAACACCAGCTCATTGCTTGGTTATTGATTTGGAAAACAAAAAGGGCAGAGGAATAGTTATTTATTATGATCTTTGTACCAAACCTCTCCTTTTATACAAGTAGTTGCCTTTGTACTTTTACTCATGGAGAGTAACACTGTGAGAAAAGATTAAACTAAAACATGGATGGATTTGTAGTTTGAAAAGCGGAAATAAAGAACAAGGCATATGTTTTCAGGAGGTTAGTCTATAGTGGTCTGAGTTGTTAGAAAAGCCCACAGAACTCTGATCACTTGCAGAAAGGCTCTAGAGAAGAATTTTAGAACACAGCTGACCTACCCAATTAGTGGAGAAAGAAAGGGCTGCTTGCCATTGCATTCATTGCTAGCAAAGTAGAATCTGATCTAGCATCGAGGACATTTTTAGTTCTTCCTCAGTAAAAACAATAAATTAATTAAATGCATTCTAGTGACCATAAGCCCTAAAACAGACCATATGACTGAAAATATTTTTAATATTGGTCAGAAAATGTAAACAGGCTAATTCATAGACCATGCTCCCTGACTTGCTCTAAATGCCCCTGCAAACTAACCTTTAATTAGAATATAAAATAACTATTATATGCTCGAATCCAGAACTCAATAGAATTTCATTCTGCAACTTAAATTTCTGGGTTTGGATGGAGAGAGAAAAATAAATGATTTAAATCAAACAAAGAAAAGGTGAAGTAATAATCCTTATCACAGATTCCGCTTCTTATTCCTGTCCTACTTTCATTCCTGAAGCCAATTATTATCTACTAGGGAGCATGAAAAGATACCATCAACAAATATTTAACCATTTAATGGTTTGATTGTGTCATAAACATACAGCTTCATATTTTTTTGTTTAGGCATGTGGAACTCATTGCCTGATTTTTTCCTCTTCAATGTATTATGAAATTAATTGAATTCTGCTTTAAGAAAACAATGAAAAAAGTTTAAATATAATTTCTAAGCAAAGGAACAGATCAGTCTTTTATCGACACCAAAATCTTTCAAAAACACAAAGCATAGAGTGCAAAGAACCATAAAAAATTACTGTGACCTTCTGTTAAGCAGGCCAGAGCAATCTTTCCTAGGCTAGTTTGTAGTCACTAACAGTATTTATGTAGCTATTGTAGGAGATAAGAAGGGAGTCGAAATTTGGGTTTTGTTGTTGTTTGTTTGTGGGTTTGTTTATTTTTTTCTGGGGGGGTGGAGGGGTGGTGGTTAATTTTTGTCTCTTTATTGGCCCTATCTGAACCTGCTGTTCCACCAGAGAATAAATACATACATAGAAACTATGTAAGGGAGGCAAAACAGCAAGGAGCTAATCAATACAGTGGTAACATAACAAAAGGTACTATGACTGAAACTCTTTGTTGAAGCCAAGGACAAAATAACATTCTCATCAATGTAGCCAGAAAATATAACAAGTTAGAGCTGCATATTACTTAGAAACATCAACTTGAAATTCCTTTTATTTGGTGACTCTCTTAACTACATATATTATTTGAGCCACAGAATATAGAAGTATTGAAGCAGAATATTAAGTAAACAAAACTAGTACGAGAGAGAGGATTTAGAAGAGATTCTGCAGTTTAGTTTCATATACTTGGGCTTCAAAATATATGGAAACCAAGCCCATTCTTTACATAGGTGCTAACCAATTGAAAAAGACAAATATCAGATTACCTGCCTCAATTTTATAGAAGTACAGAAAGGCACAATACTGTCTTTAGATTTATTTAACATATTTTTGTGAAATTTAGTGGAGAATAAAGCCTGCAGAATCAATAACCATGATATCCTCAGAGATTGTTTATATTTTAAATGAGTTAGCTCTTATCCTGAAAACAGTACAGGTAGATTAACTGTGTCCTAGTTTTATTTAGTTTTCCTCTTAAGGAAGCAGTTCCATGTCCTAAATCCTCTGAAGTTTTTGAAATTCCTTTGTATTTTCTTTGAGAAAGGAATTCTCTAAGCTCTTTAACTTCACTTATTACAGTGGCAAGTGGCAAGGGAATTAATTTTTTTTTCAATGATATAAAAACATGCAACAAGAAAAGAGAAATCTAAAAGTAAATGCACAGAGGAATAGGAGGAACATTGAGAATGGGCTTATGATTAGTCATGTCATGTTACTTAATTATACATGTAAGTAGAGCATCTGGACAGAAGGAGGAAGAGAGAGATGCAGAAAATAAGTTTGATTGTGCAGAGACCAGGGAAATGGCATATATGCAGCACAGCGGTACCAGACAGTGTGAAAGGAGCTTTATGTAACTGTTTAGAACTTACTCAAAAACCGTTGTGATCAATCAATAGCATGTCACAGAGAGAGTGCATAGATATGTGTCTCTCCTTAAATTTTAGGTATCAATCCAAGGTTGTCATAATAACTAAGCTGCCTTAGTTTCAGCAGAAGCAAGTATTTTTTAAGGAAACCAGGCCATCAAAGGGACCTGCTAAACAAAAAGAGATAAATAAGATATTGCAGAATCTATCTGCTTTAACTCTGAAGCTACCTAAAGAGATAAGAGAAATTTCTAGAAACCCTGATAAAAGGACTTATTACAATTTATTGTATTATTATTATTATTATATAAAAGAACACATTCTCTTTTTCCTCTTTTTTTTTTTTTTTTTTTTTTTTCCTCGTATGTCAGCTTTTTTTCAGCTGACATATTTGGATTTCTGTGAAACAAGGAAAATGAATCGGATCTGATAAAAAAAGTAAAGTGGACCAAGTCCTACTGAGGAATTTAAAGTCTATTCCTATATAAAAATACTGAGAGCCTTTAAAGAATGTGTTCAAATTGCTTAAATAAAAGTTCTATCCTGTTATTGTGAGGGATCAAGAAATTAGCACAAATACGTAAATGTTATTCAAATTATTCTTGTTTACAAAAGGAAGGTGGAAACCACAGCACCAAATGGCACCATTTTAAGTATAAATCAGTTCAAAGAAAGTGACTGTATGTTATTTTTAATAAATAATTAAGGGAAGATGCTTAAATCTGGACTGAAATATACTTCCAACTGAAGTTAAAGGTGAGCTGGTAGTAATCCTTCTCCAGTAAATTGAAGAGGAAAGTGGAGTATTATTTGTAGGCATTCATAACTGTAATCCTGCATTTTGTTGAGATACAAAGGAGCACAGGCTTCTTGATATGAATCTGACTCATATACTACATGTTGTTGTTTTTCATTTGATTCCAATACACGAGTGATACCTTATTACATGTATTTTTCACATGAAGTTCTGCACAAAGATCTAATAATGTGAAGTATCTGATCTGATCCTGTCTCCTGTAGATACATTTGTGGGAAAAAAAAAAAAAAAAAAAAAAAAGGAGAGAGAGAGGGAGAGGGAGACTTTATGTCCATTTTTACAGAATTCTGAGTAAAACATACCAGTTTCTTAGGATATTACTTAATAGCACTTCCACAGGAATTATGAAAACAATGGTAAAAGTGGTATTTTAAGAATCCCAGTGTGATTAAGAAACAGCAGAACACAGTTGAAGAAAGAGAAATAAAAGAGTAAGAATAAATTAGTTTTTCCCTTTCTTCTGCCTTCAGGTTTGCAATTACAGTTCATCCAGTGCAGAAATAAATAAATAAATAAATAAAATTCTTAAACAACTAGAATTTTATAGAAATACAACCACAAAGCATCTTAGATCATTTCAGATCTGAAAATGATCTGCATTCAGAAGAATAAATATTTTATAAAAATCAGTATTGAAGGTAAAAAATCAAGAGAATACAAAACAGTCAATATAGAAAGTAAACAACAGGTATTTTAAGCAAAACAGATAAAATTTCTCAATTACCTGCTGCAGATTCTAGCTACCAGTTACAACACAAGATTTTCTTTATCTCTGTCAACAGAACAATCTGTGAACTGGTCATAGGGATTCACTCAGGGAATGAAAAGCTAATTCTAACATCATAAATGGCTATGAGAAGTAGAAAGGTTTCACACATACCCAATCCAGTTAAGATATTCAAGCAATGCTCTAACTCACATCCTATGCGTTATCTTCAGTGTTAGGTTGCTAGTCGTATTATTTTTATTTATAATAGGCAAATATGATTCTTTAAAATGATACTTCTTAAGAAATTAAAATCTCATCTATTTTAAATTATTTATATTGTTCTGCTGGTGAACAAAAAAGTGCTAAAATATTGACAAGAATGTTAATATCCCATTGCTTATTTAAATATATCTAAAGCATTTATGACTTATCAATAAATGAAAAATGTCAAAAGATATTATTTGAATGATTCTTAAACTGTGTTCTTTGCCCTTTCTAGAAACAGTCCAAGATATATACATATATATATATATCTGACAGAAAAATGTATACTGACAAAATATAAGACAAAAAAATGCCCCAAAAGAGTGGGATATGCTTATTAATGTTTTCCTACATCAAGACAAAGTCTTTTTTTTCACAAATCAATACCTGAGGAAACTAAAATCAAACTATTTTGCCTGCTTTTCTCTGTTACTATTTTTGTCCAAATTATGGAGATACATATTCAAAGAAAATAAATAACTTGCATGTCATACAATAAATCAAGAAATTCTGAGGCAATACAGCTTCTGCTGGTAGTCAAGAAAAGACTGAAATCAATAATGAAGCTTGAACATGATAAGTTGGAAATGATGCTATTAAATGTAGTTGAACATGAATATGAGCAAGCATGTAAATGAAGTCTGGTTTATGTGGTGAATGTGCACTCTTAATAAGGTGTGGAGATCTCATAGGTCTTGGAAAAAAGTGTATTACTTTAATTTTGACCCACTGATGCAGCAAATTAAAAAAGTTTAAGACATCTGGAACAAATATGCAATCCTGTAGGCAGAGAAAATTACTCCTATTAGAAGGAATGTTCTGCCTAGATTGCCATTATTACTGTTTCAATCTCTCCCAGTAGTACTCCCTAGTATAACTGCCATAGGGAAGCAAAGCATGATCTTCAATTTTATAAGAAAGAAATAAAAAGACTTCATAATTCAACTGTAGAATATAGGCCAGCTTCACAGAGTAGTACAGCAGTGCCAGATACAGATTCTGGCTTCTGATGCAAAATTACAAACATTAAGTCAAATCAAGGCTGAATTTACAAAGACTTTTAGGATCTCTGACTTTCTCTTTGGTTTTTGTTTGTTTGGTTGGTTGGTTGGTTTTTACTTTATATTTTTTATTATATATGCATATATATATATATAAAACACAAAATAGATATAGTAACAAAAACATCCCAAACTGCAGGAATGGGCTTCACACAGAGTTATTATTATAATTATCAAAGCCATTTATTAGTAATAATGTCGCATTAATGAGATGGAGCTCTGTATAGACCCTGCCAAAATGTCATTATAGTTCAACCTTCCTGTACAGTCCAGAAAATGATTAGAGTGATTTGACTCATTCTGTTTTTCTAAGTTCTAGGATCTACATATTAATTTCTAGCCATCATATCTTTGTTTTGGTGTGTTCAGAAAAGTATGCTCAACTATTTGTATTTTTAATTTAGTGTTAAAACTACATCTGTTCACACATAAGACAAAATATCCATTAAGAACAAATAACACAAATGCTGGGAGTGTCATGTAGCTGTCTACGGGACATGAAGGAGGTAAAGTCAGTATGCAGGTAGTGCATTGATGAAGCATTAGCAGCAGAAATAAGACCAACCTTACAGTTATTAATTTTATCAAATCATCACTCTAAAAGCTGAACAATTGACTTTTGGGGTTTCATTTTCCACAGATATTAAAAAAAAAAAAAAAAAATAGGCAGCAAAATATAATTGTAAGAGTGGGCTGTCCCTGTTCTATTGTATGCCCAATTAAGAGTCTGGACTGAATAAAATGAATATTGTGGGGTAAGAAAGAAAGAGAGATGGGGAATAATGAGTGCTTGGAAAGGGTGAGATGCCTTCCACCCTACTTATTCACAAAAACCCACAGAAGTGACACTATGTATTTTGTCTTTCCTTCTATTCTATGTAAACAAACATTCATGAATAGTCTTGGTATCTGATGGTTCTGTATTCCAAACCTAGTATATTAAAGAGTACAATGTTTCTGCATATATTGCTGTTTCTTCTGGAATAGTTTTTAGATGTTTATAATTAATATGTGAAGTAAGTTAGCAGAACAACAGAAATATCAGTGCAAGTCATGTTAGAAAATCAGGAGCATCTTAATTATTTCAGATCATCTTGGACTTTTTGTGGTTTTGTGTGGTTTTTTTGTTGTTTTTTTTTTTAAGTCATATAGTAAATCTTACTTAAGTATTGTAAACTGCTTTAGAAAGCTTTTCTATTTACATGCATAATTAAACCAATATTCAATCATATAGAACCAAATCCAAATAAAAATTTTGATATACACAATTAGCAATGAAGTGACTCATACAGACAAAAGAAAAACTGCTAAAGGAAGGGTTAACTTTTTAATTCTTCCTTCCTTTCTATTCCCAATGGCACTAAAGAATCTAGTAAGAAATTAAAATAGCATTCATTAGGAGATTCATTATAGCTTTTGCAAGGTAATTAAGTATTAAATATTAAGTTTTGTTTCATCTCTGGTCAGTCACTCTTTGTTAATCAATTTTGCTTTCATTTACGTATGCAGAAGAATAATGCTACTGTGATGTGAATTTTTAAAAAATGTAAGACTAACAAAATGTCTTGGGTTTTATTTCTTCAAGATTTTTATTATCACAGAAATATGTCTATGCACTATGCTTATAATCACAGACCAGAATTGTTTCTTCTGCTAGCTAAAGTGCTGTGTTTCCTGTATTAGAATATCACTATGTGGTTTTGCTTAGTAAACTAAGCAAAAAGGCAAACACAGATAATTTCAAAATGCTGTCTACTTCTATCTGTTCATACTTACAAACAGTAAAAGTTAAAGCCCATTGTACATTTTATTTTCAAAAACAAAGCATCACAGAGTAACAAATTAACCAGAATTCCCTGCATACTTTGGGGTGTATTTCGGAAGTTACAAGATTCCACTATCTTACTGAAGTTGCTGTTTTTTTTTTGTTTTGTTTTGTTTTGTCTTGTTTTGTTTTGTTTTGTTTTGTTTTCCTAGAAATATGTAGAATTATGATTATTGTCATTGTGCTTGCATTTTGATGGGCACTGTCCCTGCTTTAATTTAAAATTTATTTGACTGATCATTTAACATTTTGAATGCACATTCTCCTGTAGCAGCAGAGAAGAGAAGGAAAAACTGTTCAGCCTTTAACAGACAAAGAAGTCAACACTGGCAATAAAAAGGGTGCACCAGAACTATCTTAGTCACAAGACCCTCCTTAACTCATGTTATGATCTAAAGGGTTACCCTCCCTCCAGGTGTATAGAAATCACAATCATGAGTTTGTAGGATTCTGTTGTCCTTCATACAGAAGGACACAGTCTTTATTTTTTAAAAACTGTTTAGTACGTTGCCACAAATCACTACTAACAAATATACTATGTTTAAAAAGGCAAGAATGTATATAGATAAAAAGCTATTACAGATATTACCAGGAAACAAACGTATACATATGTAGTAGATATTAACAGGATAGCACTAATTAATAGTAAGAGCAATTAGCAGAACTAGAAAGGCAATTGGGTGTAGTAAAAATCAGTAATAAAGCAACAACTATAGATTAGTATTATATGTTCATCAAACATCAAAACCATGGCAGTGAGCATACTTATGGATTATGAATTTATCAATGTTATAGCAATGACTACACTTATGACATTATTTATTTATATATATTACATGAAATTACTAGTGCAAAATGTATCAAGCAGATACCAGAAGTGCAGGAGGGGATGGATGTTGGAAGGGTCAATTATGGAGAGGTGGGGTGTCAAACTTCAAAATGGATCAGTTAAGGAAAAATCTCAAAAGATACTGATCACTAGAAGCAGGATCATGATTGGGACCAAATAAATAACAAAAAAAAAAGTCTTACTTCAAAGACAATCCAAATCACAGGGTCCAGAGCCAGCAAAGTGTCCCCATCAAAGGTTTGGTTTTGATTAAGAAATCATGTAGGAAAGAAAAGCTCATGCAACACCAGAAGTTCTCAGAGAGAGGCTCCATTTTGGATAGAAAACAGGCCATTTTTATAACATAGAGACATAAGAGGGCATAGACACCACTTCAGGTAACCAATAGATACTTTTAATTTCTATCTTCCTCCTGAGACAGTCAATACATGATGGTGTTTCTTATTTTCTTTTATACAAATTTTTCTCACAGTAATTCTCATTTTCTGAAATTTTAAGTTGTTCCTCAGTTTTGTCTTTTACCCTTACTGATGGCATCTTCAGGATGTCTGTGGTTCTCAGGATGCCACCTGTGGCCATCAAGGATGTCCCTGGTTCCCAGGCCAAACTCCTAAGCTGGAGGCCAAGTACCCTGGCCTGGTTCCCAGTCTGAGTTCCCAGGCTGGCAGATATTTTCTCCGTGGTGTTTAGCAGCCACTTTATGTGAGTATTTTCTCATTATAGTCAAGCTGCTTCCCTAACTGCTACTGTTGCCTCACCAGAACCACAGCAGGAACCTCTGGAGTTGATGATCATAGAAATCTGCAATCTTCTACTTGCAGAGTAGGCAATAGGAGAGGAGGGAACAGAGGAAGTCATTGCTAATACTTTTAGTAATACCAGATGCTCATCTGCCATTGTGAAGACTTAGGAAGGGGAGCTGAAAACACTAGCTTTTTATCTTTCTGTGTCAGAGCAGCTCATAAAATCATATTTAAGCGTAGTTGCCCTAGACCTCTATGAGACTGTAGAACCTGTTGTTACTAGATGATACAGATAACCACAACATAAGAATACCTATCTGTATTGCCAGTGACACAACCTTTGCTTTTTACAGGTAGTGACTGTGGCAACCAGATGAGTCTGCTTCCTGCAATGTGAACATAGAATTTAAGTTGTTTGCTCTGCCAGAAAGATCTGTTTCATTGTTGCATGAATAATCTGCCAGAAGTGAGCACAGAAAATGTCCTAACAGCCCGATGCTTGAATTTCTTTTGCACCTTTGGCATACTTGCCTGAAAAGCAGAGAGTTGTGCCAAAATTGTGACTGATGTGTTTTTCAGTGGAAACTGTGGCCTATAGGCCCTCTTACCTCCTCTCACACACTTCTGTTTCCAACAGTCTGAATTTCTACATGAGGCAGAGAGCAGATTCTTTTTGCTGTTGCCATAACAACGGTCAGACACCTCTCCACCGTGGTCAAAACCCCCTGACCTTCATGTTAAGAAGACCCCTGTGCAAGCAAGTGCTTTCTCTCGGTATGATTACTTACATCTTGTCTACAGCAGTAGTAGACAGGAGAGATTGGTGTGCTGCTGCTTGGAAAGCTGACCCAGCTCAGGGATTCAGAAGCATCCTTGCTCATTTTTAGAGGAGACAGACTTATCTGGGAGCTAGTCATGGTACACCCTGAACTAATGTCAGGGGTGACTGATATGAACTTGATTTCAGGTATTCCAGCAACTTAGTATTTCTCGTATGCCCAAAATATGGTTTATCTGTATTTTACATAAGTCATTTTTCTGATTTAGTGACATTAATAGTCACTTTTCTCTTCCTGACTATATGTCATTGGATCCTCCATTTCCTATTCATTTCCTGCCTGAAATGTACTATATATAAAGTGTGAGAATGTTCAACAAACTGAAACCAACAGCAGGCATCAACAGGCAAATTTTCTTATATAGGTCTTTTGTAGGTCATGAAATTATATATGGAACAGACATGAGGCATGACGGAAAACATGGAGAGAATCTTTTATAAGAGTAAAACTGGGCTAGCACAATATAAAGCTTAGTAAATGTGTTCTGTATGGTGTGCAACGTGGATCTTCTATGCTAGATCATAGTTATGTTTACAGACCTTCAAGATCCAGTAAAGCAGACAGACAGACAGACAGACATAGCTGAATACACCCTTTATTCCATTCATCATCTGTTGAAATACATGTAGCAAGCTTAAGTCTAATATTATTTTTTTTTCCTCAAATCTGAACTGAATATACCTTACTAACCTGAACTGACATCTAAGATGACAGCTGAATTTGATTTGCTTTTATCTTATAGAACTATTGTCTTATATTAGAAAAGTTAATAATTTAACACTAGAAAGAAGTTTATTCCTTTTAAAGAATAAATATTTTATCAGATACTTATTATGAAAATAAAACAGTTAAAAATGAGTGCAATTACAATGTGATATAATATTTAACCCAGAAACCTCAGAAGAGTTCAGTGGGAGCCTGGCATTTCCTTATCTTGTGATTTGTCTTTGAGATTTACACTTCATAACAGCATAGTGGTTAACAGACATCCAAACAGCCAGTGTTCTACTCACTGAGTGCCAGTCTATTTGGATCAGGACCTGATAAACTGCACGCCTCCTGAGCAGAAATAAAAATACAATTATTATCAATGCAAATGTATATATAAATATATACATAAACCAGAAAATTTTTGTTGTTGTTGTTACTGCATTTTCTAACTACAGAAGGAAACTTGCTTTTGGGCAAAGAAAGCAGCTTTTAAACAAGCCTTTGTATTTTATATTTTGCAGTAATTCCACAGATGCAAGAAGTATTTGCCAGATAAAAGAAGACAGACTGAGTTATTTCTTATATACTGTCTATATGAATAAAACAGTGAACTGGGGACATATAGGGTAGTCAACTGGTAAATTCTTACTGTTGAGTAAAATGACTTACCAATATGTAGTTTTATATAGTGATTACACTCCAGCAATTACTAGGAAGGACTAAACTAATTTAAATTGCATCATTGTTCTTTGTTTTTCTTCTTTTTTTTTTTTTAATCTTATTTAGGAAATTTTAAAAATTTACTTCACTGAACTAACTGGTGATGAATAAAGAATACGTATACACTAGTAAGTAGGAACAAATATACTGCATAAAGTCTGAAGACCACTTAACATGCATGTAGCATGCAGTCTGGTAGCATGCATGTTTGAACAGCCCGGGAGAAAGATGTAAGATATGTGCAAATATAGTTCACATTATTTAATATATATATATATTTCAGATGTAGCTCTGAACATAATCTGAAGTCTTTATGCTGCTTTCTTAGTTTACATTAAATGTTGAAGAAGTATTTTAACAAAATTCCCCCCTGCACTCTGGCAGAATCAAAACATAGAGAGAGGTAATTTAGAGAGTACTGTTAATCCCTCCCCACAGGTAGTCACATAAAAACATTATATTTAATTTAGCTATTATAAAAGTTTGAGTTACTGTAACTAGAGGTGTTCATTAACTAGAGATTTTCTTCACCTCAGGAGTAGGATAAGGGGAATTTAAGAACTTTATAAGAAAATGGCAAGATAGACAAACATAAAAACTACGTCCATTACTTCTGTGTCAGTCACTGGTTGTACTACTAGACATCTATCATCTATCAAAGATCTTTCTTATTTGGATTTGTGCATGAACTTGAAAATCATAATGGATTTATTACTTACGTGTGTATTTAAAGAGCAGAAATATATTTTTTCCCTTCCCCCTGCAATGACCAAATTCCCTTACCTTCTGTTAAATGAGAAGCTCAAGTATTCTTCCTATCTTTTTTAGTTATTAAATAAAATGAAAATTAATATAGAAATTGTAAGTGAAATGATCTAGACACACACACCTGAAAAGCCACTTAACACTCACCTGAAAAGCACATAAAATCTCTTTCTTAAGCAGGCTCTTGAAAAATACCATTTAACTGTTGTTACTTAAGCAAAAGCCCATCTTGGTGTTTGTCTTGCCTGTTTTTTTTTTTTTTTTCTGTTTCCTTCCTTTTTCTTTTCTTTTTCTTTTTCTTTTTCTTTTTCTTTTTCTTTTTCTTTTTCTTTTTCTTTTTCTTTTTCTTTTCCTTTTTCTTTTTCTTTTCCTTTTCCTTTTCTTTTTCTTTTTCTTTTCCTTTTCTTTTTCTTTTTCTTTTTCTTTTTCTTTTTCTTTTTTTCTTTTTCTTTTCCTTTTCCTTTTCTTTTTCTTTTTCTTTTTCTTTTCTTTTTCTTTTTCTTTTCCTTTTCTTTTTCTTTTTGTTTTTCTTTCTTTTTGTTTTTGTTTTTGTTTTTGTTTTTGTTTTTTT
>CM021701.1:13836796-13889990 GCA_011074415.1 Stictonetta naevosa
TTCCTTCCTTTTTCTTTTCTTTTTCTTTTTCTTTCCTTTTCTTTTTCTTTTTCTTTTTCTTTCTTTTTCTTTTTCTTTTTCTTTTTCTTTTTCTTTTTTTTCTCTTTCTCTTCCTTTTTCTTTTTCTTTTTCTTTTTCTTTTTCTTTTTCTTTTTCTTTTTCTTTTTCTTTTTCTTTTTCTTCTTCTTTTTCTTTCTCTTTTTCTTTTTCTTCTTCTTTTTCTTTCTCTTTTTCTTCTTTTTCTTTCTCTTTTTCTTTTCTTCCTCGTCCCCTCCAACTCTTTTGGCAAAAAAGTAGATCCTTCTTGAAGGAAGCAGGAAATCTGAATAAACAAAATGAAAGCACTTCTACTCCCAATGTGAATGTGAGTGAAATCTGATCTATTGGTCACATAAGTTTTTGTGATTTTATGCTCTGAATCTGTTGATTCAAATGCTCTGATGTGAAAGATGTTGAAAATTTGAAAGCTTTTCTTAATCTTTCCTTTTACAGTTTCATAAAGACATAATGAAGAGAGGTCAAGCAAATAAATAAATAAATAAATATGTATTATTTCAGTTTCAAAAGAGAAGGAAGATACATAATTATTCTTTTATGAATACAATTCTATTTTGAGCACAAGAAGAAAAGCATTGAAGGACCAGTACTATTTTTATAATTTTATATTTTTTCTTATCATTGAAAACAATTTATATATATATATATTTTCCAGAAAACTACTAAATGAGCTTCTCTTGAGTTTCCTGAAATGTGTCTATTCTTCACCTTTAATGTGCCTTGATTAATTAGAGCATGACCTGCACAATGGGGAATAGACAAAACTTCACCAATATATGATGACACTTCTAAGAAATAAAAGAGGTTGTTTGAGATAGAATTCTGCAAGCTCCACCATTTGCAGGAGCCCCCAAGGAATTTAAATTCAGTTCAAGCCATTATAGATATGTAGAGTACTGGGATGTGTCTCAGTTTTGATGGGCACTTGAATACAATTAGACGAAACCAAAGTGCTACCCACCTACAACAGAGCTGCATCTGCATTAGTGATGGGTGAATTTCAAAAGGTCTCCACAGTTCAGCATGTCACTGGACATTATAGCATGCACTGAAGCCTGTGACCTGCAATACAACATCCAATCTTTTCTTGTTTCTTTCAAGAGTCACTAACCACCCAGTAAGGGAATACCACACTGGATTTTAGCCATCTTTATGAATAGAGTACTGCAATGAGGACTAGAAAACAGAACTATTGGCAATGATTACCTGCCAGAATTGCAGATCTCTAGATATAAGCAATACCTAGAACAAAAGCAGCAGATCGGCTCTTTATGCCTGGGATTTCCATCATTATTTGCCAGTCTTATTTGCAGATCAGTGTCTGAATGGAACCTCACTTACCACAGGACTCATACTTCTTCCTCAGTGAAGGTATAGTTGTTATAGAGAAAAAATGCTCTGGAGAGTTTTGAAGAAGTCAGCAACAATGAGGCACTGACATAATTTCCTTTTCTGCTTTTTACTCCCATTTAGGAATGAGAGAAACTGCTTGGTAGACTAGGGCTAGGAACTAAACTAAAATAAACTTAAAATATACATAACAAAGTGGAAGTTACAGTTAGTTAAGATAATGAAGCCAAGACAGATAGTATGTGCTATGCTCAGTTATAACAAATAAGGACAAGAAAACAAATTTCAAATATTTGTCAGGTTACACAGCATCAACAAGACAGACAAGCTTCTAATTGCTAGATAGTCTGTCTTTGTTGTTGTTGTAGTTGGAATTGCTTTTATTCCCTTTCCTATCACACAAAAATAAACAAACAAAACAAAACAACAACAACAAAAAACTTTAAATAGAGGATTATACAATTTGTTTGCTGTCTTAGTAGCCCCTTTTTAACAAATATGCTTCTGGTGCCATCCATAGGGGTTCAATAAATCTTCTCTGGCCACTTGCATGTGTTTAAGACCTCATTGCATGATTCATGTTTTACTACTAGAAAAATAATGAAGGGGATTATTTACATGGGATCCTTCTGTGGGAGTGGTTGGGGGTTATTGACAGGGAGGCTGTTGAAGATCAGTCATTGAGCTTTAAGGAAAAAATAGACTGTTGCAACAACACATCATCAGTAGGGAAACACTAACCAGTCTCACTGTGGTCTAATCCCAGAACCCATTCCTTGTTAGCGGGTAAATAATCTAACTGGCAAATGCTACTTTACAATAATAAGAGAAACCAGTGCTGAAGGATCAAAAATCAGCATCACTTTGCTTGTCCACCAC
The DNA here is from genome assembly GCA_011074415.1 of Stictonetta naevosa. Lineage (NCBI taxonomy): Eukaryota > Metazoa > Chordata > Aves > Anseriformes > Anatidae > Stictonetta > Stictonetta naevosa. Next base: position 13,839,083 of record CM021701.1, read on the forward strand.
AAGACAATTATTTCCATGGTCACTTTTATGACACTTTCTGCTTAAAACACCAAAAATCAGAAAGATGGTTAAGGCAGAGGAATCTCTTGATAAGAAAGATGTTGAACAAAACACAGCACAATTTGGGATTTAAATTAAATTAAGGGGAGCTTTCAGCCTACCTTTCCAGTAGGCCAAATGCATGAGAAACTAGATATATGTCACAGTAACTGATGTACATAGCAGCCTTCATTCTGAGAACTGGTTACCAAATATGAGATGATTAGAATAAATGTGAAACTTGAAATAACTGCTCAGTACATGCAAAAAGATCTGAACAGTTATTTTCAGGTGAGACAAGGAACAAGATAAAGGATGTTAATTCTGTAGGTCTTAGCTAACACAATTTTATGTTAACCACAAGGACAGGACAACCCCAACTATAAGGGAGTAAAAGACTGTATGCATAGATAATGGAACCAGCAAGAACTGGCTTGACTGCTGAAGTCTGTAAAAGAAAGGAAAGGTCAGAAGTTTAGTAGTGAGGAAGACTTCTGACCTTCATCAAAATACCACCAGAGTACACCATCTAAGTAATCCAGTACGCATGCAAATAGGGATGGGAACCTATGTTAATAATTCTTCAGAGACCTGATGAATACGCAAGAGACTTTCAGGAAATGAAATGAACATGTATATATCCCACTAATACAAGCACACTGCCAGGAACCCTTGGTGTGTGTGTTAGGCAAAGCAATGCCCCCCCCCCCCCGCCCCCCCGTGCTGTAATAAAGAATACCTGCTTGATAACATTGGTTATTGAGTTTTCACTGTGTCACTGTGTGAACAACTAGAAAATATCAATGTTACACTGTGACATTCTGCAAAGGCAAAACTACCGTCTTTAATCTGTACATCAACAAACAAATGAAAAGAATCTTTAGCCCAAATAATTTAATAAACAGAACTCTGGCAAGTATTGTTCAGATCTCATTTCTGTCCATGTGTAGAATCCTGACAAGTTAAATCATCTGTGAAACACTGTTCACCACCAAGAAAATAATTTCTACTGCTGCAGAATACTGGGTATTGTAAATTATAGGAGGTTGAATGCAGAAACAAAAACAAAAGCTGCGGTGACTGATACAGCAATCACTACAAGGCAGATTACATTTTGTGGAGAGAGGAAAATACTGAAGACTCAACATGGTTTATAACACAAAATAAGCCAAAATATATTTTCCATTGTTTCTTTCAGTTATATGCACAATAGATATCAGTAGAATGTATATTCTACAAACATTTACATGTGCACATACACTCAATTTCAATGCTCTTCAGGGCAGAAAATGCATTCTGCTACAGTGATGTTGAAAAAAAATTACTCCCTCACAAAAACGGTCATAAATCATGTGAAATTAAAATGAGATAAAACCTACTAATTCTTTCTGGTTTTGGCAGGTTCCGTTTTGGACAGTCCTGAGAAATATGTGCATTTTTTTTATCAAAAGTCCAGAGGAACTGGAAATATTCTTATTAAATAAGTGCCAAAAATTGGTAAGCGTGGCTCATGGTATTCTTATGCAGAATTCTCTTGGCTCAGAAAACCAGTTATTGCCAATGGATAGAAAAGATTTTGCCTTGGGATAAAAGTTTTGAAAAACATACTATCCTCAAAACATCTCTTTTGCATATCCTCTTCTATCCCATAATACACTTGGGTATTTCTCCATTGATTAAATTGTACTTACATCTTTTGGGTATCTGTATCATCACAAGGGTTACAAATACCTTACAATAACAGATTCCTTGCTGTCAAAAAATCCCAGAATCACAGACCTTTCATCAAGATATACCTGGTTCCCAGTCTAAGCACATTTAAATCCCCCCAAATTATCAGACCCTAAAGTTTGATTGCCTTGGTATCTAATTAACAAAAATGAAATTCCTTCTTAATTGTGCAAGACAAATTATTCCTACTTTCACTTCCATTTTGTCTACCAGCAGGGCCTCTCAGGACTCCAATTCCTTTTGACTTCAACACAAAAACTGTCACGTGGTCAGCAAAATGAGTGGATGTGTAAAAAGCTGGATTTAACAGGTGTCATTATAGAAATTAATGTAGAAAGACCCCACAATAATTTTTTAGAAAATCACCAATAAAATGATAAAGGAATCAATACAGGATATGTATATAAGTAGAATGTCACTTTTTTGGATAACTCCTGTTTTTCATACTAAAGCAGCATGTACTGAACTAAGCAGGATGAGTCTTTGAGATAAAATGGGTAGTATCCACTACATTTCACTATTTTTCTTTAAAGTAGTGGAAGCTTAGATTAAAAAAAAAAATCACAACTTGTAACCATTCTTACTGTAGTTTTAACTGACATGCAGTTCATCTTAATCTGGTACTTTCCTCCTTAATTTGAATTTTATGTAATCTGTGCTGCAGAGAAATGCAGCTATTTTGTATATGAGGGACTATTCTCAATGACAGAATGTTAAGGCTAGATTGTTTATATCTGTTTTAGTGCTATCACCACATTATTCACAGCCATGAATCAGTAAATCTGAAAGCACTGTGTCTTTATTTAATTTCCCTCCATTGCTCTTTCCTTGCTATCCTGTGTACTCTGTTCACAAATTGGATTGTTTGCAAAAACCTTCTGCAAACAGACAACGAATCTCATTTATGTTCAGACTGTGAGAGGTATCAGAGAAAGATGAGAAGTTACCCATCCCATGCTCTGTTTTCTGCTCACATACTAAAACTGCAAGTCCTGAAATGATGAATCTGCCTTTTACAAGCCAGTACTTTCTATTGAGTGCTGTGGATTTATCTGTGAACCCTAATGGGAAAGATGCTCTGAATCATAGACATTTGGTGGTGCACTGATTGCAGTATTCAACTGCATATGTTTCTGACTGGAGGAGGGTTCATAAAATCTGTAGGAAATAAGTCACAATAGTAAAAAAAGTAAACTATTGTCCATAATAGAAGAAAAGGTAATTCCAGAAAAAAAAAAAAATAAAGGGGGGGGGGGGGGGGGGGCAGGAAGCAATCTACTCAGTAAAAAATCTAAATGCATATGTTAAACTAAGCATGTCAGAGCTTTTGTGTGTGTGCGTGCGCATGCATATGTGTTTATTTTCACATCATGTTTGCAGGGGTACAGTGTGGAATTATTCTACCTTAGAGGAACTGAGGCATATAGTAATTAATAGCAAATATACCTACTGATGTTGGTATTTAGAACACTTTATTTTTTCAGTGTAATTAATACTATAAATCACATAACTGTGAATGCTAAGCATTTCTTCAAATCAGGTTCCACCTTCTCAAACAAGGGATGGGAAGAAAATAAATAATAATAATAATAAAAAAGTGACGTATATAGTAAAAATCATTATGGTTTGCAATAGTCCGAGTACATCATATAAGAAGGCATTGTTAAAGGGAGGTATTAATTCTGTTCTTTGGGGAAGAAAATGATGATCTTAACAATGAAATCAATCTCTCTTTTCTGTAAGTTTTTGAATTATAAAACAACTTTAACTTTTCTACAAATGAGGATAGAATCTTAAAGACAAGATTCACCTTGACAAGACAACCGCGCTTGGTGGATTTGCTGATGCAGCTATACAGGTTAGCATCTTCTAATCTAGACAAAGCATTCGGCTTTACTGTGCTCTGCCTGTTGATGCACTGCGTCTGCAAGAGCAGGGTGAGAATACTTAGTTTCTCTGACCTCATACAGGAAGCAACAGTCAAGCAGAGAAAAAATCTGCAGTGAAAATTATATTTGAGGGTTTTCATGTTTTCATGTTTACAGGTTGATACTTGAATGTTTTTCTGTCTACAGGTTTAAACAAATTGTCTTAATCTAATTGTGTTGCACCTATTTTATGTCTTACAGATACACAGATACAGATGCATAGAGGAGTGGGGGGAAAAATAAAAAAAAAAAAGTCTGAGGGATTCTCCGCAATGCAGTTTTACATAAGGGCCTCTAGGAGCAGACAATGTTATTAGACCATAAAAGCACATCAGGCTGATTTATGGTTTCTGATCAAGGTTTCTGTGAAAATTACTCTGCATCACCAGCTCAAGGTGACTGCTACCATTAATGTGCAGAAAATAAATGAGATGGGGAGACTGATATCAGAGGAAGTAAAAGGAAGCGCCGAGCCAGTTTATATAGCACAAGCTTCCCATTTTGTTTTACAGTGCATAGAAGACTGTCATCAAAATGATTGCTTTGGGGCAGAAAAGGCAATTCTGGATAATTAGATCTTATGGCAGGCTTTCTTACATCTGGTATATAAGAACCATACCTTCACACTATATGTCATCTTCTCCACTGTCCTGTAAACATTCTTAGAATATCGAAAATTAATAACATATATTTTTTTCTCTGAAGTTATTTTCCAGAAGAGATATAAAACCCCAGACATGATTTCACAGGATTCTCGGTGACTAGTACTATTTTACATATGATCTGATAGCAATTTGCATTTAGACCAGCAAGACAGTAAAAATACATCTTTTTCACAGTTCAGTGTCCTTTTATTGTATGTTGTTTTATTTTTTAATGATGGATTTTTTATTCTATTTTTATTTTCTGCTGAAGACAAAAAGCTATGCTGCTTATTTAAATACAAATGCATAATGCATTTTTTCAATTTAATTTGTTATATCTGTTCTAAAATACACTAGAGTTATTATTTACATATAGTTTATTTTTATTAAAGATATACTCATCTACATAATGCTACTTTAAGTTTTCTTTATTTTCTCTTTATTGTTTCAAATTGTCTGCACTCTTATTTTTTTCTGCAGTGTTTCAAGAGAAGTCAAGGAATTGAAATTCTTTCACAATAAAAGCACTGAACAGTGAGCCATGGATAATATTTCAGTGCTTCTTAGGCTTCTATATGATTTTTAAAACTATTCTCTAACATTTAATTTCTAGATTCTAAACTGTGGTATACAGATGTAAACTATTTTACACGTCTGGAGAATATCAGGTCTGTTCACACAGTTGGCTATAGCAGCTGATCTTATGGTCATTAAAACACATGTTTGCAAAGCAGCATACAGAACAAAGACATCCATGTCTTTGGGGGCAGGGTTTGGATTTTAGCATATGATGGCATACCAGCTGTATATTGCTTTCAAAATTGACCCAGTGACTAACGTGAATTTGTTTCAACATACCCTCACAAATAGATGTGACACTTTTGTTAGCTCATAACACTCATTTACCTATAGACTCTAAAACAGGTTAAAACAAGTGTATTTTTAACACTACCAGCCAGAAGGCTATAAGCTCAAAAAGACTATTTTAACTATTTTTATCCTTTGATGTACCCTGGGAGAAAAAAAAAGACTTCTGTATACATGCAAGGGTGATTAGCTTGTACTGTTAATAGGGTGGATTTCCTGGTGCTTAATTGAAAGCAGGTGGATAATTAAAACCAATGTGCAGCTAATCAAGAGACAGATATCAGGTGATCATGAGGCCTTACCTGATTGTGATCAGGATAAAAACCTAACTTTCAAGCCTGTTTGCTTTAGAGGTTAATGTGAAAAATGTGAGAAGTACTGAATTCTGGTGAGAGTATAATTAGAGTAACATTTCCTAGGTAATAAAAATGGCTGATACAAGCCTGTGACACTAGAGTGTTTTTTTTGTTTGGTTTTTTTTTTTTTTTTGGGTGGGGGGGGGCCCCCCGGGGGGGGAGATTATTTGGTTTGTTAATGTTAAAGTTCTGTGGCCTTTTTTCAGATGAGCATTATGAGAAATATGAACTTCACTCTTGCTGGCAGTTGCAATTGTACAATGTCTTTTGTTGATATTTTTACATTCCAAAATGTTTACATAAATCTGTGGAGATGTAACAGATTAATTAAATGTGATGCTGATCTTAAAGTAACTTTCCAAAGCATGTATGTCAAATTCTTGGTAACCTCTGAAACCTGCTTAGGAAAGTTTGATAAGAGAGGAGAAAGGATGGTTGTTTACAGTAAGTGTTTCAGTAACTATGAGTTTTGAAGACTTCCCATGTTGCAGTTAAAACTCTACTTTACCTTACTGTGCTTAAGTAGAGTGTTATGATATCTAAATCCTAATGGTAAGTAGGAGTTGTTGTATATCAGTTATTCTTCTGTTTTCAAGCCCTCACACAAAGGAGAAAATATATAATTTTGTCACCAATACAAAATATCAAGAATATGTAGTAGGAATCATGCGTTTCTGTCACCTCTTCTTTCTTCTTTGAGTGCTTCTCTGCTATTTCTAGGGTAATTTTCTGGTCCCTTGACTTGTAGGTAGTATTGTTAACACTGCTGTATTACAAATACAGCTGTGTTATGTATTATTAACTTCTGATTCTTAAGTACTAAAATGCCAGTTTAACGAAATTTTATTTTCCTTCTCTTATCAGAACAAGATTTTTAAGCAAATGTGTAAGCAATGAAAATGTAGTCTGTTTAAAGTGCTACCAATTGATCTCACTTCTACTAATACTGTTCAGTTTTTAATGAACACCTTCCACTTGATAACTTTTTTGCTCTGTTTCAAATTTAGCATAAAGTTGGCTATGATTAGAAGGTAACTTGTTATGAGTCCTGTTTGTGATATAAAATACTTGTACCTCCTCTGAGTTTTATGTACTGTTTTCAAACACGAGTTAGGGTGTGAGATACTTGTTCATTTTCTTCCTGTGATTTCAGGAAAAATATTTTTATTAGATATTATCCTCACATTTTATTGGCTTTATATATGACTAGACAAAAATTTGTGAAATATCATAATGAGTTCTAATAAGTAATAACAGAATCACCTTTACCCTTTACAAAGGTTTTTGAAAGACATTATTTCTGAAATATAATTATTTAGAATGGAAAAGACTGTCAAGATCAACAGTTCATTTAATACTACAAGTCTAACATGAAACTATGTTTGTAAATGCCATATCCACACATCTTTAAAATACCTGCAAGAATGGTGACTCTACCACCTCCTCAGACAGGCTGTTCCAATGCCAAAACATCTTTTATATGAAGAAATTCTTTGAAGTTAGGCAGTAGATAGAAAAATACGCAGGTGAAGAGGAAGAAGCTTAGAAAAATACTGGGATCTATAGCTACTTCTCTTCCAACGTTGAAAATAAAAATAAAAATCAACTGCTGAACTTAAAGGCTATTTATTGCTGCTCAATATTAAACTGATCGTACCACTAAAGAGACTTTTACTTCTTAGGTGTAAACCATTCTAAAGCTAGTGTCATCAAATTATCGTACCCAGATTGAAAAACTGTCAAGATTGCTGGAAGAAACAATGATGCAGAGACAAAAGTATTAAATTTCTTAATTAAAATACTTTATTTTAAAACAGAAATTAATATTTGGTTTCTCCAAGGCCTTGCACCTTAATGTCAGGAAAGAAGACAACTCAAATCTTTGCTAAGTTGAGGTTCAAGATTATAAAATTTCTGTGAAGTTTATTTCTGTGTCTTTCACTAACTTTTCCTGGGATACATGTATATATACACAATATACATGTAGATGTATGTACAATATCAACATTGCAGTCCTCAACAACCAAGGAAACTCCTTAAATATTGGTAGTTTTTATTTTTCTGTAATGCATGTAGGATGGGAGTAAGCAAGGACATAGATAAGTACTTAGGAGTAAGCAATAGTCAGATTCTGTCAGCTTTTTTTATAATGGTGAAATTGGCTGCAAGAGCTGGATCATCAGCTTTTCCCTATTTAGTGTTGGGAGGATAATTTTTGCTATATCACATTTGTGATAATTAATCTTGACTACATGCTTGGCAATACTTTCCCAATAAATGTTTAGTTTAACTTGGCACATCTCTACTATGGAAAATTTTAAGCAAAATAATTCCAAGAAATGTCCTGAGAACCCTGTATTGTGTTTCAAGTCTATGCCTAGCTTAATTAGTGAGTTGAGGAAACTGCTGTATATTTTTCCATACTGACTAAAGGCTTAGAGTGTGTTCTAAGAGGGGATAGGGAAGGGCAAATAAAAGTAATTCATCATATAGCTGAAGGGGGAGTGACCTTTCAGAAAATATCATAATTCTAACAGATGAGGCAGTGTTTGGTAGCTTTTAGGGAAGAAGATATCAACTGTACAAAAAAAAAAAAAAGGCTGCATAAAAATCATGGGCGAATGTACCAATTTTGCTTAGAGGTCTTTTCAGCCATCCTGGGATGTCATGTTCTAGAAGTACATAGGGGTCTTGGTAGGTCTAATAGGAGCTGCAAAATGGTGTTTTAAGCCCTGCGTGATCTGCAGCTGCATCAGATTCTGCTAAAGCTTGCTAATGTTCCTTGAATAAATGCAGCTCATTTCAATGCTTGTCAGCACAAAACAGGAGACTGGGTGTTTATTGCACTGCACAAAAGAAAACAACTCTAAATGATTAAAGTGTTGGTCAATAACAACGCATGGGCTGATGACAATTCTGAGCTAAGTGGTACAGCTCAGGAGATAGTGTCATGAAGAGAGTCAAGGTCAAAATAATCTCATTGCTTAACCCTGTGGTTCTGTGACTAGTCACTGGAGAACAAGTGTTCCAGCCAAATCTTGACAGACAAAAGTTTTCCTGCCAACTTGTGTTTTCTCTCTGGGACAGAACAGTTTTTAGACTTTTATAGCAGAAGAACCACTCCTGAACTGAGCATGAAAGACAATTTTGGTTTATGTGTTTTATAATTCTATTGCAGCTGAGGAAAGAGGTTACACCAATAGATTTAAAAAAAAAAAAAAAAAAAAAGAAAAAAAAGAAACCTTCAGTATCCAGAATGCTTTTTTTTTTGCTACTGCCATGTTTAAGAGATGAGGAACTTCTCCCCTCACCTTCTTTCCCTAACACAACTTCTGTTCAAGAAGACAAAGACAAAAATAGTGAAATATAAGAACTCTGACAAAACTGCAGATAGCTCTAGTCAAAAGCAAGTAAAAAGAATCTGATTTGAGTTTCATTGAAATGAAAACTTCCAGGGCTCTGAGTTTCATTGCCATCTGAAGGCATAAAGGTGAGATGAATCTATATCTATATATGCATAATATATATATATATATATATAAAATACTGATGTCTTGATGTAGCACTTTTCTGGATTTTTTTTTTTTTTTTTAAAGGGAATCTTAGAATGGGACAAAAACACTGGTTTTTCTATGGGAAAAGGAAGAAAATTGAACAGACCACAATAGTACTGTAGAAATCATAATAGGAAAGATAATAACTCCTTAGGTTATTTTCTCATCTTTAGTACAAAAGATCAGGGGAGACATGAATGGATTTTAAAGAAAAATAGGTTCAGAAGAGACACAGAGACCTTTTTGCACTCAGTGTAATCAATGTTACTAATGGCCTTCCTGGCAGGTTGTTTTGAAGCTATATTAGTCAAGAAGGTGATACTGTCCAACCTATCAGAAGTATATTAACAAGGCTAAGGCATATTTTCTCATTTTCTGATATTATGGGGTCCAGATGAATGAAAGAAATATTCTGGAGGCCAGATTTTTATTCATACTTTGTATGTGTTTACTCTAAATGTGCAATGCCAGTAATGAGTACCCTTGCTTCACCTGTCAGAACTTCCTAACTGCCAAAGGCATTCAGCCTTGCATGTAAACTAGCTCGAGAGATTTTACCTTTTAATATGAACAAAAATTGGTTTTAGAGTACATCTTATACATGTAACTTTCTTACTTTAGGGTGAGTATACCTTAGTATTCTGATAAATATTTTTTATATAAAAGACAATAACATGAAAACATTTTAATACATTGCTCTCTAAAATATTTTAATGTATTATGTCTGATGATGCAGTATGGACTAATCTGCTGAACACCTAAATATAAGGGGTTTGTTTCTTTTTCTTTTAATCTTCTGTGGTCTTTGATTTCCACAGTGGCAAAATCTGTGGTCTTCATTTATGGAGGCTTGAATGTTTTCTTTGGCATTTGGATTTCAGCAAATCTTTGGATTTGCTGAAAACAGAAGATAGTGACTAAAGTAAATATTAGCTAAGTAGCTATGTTTCAACTGTCTAATTGTTATGTTTCTGACAATATAAAAAGTGTCATATGAGTGACAGAACTCCGAGTATGGGGTGATAATTGTAAAGCCTTTGCAATTAATCCTTGCTACATTTTTTTCATTTATGTGTTGAATTTATACAAAGTTTCTAGGAAGAAAAAAAAAAAAAAGCATACATGTTAATGGCATTTTTTCTTCTTTAAGATAGCCCTTCCTATCAACGTATGATCTTCCAGTGGTAAGAGGTAGATAAACAGGAAGAGTGAAAGGCAAATGTTGTTTCAGGGGATTTCAGTAGCCATTTTGAACAACAGGAACAAGAAAAGTACAGATTAAGTGCAGTACTACTTTTAGTCTGAAAATGGTGGCAACCAGATAAGTCACTGTAACATTCATAATCCCTTAGTGTAAAATAATTTGCTGTGCTCTTACTTCTATGTCTAGTCTGCAACCATTTTTGCAAATCTGTACATGAAACTCAGCTGCACCTTGCGTATCTAAATATGAACTTCTGTTAGGTTCTCCTCTAGAAGGTGATGTGTGTATTGTTCTTCATTAACTATGAAGTTGAATGTGACTGTGACTTGGATATCTGCCTTCATGTATAATGCATTTGTCCTATGCCTTAAATGTATTACTCCATTCTTTAAATGTAGTCTCACTTGGCACTAAAATTTCTACTGAATAAACTATTGAAATAACAAGAAGTTCTTTCCTGGATTTCAGTGATTTAAATCATCATTAAACTCCAAAGTAATACAGGGTGTTCCTTTGCTGATCTTCTCAGTCTACCTTAGGGAACGTGTACATCTGCAGAGGAGAAACACCTGATCAGCTTGGTAGGCATATCAAATGGATAGAGCTTGCCTGGGGCTTCGCAGCAAGTCTTTAAAAATATATTTCATATGACAATATAGAACTAGTGAAATATTCCTCAGACATCTTACATATTTATCGTTACTAAGCATGAATTTCTAGGTTGGACTACAAGGCCTGTTTAACAACACTGGATTCTGAATAAGTTTGTGGGTTTTTTTTTTTGTTTTTTTTTTTAATCAGCCTCAGTTTCCAAATAGTTCATAAAACATTTCTTTTGCTTTAGGCTTTTCACTGTATTTCCAGTTTTTCCTGGATTTAATTCTCATCCACTTACTCTTCTTTGGGTTGTTATTGCCATTGTGCGCTATTTACTTATATTGTTCTTTATAATACTACCTGCACTTCCTCTTGTCCCAAGTGTCCACTCTAGCTGTTTTAGATATGTCTCCAAACAGTTATCTATTCATTCTGTGAGCAAAATAGCTTTTCTTTTTTCTTCCCCACATTTATGGATACCCCTGATATTTTTGTAAGCTAGTATTTCTCTTATTTAGTTTCAGGTTTATCAGTTTATCAAAAGTTTATCAGTTTATCTTATTTTCAGCAAGTCAGATGGATTTTCAGTTCTTTCAAATAGCAAAAATGCACTATTCCTTCTACCCTGGTTTCCATTTCTTTAGTTCTCTTCTCATCCACTTGTATTTCTACAGCTAACTTCACACTGATACTTTGGAAAGTGTTTTCTGTGTTGTTGTTGTTGTTTTAAAATAAATGGGGGGGGGGGTCCTATGATTGTATCAATCAGCTGTGCAAGGCTCAGATTAGATGCAGTCAAATGTGGAAAAAAACAGAGAGGCTATGACCACTGTCTGTTGTATGTCTTGTCCTACAGCTTTTATGGGACTGAGAAAGTTCCTGACAGAAGTCTGGTTTTCCCAGCACTTTGTGGAGTTTGTCCCATCCAATATTCTGAGTATATATTATAAGTATACTCTAATTGTCTTTAGCCACATGATAATGGCAAACAAACTTTATTATTTGTGGTGTTCTTAACTCAAAACATCAAACGGATTTTTTTTGTTTGCTTTCATTAGCAAGTTTATTTTCACTAGTTATCCAGGGATTAACAGAAATCCTGCACTGTCCCTTCTTTTTTATACATGGTTTCCACAAAGTCATATTTACATATAGTAAATTTGCTGTTAAACTTGATTTCTCTTTTTAAGTTTACATTTATTTATTTGTTCAAGTTTATCTATCTAGTTTATACAGTTAACAAAAACACTGCAGAATCTGTCATTTTGGGGCATTTATATTGGAATAACTTTTGAATGAAAAAGATTGCGTAGATATATATCTGATATGTGATGTGACTCTTTCACTTTTGAAAACAGATATATCTACCAAGATCATGTGTATATGCATCTTCAACTTCCTGTGATATTGAAGTGTCACTGTGTGTACGGGATTATTCTGCTTTATCCTTATGGTACAACATGTAAACATGGTGCATGCATGTTTGTAAGTGTATTTTTGAATGGGCAAAACAGTTTCCTTTTCAAAACTTGGTTCTCCTTATATATTAGGTAAGGCATATTTTTCCTTATCCTCTTATTTTGAACTTTCTCATTTTAATAAGTTCATTCTTTGTATATCTCACTTCATCTAGCTAGACTTTAAAATATACAAGAAGCTGCTTCAGTGTTGTGGTTATTTTAATGCATAGTTTTTCAAAATATGAGCTCTTTTCTTTTCTTTTCTCTACTGAGGTCATGCACTAGTTTAGACCATGATACAGACCATGATTCTACTCTTCCACTGCCCTTTTTGTGATTTCTCATCTCACCAATGGAAAAAAAAAAAAAAAAAAAGGAAAAAAAAAAAAAGGCAGCCATGTATATTTAGTATGGCAAGCACACAAAATCTTGCCAGATCAGGCACAGATACCAACCAGACTAAAAGTGTGTAGTACAGCCAAAGAGTACAAAATGTCAGTGCATTAATGTATCAAATATGGTTGAGGGGTTTTTTAGCCATTGAAATAGCAAAAGATTATTTGCTGTGATTCTCAGCTGTCTCTAGGGCACTCATCTGTTACAAAACTTATTTCAGTACAAAAATGAATTGTGAGAAGTGTTCATGCTGCACCGATATTGCACCCAGCCTGTTTGCAAATCATTCTAGTTGTAGACATTTCTACAGGCCTCAGCTATCACAGTGAAACATCTTATATAAAAGTTATCCAGACCTGTAAGATTCTGTTTAAGAGCAGCTAATTCTAACCAATTAATTAAATCCAAAATCTCATTCCAATCAATTTTTAGAGAACTCATACTGTGTTGTCTACAGTTCAGTGACTTAGTGTGTATTTCTAGTTATTGCCTTTGAAAATATTTGCATGTTACTGAGGTAAGATATTTGGTTTGTAGTCACCCGGATCATCCTGCCCCGTAATATAGATATTACATCTGTTACTGTTCAACTTACCATTATTGTTACTTCTAGACCTTTGTATGTATTTGAAATACTTAAAGTAGTTGCTCTTAATGCTGCAAATTTACATTCTAGTTTTGTCAATACTTTACGATAGTGGCTATTCATACCTTCGGCATCTTGCTTCAATCCCAGATGTGATCACTTCTGTTTCTAGTTTTGTACCTTTCCCTTACACATCATGTAATTGTCCTCACAGGGCAAAATAGCTTTGTGAGATCTGACTCAGCTTAGAGAGATTGCTATTTCTTGTTAATCATGGTCTCCACTGTTTGCTAGAACAATTATTTATTCAGTACTTTTCCTAAGGAAGAATAGGCTTTTTAAATGAATAATTCAGAAAGTGTAAAATGATAGCTTACCTGTTGAATTCTAAGTGAATCATCTCCTCGTAGAAAACATTATTCTATTTATGCCTATAAAGTGTAAACCTCAGAAGTGTTTAGATGTATTTAAATAAATACTACTTGTTAAATTCCCTTTTCTAGTTTAAGCGTAGTTTACTATGCTTTAAAAAAGCACACAGTAAGCCAATCAGCTCATAAATCAGGTCTTAAAGCAATGATGTTGCCATATGAACAAGTATTTGATGTGATGAACTATTAAATATTAGCATTCAAATCCAGTCCCCATAGAGCTAGCTTTAGTTACACCAACTAAAAATAGAAACTTTGGGGAAATTCTTTCTTCAGATTGCAAAGACTTTTTTTAATCTGTCTCATGAAAGTCTTTGGGTTTTAGGAAATGTAATGGTCTCAGGGAGTATGTGACTTAAATGTTGAATTTTGTCTGAAAATATCTAACAGCTGGATTTAATATACTGTAAAATCAGTTGAATATTAACAAAATCTGATCATCCAAATATAAACTTACCCATCTTCTTTAGAAGACCAGGAAAATCACAGATATCAATGGAAGAAGGAACTTCAGTGAGAAGAGTTTTATAAATAAATTTCAAGATCATCTAATTTATGTTGCAAAAGTGATGTTCAAAATTTGAAATTGACTGTTTATTCTTTCTGGAGGATGGAATAGTGTTTATATGTATTATTTACTTAATATTTTGCTTTTCATAAGACTTAAGCTCCGTTTGTCTTCAGTGACACAACCTGAATTTGAGGTCACATTGCTGTAAGACAAAAATATTAATCCAGTCCCTTTTCAAAGGGCCTGTTTAAATAAAATTTCATACTTCTGTCATAGTCTGCATTCTTAAAAACTCAACTCATGTTTCAATTGAAAAATTGTTTAAAATAAAGCAAACAAAAACATGTCTGAAGAAGTATTACATTTGGTGGGTATTTATTGCAGATTTCATAAGAGGTGAACATCTTTCATGATCACTTGGGAGCTCATAAAAAATGAGTATATGTAACACACCTCAGATGATCAGAGGTATAGAGCTGAAGCCAATATTATCTGTAAAGTGTAACTTATTGGATTGGGCAGAGTGATTCCTCTCAATGTTCAGTTCTTTTTTTCTAAGGCTACCTCTTTCCCACAGTTTACAGATTTTACTAATATAAGTATCTCTTCAGCTAAAGAGTCCTCACCTGAAAGCAGAGATTTACAAGTATTCTAAACAGTATCCCTAAAACAGAGATGTTGGAGGAGAATCTGCCTACTTCCTAAGATGTAAACAAACTGAATTGAAATCCACCTCTGACTCCACTCACCTTAAAATGGGGGCAGCAGTTAGGAATCCTTATATCCCATAATGTGAAATCCCGTAGAGTCTTGTGATAACCTTTAATCTTCATATGGAATTTGTATAACTTCAAAGAATAAAGGATTCTTGAAAAGGTTTTCAAGGCTCTTGAAAATCTAAGTGATACCAAGGTATTATCAACCAGATCAACAGCCTTATTTGTATGTGCTTTACCATAAAATATTTTATCTCTATTCATATAGTGACCTGTTCACTCCCACAGTTTCCATCAAATAAAAATCCAATTTTCACCCAGTATTTCCTCAGACAGATAGGTTCTGACAGAAGAAGTTAGACATCTAATTCTAATCCCTAGCCATGCAGCAAGCAATATTTATTTTTTTGTATGTTGTTTAGTAGATTGTTTCCAGGTGCAGAAAGACAATGAAATATATTTTAACCATCATAAATATTGGTTAAAAGCAAATATAAACACCTCTAAAAATGTAAAGAATGTTGATGTTCCACTCAACCTTAATCAATGGAAAAGCAGCAATAGTGTCTTAAAATAAGAGAGTTTGACTGCCAATAAACCTGTCATTGCTGAGAACTTCAAAACATTACTGTTCTTGAAAAGTCTTTATCAAAGATGTGATAAATTTCTGTCTTCGGTCAGTCTATCCAGGTTAGTAGTGCTATGGATCCAGAGGTACTACAGTCTCACCTGATAGGACATTTTAACTAAACTTAATCACTGTGTGTACATATGTACATACATATAGTAGTGGGCTGAGATCCAGAACAATATAAGTTCTTTCTAATAATTTGGAGCCTTAGCTGACAACTGTTACAGATTCAAGTGATTTTCAAATCCATCAGACAATCATAGAGAAACCTGGTTTAGAAGGGACCCTTGGCAGTTATTTGGTCTAATCTCAGGCTCAAAGCGTGGTTAGCTTCGAAGTTCGGCCAGGTTGCTAGGGCTTTCTTCAACAGTTTGGAGAATCTGTAATGAAGATACCAAAACACAACTGGAAAACATTTGCCAGTTCTTATCCACATTTTTTATCTATAATTTTCTGGATGTCCAGTCAGAATTTCTCTTGCTGTTGTACCACAAGATCTTATACAGCCATTACCTCTCCTTCTTTCCTTTGAATATCCGAGAAGAAAAATCTTCTCAGTAACCACCTTCTTTTGAGAGTGGAAGGCTGCAACAAGACACCTTTAACCAGGTTAAACAGAGCAAATTGGGGAAGCTTGTTTGCTAAAACCAAACAAACGAAACACTGTACTTGAATTTCCCACATAGTTTTTAAAAAGTGTTGTATAATGCTTGTAGCAGTAAATCACTTTTCTTTGTATCTTTTGATGATCTTTCCACAGGCACACTGATGCTAATAGAGTTCAGAGGCAGACATGCAGGAACTCTTCTTTTGGTTCGCTTGGTAAATCAGATTTGTATCCAGTGAACACCCAAATCATGGAATACCTGAAGTCAACAAAAAAATAAATTATTCCTCTGTTGTTTCTGTGATATAAGATTTAATATTTTCTTAATGGTTAAAAATTCATGCATTTTTTGCTCAAATCCAGAGGTATAATCAATCTAAGAGGGACCAACAAGCACTTACATAGTAATGCACTGGTATCATAGTTTTACAATCTTGTCCACTGAGGCAATCAAAAAAATATCTAAACAAACAGAAATGATCTTAAAGTTATTTTTATAAATCTATCAAAATAGTCCTTAGATTATTTGAATATTTTAAATGCACATAGAATTATTTTGTCTCACATTTATATTGTGAGAAATATATATAAGCATAAAATTTTGTTTCTTTTTAAGGAGTAATTATGTTTGCATATTGGAAGACTTTATTTTGAAGATCTTTGACCTAGGATGTTGCCTATAGAATCAGTATGGTTTGGTATCAACTCCTCAAAAGTGATCTCAAGAGCCTGAAAGGAAAGAGGGGAGGGTGTTGAATAGTTTCAGTGACTTAAAAACATAACAGTATAAATGAATAATAACAATCTCAAAATATATCTTGTGTTGTTTTATATTATTAAATAATACCTAGTATAATCAAAATTATTTCTTCAGAGGATTAAGTTATACTATAACTTTTCTCATCTGGCTTCTCAATTAGTTTACATGAAGTCTTGAAATAGAACAAATTAAAACCTTTCTCTTGACATTGAGTTATTACTAGCTGAAATTCTGAATAGTAAGTGTTTTTCAGTTCACATTTAATAGACATCTTGTACATTATACACATGCAACTAAAGAATCGAGTACAAAAATACTTTTTTTTCACCTTTTCTTTTTATTTTTTAAAGACTTTATGACTTGAACATTCATTTATTTGACCATAAGAATGATCTAACAGTAAAAATGTAATTGAGTTTGATGCAACTTCTATCTACCAATATTCAAATTGTATGATACAGTTATCAAATCATTTTCATGCCCAGTCACATCAAAGAGAGTGGGGGAAAGGGTGGGGGGGGGGGGGTGATCACCAATAGTTTGAAGCATTCTTTGTACAGGAACACCTTCAGTGTGTGAAGGTGTTAGGTAGTCATTATGAGGTTTTTATTTCAATAATTATTCTTCAGCCTTTGAAATGTCAGTAAAGCTCAAAGAGGCAGGTATTGTTCCAAGCAGATCAGAATTTAATAAGGAAGGACAGAATAGATATGTCAAGTAGATACTGCATTGAAAAAACTGTCAAATTATGCATTGTTATGATACAAGAATCAGCTGTGTGATAAACTTTTGCATACTCCTATTTTCAAGTTTAAGTCCTGTGCAGCATTTTCACTTGCTTTTCTTTATCATATATACCTTACTGGCCTGTACCATCTAGACCATCCTCATCTAAATTGCATCATCTTAAAGAGAGTTTTCTATCATGCATCTATTTTTACTACTTAAGTTTTAATTTGGGAGGATATCAAAAAGATACACGCACTGTAAGCATATTGTAGATATTTGGCTTCATGTCCCAAGGTCTTCATCCTTTTGGTAGCAGAGACATAAACTTGTCATCAGTAATTTTTTTTTTTAATTATTTTTTCCCCACACATTTGTTTGTCTTTAAAGACATAAACAGTGTGTATGAGGACAGGATGCTGACTGAGTTATTATGTATATATAATAATTTTATTAATATTTATATTATATATAATCTTAGATACTTTTTATGTTAATAAATGAAATTTTATTGAAAGTTTTGCTCAATTAACTTTAGAAAAGTAAGGCTTTTATTTGATCTGTGGTTGTTTTCTTCTATACAGATTTGGATTTGGGATCCAGGTAACACTGAAATAACCCAATTTTTCTACAGTGGCCTTGTTACTAAGCTCAGTGGGTCCAGGGTATTAGCTTGATGCCGGCTGGTATGGCAACCACCTTTGCTAGGTGTGAATAATTAGTCTGTACCAACCTTCAGGAAGTGCCTGGGTGTTAAATTAGATTCTTTAGTAAGCTTTCCATTTCAGGTTCTAATTGAATTGAAAAACAAACAAACAAACAACAACAACAAAAACAACCTTACATAAATGTCCAGGAAGAATTTAAGCATAATTTTGATCTCTGATTTATCTTGTAAATTCCACTCAACGTGAGAATATATTGTGCACCAAATTCAATAACCCTGTATATTTTGAAGCAGTTAAGATGCTCACATGCAGGATACAATTATGCCAGTTTATTCTCTATCATCTATGCCCCATTTCAGTTCATTTCATCATGCCAACAAGTAAATCCCATCCCAGCTGTCTGGAAAACCCATAATTGCAGTCAAGGCTGGCAGTTACCACTCTTAGAACAGGCAGCTGACAGAATTGTTTTTGGCAATAGGCATCATAAACAGATGACAAAGGACAATCTCATGGCATTGGTACAAAGTAGTTTGCTACAGGGATAGTTATTGGAACATGTTTTGTTGCACTTTATTAATTTCCTAGCATCCTTCAACAGCTAACCCAAATAAGAAAAGCCTGTATATCTCTACCCTGAAGCCACTGACTATTTGGGTCAATGCTTGTTTTACTTGCAAAGCTGTATCTTCTGATCAAAAATTGTGTGTAGGCATGTGTTTTTTGGGAGGGAGAGGAACACCGAGACTTTAGTGGAGCCATTTGTGAGAGGTTTCCACTGGGGCTACTGAGTAGATATTTAATAAAGAGCTCTTTCCAAGGCCACACACCTATTCTGAGTTTTCTCTGAGCCCAGATGCCTAGGGGAGCAAAGTATCTTGCACCTCAACAACTTCCTTCTACATTTTGTTATCCTGAGTAAAATAAATTTTTCCCTCTCAGGAAGATTCTTTCCCCATCCCACTTTTCTTACTAGGAAGGAACTTTAGCAAAAAGCCTGGATTTGTGAATTTCCATTGGTAAGGTAGGCTCATACTAGGACTGTAATTAAGGTGCAAGATAGGAAAGTGTACAGAAATCTGCCAATAATAGCTCAAGTAGTCTTCTAGCCTGTTGTTCTTGTTGCAGTTTCTCTGTGATTGCATTTTTTTCCAATTCTATGAACAATCTTAAAGGCAGAGTGATCCAAGCTGTTTTCTGTAGCTATGATACAGCTCTGTAGCAAGTTGATACAAAGGACATGAATATGCTTCTGCTATGGACAAAAAAAGGCAGTGTCTGTCTGTCAGAAAACATCTCTTCTCGAGTCCTAAGTGTCTATTTTCTCATTTTTGAGGCTTACTAATTAGTATAGAGAAGTGAGATAGGGTCTGTGTTGTGGGTGCTGTCTGAGGAGAGGTGGGACACTTACTCTGGCCTCTGCCCAACTTAAAGTACAGTTCTGTTACATGGACACACATTATGCATTGAAGCTTACTGACCCTGGCCTTTGCAGCCCTTTAGTCTCGGAAAATTTCTGTCAATGCACATATTGTTTCATGACAGAGAATCCCAGAATGTTGGAAGGGACCTCTGGAGATCATCTAATCCAACGTCATGCCAAACTGGGTCACCTAGAGCACGTTGCACAGGAAACATATGTCCATGAAAAGAACTGAGATGTTTGTCAGTAGACACTTTAAAAATCCTGATACTCTGGAAAGAACTAAGCATATTATTTTAGTTGATCCTGGGCTTCAAATGGAGAGAGAATTCAGCAGAAATATAATGTCTTGCCATGAGTCACACTTTTTATAGTCCAAGAGCTATATTAGCTTATACTGCAGCTTGACTGGGCTAGCCTGTGCTTCCTCTGCACTACTGTTTCCTAGGTAATCCTTGATATTAAGAAAAAAGGTGAGAGTGTTTCTTCATTCAGGGAGTTGTTAAAAGGGAGAGTAACAGGTATAATGAACAAGGGAGGCTTTTTGACATGGCAGGGAAAAAAAAGATATTTGGCATGATTCAAGGTATTATTCAGTTTTTAAGTCTGCCAGTGATGTCAGAAGAAAATATAGGTTGTCCTTAGAGCTGAGTTGGCTAAGAAATTGCCCTCTGAGGATGAAGAGGTTTAGTTAGGCATAACCTTGCTACAACTAAAGTGCAGCTAATTGATTTTCAGTCACCTAATTTTTCTTTGGTTTGCTAAATCAGAGGACATGAATGTTAATGTTAGAGCTCTACAAAAATATTGACCACACTTTAAAATCCCAGATGTGTTTACCTCACACTTCTGAAGTTAGTGGATGCAGTTTTTCCAGATAGCATCTTGCATATCTTAAAATGCTAAATAATATTGGGAGCTCTACCAAATAGGTATGAATATCATCAATTAATTTCAAAAGGCACTTGTTGTTTTAAAAATGTAAAACTAAGGAGGGGGCCATAGCCATCTTGATCTGTATTTGAACTGACCACCAACAGCTAAAGATGAGCCAAAGATAGCTCTTGAAGAACTTGAGGTAGAAATGTCATTTGGAGGTGAACAGGGAGAGTTCCTTTCCTTTCCTTCTTGAAGCAAAAGGAGGAGACAGAATATATCTTAACATATTTTCCTGTGAATTGAGTAAAACAAATGAATTCTTTATTTTGGCATGATATTGATATCATATTTTTGGCATGATATTGAAACTCTTGGCATGATATTGATTCCCAGATATTTCTCTTTTATTCTCCTGATCTCCATCTTTAAAGCAATTATTTTTCTTCCTTTAAAATCAGATAAGTTTATCTCCCACCACTTTATCCATTTGCCTTCAGGGTTATGTTGTCTGAGAAACTTTAAACTCAATGTGAAATTCCCTATAGAAGATATGAATAGAATATTAGTCAGGTTTGTCATTCTAAGTTTAATCTATATTTCTCTTTCCTTTTAAATTAAGATACTGTTATCTATGTCAAAAATACATTTATTCCAGAAGGGTACCATTCCTATTTCTCATTCATGATAATGTTCTAATTTTATCAAAACTGAATGGGAGAAATAGCACAACTGTAGAGAATAACTTACTTTCTGAATTCTGTTGGAGGCAAAGAGAATACTTAATGTAGGCAAATTTTGGGTAAAGTAAGATTTGAATTTTGGTTTTCGAAAGTTTGAAAAACAAAAAATATTTTTTTACATCATAATTATTGCCATATCAGACAAACATGCAATTTTTTCTACATCAACAGAGTTACAAAAAGTCTCTCAGGAATATGCAATTATGCAATCTTACCATGAAAAAGCTGAGGTGGATTCTCCTGAGTCACTTACAAAAACGTCCCAGGAGAAACATGTGGTCTAGAAATAGTTATGTACTTATTACATTACAACACAGCAACTGTGAGGACTTTTTTTTTTTTTTTTTTTTGAGTGGCAATTTTATCTGCATTACCATGCAGCAGAATGCATTTGTGTTGTCTCCACTCTAGATAGAAACATTACAAAACCACCACTACTTCTTATCTCAGTACTGTTAATATAATCTACCTTTGAAAAATGCTCATAAATGTATCATCTGTCTCACAATATATTTTCTAAATCATAGCAAGGCAAACTTGTTCTCAAATATATAGGAGTAAAAAATAATAATAACACAAAAAATCCTTCTCTTCCACTATCTAGTAGTATTCATTATAGAAAGGACTTTCGTTATAAAAAATATAATTTGCTTGGCTGTTCTGATACGACCCAAATAACCCCATTCATTTCACAGAAACAATTTTAGAGGCTATGTTGCATTATTCATTAATGTTGTGGATAACAACTTCAACCTCAGGACTGTTGAGCCAGCACTTTCATGAGCAGTAAATTCCCTGAGGGAGGGAAGGAGAAAAATTGTCCCTACCCTGAGGTTTGAAAAATAGTCTTCACTACAAGAAGGGTTTGCTGAGGGGTTGTGTCTAATGAGAAGAAATTACCTGAGAAGATAATCACCCCTTGCAACAGATTTGGAAACTTGAAGCTCCCTAGAAGACTGTTATAGAGATTTTTTTCTTATCCTTCTATCCCCTGATGGTCACCTGCTGAATCTTTGGGAGATCATGAAAAGGGGGATTGATGCTCTGAAAGCATTATTTAATTTATTTCTCTCTTTTTCTACCTGATATGGGAAGAAGAGAAATGGTGTACTCCTTATGGACAATATTGTGTATGCAAGCCAGAACACAAAATTTGAAATGAGTATTTAGAGGCAGTGAGAAACAAGACAGGATTAAAACTCCCTAAACTCTTCTATTCAGCTGACATCTTCAGCTTATATTGATTATAATTTTGTGGTTTGTTTTGGGAGGGACAGCAAGAGAGGTTAACTAATATTTATTTGGCCCAGTTATTAGTCCTTAGGAATATATAGTATGTTCCAGTCTTCTCAGTCTTGCAAAAATTTTCTTTTGAATGCCAGTAACAGTTTTGTTTCTTGTTAATAATATTTTTACTGCCCTTAGGATGATTTGGCCATGATATCCTCAGAGATAACTTGTTTGATGTTCTTGTTCAAAATTAGCGGTTATCTCATAACAAACATAACAGGACATCTGATAACTTTTGTGAAAGTTTTACTTTAATATATGAAAAAAAAAAAAAAAGAGAGAGAGAAAAAAAAATGCATTTTCAGTTTTCAGGGATAAAAATTCGTATTTCTCTTTGCATTTCCCCCACTTTTCTGCAAGTAACAATAATTGTTTAATTCAGATATCTTTATCAGCAACATCAATGAAAATTTCTCTTTTGCAATCAAAGGAAAAGTCAGGATAGGAAATAGAATCAGGAATTACATGTTTGTTTTTTGAACAGCAGTGAAACTCACAAACAGATTGACATTAATGTGTGCCTGCCTTTTCTTTTTTAGCAAGCATGAATTATTCAAGGAGTATCACTGTATGTATTAGTTAGAAATAATTAAAATATAAGCAATGTTGGAACAATGTTTGACTTGCTTCAGTAGTTCAAATATTTGCAGGTTGCAAATATAAGATCTTTCTGATTCTGATTTCACAACTGTTTTGTACCCTTTCTAAGACTGGAATGGACCTCAATATGTCATCAGGTTCAGCATCCTGTTCAAAGTAAGGCCAAAAATAAACTTATTAACTGGTGTAATACTGAAGACTGGACATTACAAAACACTAACTTACAGGTCACTAGGAAAAAGGAATAGCTCAAATGGGCCCTTCTGCTGCATTGTAACGGTTAGGTCCCAAAAGCAGCAAGATGTTCTATGAAGGAAAATACTGAACAAATCCAGGTTGTCTTGCTGCCAATAAATGAACAGCTCCACCAAACAATGCAAAGACAATAAGTTGATATTATTTCCATTCTTCAGCTTAAGAATAGGGAATAAAGAGAGATGATATAACTGGCATCTTGAAAAACTGATATGATAATTTAATTAACTGGAATATGACAATATCTCAAATGTTTATGGATCAATGTGCCAACATACAGCTCAGGTGAATTTCTCTGTAAAACACAGGGTATAACAACTCTGCTACATCACAGAACTTACAAGGTTGATTAAAGCTTAATGAAATTGTCTGGGAGAAAGAAGAAAGACGGTAAAGGATAAACTAATAGTAGCAGCTCTGTAATGATTTCAAAATAAAACAAACTTGGATAAAAGTAGAGTTTAGCTTAGTAATGAAGTGAAAGTACTTTTGTTAAGAACACAGAAAGAATCCAGGAACTGGAAAATAGGGTTGCCTTTAAATGGGTAGATATGAAAAATATTTAGCTTGTTTTGTTTTTTTATTATTATTATTATTATTAAACACAGAGCACTTGTTTTTTGTTGTTTGTTTGTTTATAAACTTTACAGGAGATTCAATGATAATGTTGGCTCTTCCATCTTTCCAACAGGCAAAATAAGTATCAGTGTTTGGAAGTTTAGCTCTCATGTCAAATTTGACTTTAGGAATGTATGGAGTTAGGAACTTAAGAAGGATAGATTTAAAGGCATTTGAATTAAAATCCTGAAACATTCAACACAAATAAGAAATGGAAAATGGCCTGTAAAAAATACTTCCCAAATACATGAAAAATAAACAACAAAAAATCTTAGTAAATCAAGTTCCTGTGAAATTATGAAATGCAAACAGGTAGTCAACAATTTAAATGAGTTGCTTCCTCTTTCTTTGGAACTAATTAATATGTTGATTGCAGCTTTAAATAAATAGATAGATAGATAGATAGATAAAGAGTGATGGTCTTCCATTAAGGTGCAGACATTTTTTTCCTCAATTTATCTTAGATAACTAAAATCAATAAAATGAAGCATTTCTCTCTGTTTTGTTTTTCTTCTGTTGAAAAGTGCTTCCTCTTACTCACAGAAAAACTTCATTTCAAAGTGTCATTCCAACACTTCTTAAGACATGGTGCTCCTTACATTCTTCCCACGCTTTCATATTATTAAAGAACATTTTGAGGCTGTTTACCCATCTTTGTTATTCTACCAAGTTATTTCAGTTTCTGTGATTTTTTTCTCTTTTAATTTCTCCTCAGTGTTCTACAGAAGCAAGCTCCCTGTATGTATTAATCATAAATAAGATAATCTGCCCAACATGACCTTTACATCTCTTACAAATATCTTTTCTGTTCTTCAGGTAATGCTGTCCTAGAACTGGATTCAATAGTATTTGTCTTAACTGAATTTCCTTCCACTTGGTGCTATTATGATTTGGATGAACAGGAAGTTGAACAAAAAAAAAAAAAAAAAAAAAACAAGTTGATAATAAAGTAATGCATTTACAGGATACAGGATATTTAAAACACATGTAACATACAATTCATTCCACAGGTATGTGGGTGGTGGGATTCTGATACTAATTATAACAACTTAGGAAATAATTACTGAATCTCAAGCCAGCCAGGAGTGGATTATTAAAAACAATACAAAATATGAGCATTACAAAATCTAGAAGTGACACATGGGAGTGAAGCTATATTTTCTCTTTCCAGGAGTAATAAATACTTTCAAAACCAAGTGAAGTATGCATTATGGAGCTAAATTAATACACAGCAGCCAACCAACCAATCTAATATGTTTAGTTACAGAAATAGGGCTATCTACAATGTAAGATGGTAAAAGATCTGATAACAGAATAGGATGAATGTTTTACATAATGGTGATTGAAACCTGGTGATAAACAGCTATAAACAGCTAAATATTAGAAGTAATTCTGCAGGATTCTGACCTTCTTGTATGTTCTATTCTTTATAAGAATCTGCTCCACAGTGAAATATGAAGTGGAATTTAACTTTAATAAACTAAACTAAAATAATAAACTAAAAATAATAAAATAATAAAATAAAATAATATAACAAAATAATAAAATAAAATAAAAATTCCTGATATGGAATCTTCATCCAGTGTATATACATTGACTCTTGTTTTGAGTTAACCCCAGTAGACAACCAAACCCCACACAGATGTTAACTCACTGCCCCTCAATGGGCTGGGAAAGACAATTGGAAGAGCAAAAGTTAGAAATCTTGTAGATTGAGATAAAGACAACTTAATGGCTAAAGCAAAAACTGTACTTGCCAGGAAAGCAAAACAGGAAATTAATTAACTCCTTCCCATCATCAGACAAATGTTCATCCATTTGCAGGAAAACAGGGCTCCATCACACGTAGAAGTTAGTTGGAAAGAAAAATGACATATCTCCGAACATCCGTTTTCCTTCTGTGCTTTTCCATTGCTGAACACATTCATATGTCATTTGGTCAGTTTGGGTCAGCTGTCCTGACTGTGTCCCCTCCCAGCTTCTTGTGTATTCCCAGACTACATTCTGGGGGCCGCATGAGAGAGAGAGAAGACCTTGATACTGTGCAAGCACTGCTCAGACATAGCTAAAACATAGGTGTTATCAACACTGTTTTGGTCACACATCCAAAACATAGGACCTGCTATGAAAAAAAAAAAAAATATTACTCTATCCCAGCCGAAACCAATACAACTTGCTATAAAAAGAAAACAAAATTCTGCATCATTATAGCAGTAACTTTAACGAGGGATTCTAAAACATGGGGTGGAGGTAGTGGTGGCATTCATGTGTTATGTAGCTTCCATTTCATCTCTGATGAATGAACGTTGCTGTTAACTGGTTAGCCAACTTGATATGAAGTTTAGGTTCCCAAATGTAAAACCACTAAAGCAAAGCCAAAAAGACAAGTATATATTCCTCTCCCTGTGGCACCTACAATATAATGGGAATCATAGCTAATGATCTGAATCCAAAGCCAAGCCTTGTTTTATGGAATGCTCACTCTTTGTTAAGC
Source organism: Stictonetta naevosa (assembly GCA_011074415.1). Lineage (NCBI taxonomy): Eukaryota > Metazoa > Chordata > Aves > Anseriformes > Anatidae > Stictonetta > Stictonetta naevosa. Next base: position 13,865,794 of record CM021701.1, read on the forward strand.
AAAGCTGTTTGGGCAAAAGAGCATGCTATTGATTTTTAAATTGATTTTTTTTTTTTTTTTTGGTACTTATACAGGATGGCTCACATATCACAAGGTTTTGTGAGGTTTGTTTCTTTGTTTTTGTTTGTTTTGTTTTGCTGCAGTTCATTCAGTGTTTTCTATAATAGACAAGATATAACATTTTGGGGTTTCTTCCTTCAGATCAGATATGTTCATATATATGGTTTTGGATTAAAGGTGTCTATCTATAGCTATTATTTACTAGTTTATTTACTATTACTAAGAAAAGAAAAAAAATAAATTAAGGAGAAAAGAAAACTTGTGAACTACAGTAGTACAAAATATTTGACAAAATTTCTAGTTCATTTGACAATTATATTTCAAGCTTCTCATTGTAATTATTATAATTATCATTAATCATCAACTTCCAGATCAAATTGAAACTGAACAGCGAAAAGGTCAAAGCTATGGAGAATGCTACTCTGTTTCAGAGACAATATATGGTATTAACATTTTACTGCCTCACTTATATGACAAAGACTGTAATGAAAACAGAAAATGCCAAAAGATTAATCTGCTCTTGTGGCGAAGATCATTATGGAAAACATACCAGATAAATTAACTCATTCTTGTAGCAGTCATAATTGTAACAATATTGTGTGTCATGATTGCAGAACCTCAGCTTTATTTTGAGCACTGTATGAGATAAGAAGTCCAGGTGGCTTTAAAGAATACTTTGAAGAACTATTTTAAGAAGAGTTCACAGTTTAAAGCATTCAAATTAGATTAGTCCAAACCATGCAATATTCATACTGTCTTTGTTTTTGTAGAATTGTCGCTGAAGTCTGAAAAGAGGAGTTCCTTATTCAAGTATAGGTATTTCAAAAGTCTAGGAGTTCTAGATACTTGACCCAGTGACAACACACATATATGTGTGTCTGTGTGTGCATGCGTAGCAGTAATAAAGAAAAATTGAGAACAAATCAAAATCAGTTACTAGTTTAATAACACATACCCTGGCAAAAGATAAAGGTGTACACAGTAGACAGAGTAAAGCTTAGCACACGAAATTTAGTTACCCAAAACAGAATCACAGAATATCCCAAGTTGGAAGGAACTCACAAGGATCAAGTCCAATTCCTGTCTCCACACAGAACCAAGCAAAAATCATACTATATGTCTTCGACTCAAGCAGGTTCAGTTCTATGACCCAGAGATCCTGTTCCAGGGCCTGACCACCCTCTCAGTGAAGAATCTTTTCCTAACAACCAGCCTGAACCTGCCCTATTGCAGCTTCATGCCATTCCCTTGGGTCCTATCACTGGTCATCAGAGAGAAGAGATCAGTGCTTCCCATATATAAGCATTGAAAGATAAGCTTTCCATATATAAGCATAATAAGCTTCCCATATATAAGCAGTACTTTCCACTATAAGCATTGAAACACCAGTTTCAATACGTACTCCTGTCCACACCTATGCTGATTTGCAAAACTGACAGGTTTCATTGTATCCTGGGTAAAAAACATAGAGGGTTGTAGGAGAAGAGGTAGGCTGTATTTTTGTTTGTATTTTTAAATTTGGACATACTGTCATATATGCCTAAACACTTTATCTTATTATTTACTGCTCTTGTACTCAAGTTCGTAAATGACTGAAATGGATTAAAATGCCTGTAGAAAGGGCAATGTCATCTAACCACTTCTTTTTATGAGTCAAGGGCTAGAAATTAACTGTCTGGTTTAAATGTCCTAACATTGGAAACAATCAGACTGATACATGGAAAGAAGGTCAAATATCTTGTCACTAGAACTCCATAGTTAGTGGAGTTCGGTATTCCTTAGTTGTCCAACCCAACTGAGATTTTGATTCAAAAAATTTAAAATTAAGAAGCAAATGCATATTTGATCTTATTGAATGTGTGAAATATCACTTTTATAGTGTTGTTATACAATTAAAACATATCTTCAAAAGCAGTTTCATTCATTCTCTTCCACTTCATACAACAGTGTGAATACTGACATCCTGAGAAGTGCATCTCACAGTATGTTCCATAAACTAGCAAAGACATTTGTAAATTCTTGCTTATATAACCACACAGCTGAACTGAATTGATGGTAATAATATTTACCTCAGATATGCCCATTTCATTTATATATATATATTATTATTATTATTTAATAGCAAAGTTTTGGATAAATTTAAGGTTTAATGCAGGGCAAGAGACATCCTTTGCACGTAAATTTTTGTACTTAAGGCATCAAAGTGCCACCGAAGAATAAAAAGTATAATCAGTTTGGAAGTTCAGCAATACTGAATGTTTAAATTTCCCATAAGCATTCCTGGGTACATTCTGTAATGGTATTAATTTCAGTAAACCCAGATAGATCAGTAGAATCTTTCAAACAAGGAAAATTCTACATGTGGATGCCTTATTAGTGAGATCTGTGACCTGACTTGGTAGATTTATAGTTGTCACCTGAAAGTCCTGTTCATGTTTAGAGGAACAATGGAAAGAAAAAATCTTGCATATGAGGTACAAGGCACAGTAGTTGGAAGAGATGCCACAAATGTAATACAGCAGGTATATTCTGGCTTTACAGATACTCCATGGTCTGTAGAAATATTTTCAATTAAACCTTGACATTTGTTGAACAATTCATTTATTTTGGCTACACAGGAGGGAAAGTATTTGGCCCTATAATCTCAAGCTTGTATTATAACTTCAGTTATACTGCCACACATAATTTATCCCAGCTCAGAATTTCCAGTACTATTCTTTTCATTTAGATTAATCTGCTTTAATATGCAAAACCCCAAAACAGTCCAAAAAACCTTCATTTGCCATAATTGTAATGAAGTTCAACAGCATGCATTACAGTAAGACATATTCATCATACTGCTGCAATCAGTGTTCTGTTGTTTTTTGTTGTTATTTAGTTTAGTTTGTTTGTTTGTTTTTCTCTGTTCTCAGTTATAGATCATATTTTCAGATTACTTTTACTGGAATGTTTTGTTTGGCATTCCTGAAGTCCTTCTAAAAGGATTTGATTGCTCAAATGTGGAAGTGTTGTCCTCATGTTGTTAGGCTGTCTAAAAGGAACACCCTTAACCTTGCAGCTTCCTAAGCAACGGGAGATAAATAAAATGGAGCTCAAACCAGTTACTTCTGCTTTTAATACCAAAAGTCAATCAGATGTAGTATCTACCTGCTGACAGTTTGGTAAATGACTTTTTTTCCAGGATACTGTGTCAAAAGTTAGGAATAGCTACCAACAGGAATAGAAATAGCTATCTCCAATTTTAGGCTTACTAACAACTTAGTTATTGCAAAGGATTAATTTGACTCCTTTTTGTACAATTTTAACAGAAAACAAGGGTTTCTGAGACAAATTATTTTGAGGTTTACTACATTTCCGGTACCAGTCCTTTTTTTTTCCCTCTATGGTAATAAAAAACTGCTATTTTTCCTTTTCATAAAACCTGAATACTAAATGAATTCATTTGCATGAGGAGAACTGTCTCAAAAGCAGTAAGTCTTAGTGTCCTTGGAGAGAAGGGCCTTATTCAGCATTCAGTGGAGGAACTTGAACTGCCTGAATCTGTCTCATTATATAGGCCATATGCAGTAAGCCACAGTGCCTAACAGCTGCTGGTGTTAGGATTAAGGGGAAAATATTTAATTTGATGCAGAATCGTGTGTGTCATGATTTCTTCAGTAGCTTCTACCTGCTCCCTAGGGTGCATGTTAGATATATGTCATAGTACTGAAATTATTTAATTGTGTCAACAAAATATGGTGATGTTTGTTTAAGTAAAAATTAGTTTTGCAATAAAATAGATTAGTTGGTGGTTACTTGACTGTCACAATGGCTGGTAGATACAAAGATAAAATGTTTTTTTTTAATCTCAGGGGAGGGTGGAAAATTATGGTGAAACCAGAGAAAATATACAGGATGTAAACTTGAATTAGTATTTCTGTTTAGTAAATCAATAAAACAAGACGTAGGTGTGAAGATTAACTAAGGTCATCTATCAAAAAGGCTTAGTGCTCCTATTCTTACCACCTAGTAAGCAAATGCCTTTAGCATGCTGATGCCCAGAAGCATGCAAAATAAAGGACAGAAACAGTTTTCAGTGCAGATATACTGCCAGTGACAAAAACAATAGAAGATGAGAACTGAGTAAGGTGATTCCCAGAATTTCTAAGTTAGTTAATACTAAAATTCCTGGGCAACAGCAACATATGAAGATAAATCTTTTCTATCTGCAGCAATGAAGAGTATATTTTATGCAGGATATAAAGAAGACAGTATATGTTAGATTTGAAAGTGGTGCAAATAAAATAAGTTAAGAAAACATAATTAAGTCAAGAAGGCAAGGTGTCTGGGCAGCTTGTCACCCTCTATCAGGAATTAGAACAGGAATCAAAAACATGCACTCTCATAAAATTTCAATCTGATCATAATCCTGAATGAATGGCTTTATAATATTTTCAAGTTAAGAACTATAAGAACATAAGAACTATAAGTTGAAATTAATTATATAAAATAGATTTCTCAAAAAGTAATTAATCTACTGAAACAACTCAAATTACTATTGCATTTTACTCCTTTGGTTGTAAAGTGTGGACTAGTTTCCCTCCAAGCAATATAGAAACACCAAAAAAACCTCTGTAACAGGTGAGGAGAAAAAAAAAAAAAAAAAAAAAAAAGTTATAAGAACAAGGGGAACAGCAAGTCCTATGTTGATAAGAAAGAAAATCATACTCAGGAGCATAAACTGCTTCTATTGCTTCCTCGAAGAGGCAAGTATCGACCTGACATCTGGATTCCTTCCTGCTACAGATTAGGTAACATACACTTTAAACATAATCACTTCTTTGATCCTGAGGATGTGCACTATTTTTCACAATGACGATGCCCTGATAAGAAGTCCTAGATGATGGCATTGCATGTGATAATGAAGAGTGAACATGTGTGATAATGCAACTGTTAGGGAGGAAAGGTATACTCAAGAAATGAATGATACATGAGATAGGCTATATGATGGCAAATCATCAGCTGCTCCATTCCTGCTTTTAATGCAGCAAGGCCAACAAGGACCAAAATTAATTGCCAAATTAAGCTACTCAGTAGTCTGCATCTACTGAATTACTGCTTTAATTCCAATTCCCAGTGGAGAGATTACCCATATCATAACTCTTACACTTGCTAGTGTGTTACTACATTTCTGCCAAAAGGTTGGAAAGTCTCCCCAAGACATATTTAAAGTGTGTAACTGGCACATTTTAAGGAAAATTGCACTTTGGCCCAGTGCATATGAAAATGGCATGGAGAGAACTTGTTTCTTTGTGTTGTGCTCAAGAATATACTGGATGTGAATTTTTCTACTTCTACTTCCCCTTTCTCCCTCCATCTATGAAACCAAAGCAGATACTTTTCCTTTTGTGCAAATTGCTCAGAGATCTCTGGTTAGAAAACGTAGTCTATGAGCTCAGCACAGTATTATTATACCCTAAATATATTGTCACCAGACACAGAGAAAAACTTTTCTTCAGCCGTTCTTTTTCTAGTGCCTTGCTTAGGCTTCAACTTTGCTTAAAGTTGTTTAAAAAAATGAAGTTGCTACAGTAACTAGAATAAAATAGGAGAGGAAATAAATTAAGTATAAATGTTCAATGGGAGAGGGAAAGACAGAAAGCCTCTTGCAGCTGAAGCACAGATTATAAATTAGTGCTGCTATGCTGCAGAACAGAACAATTTGGCAGAAGATCATTTTTGCCAGAAATAAAAGCCTACCCAAGCAATATTTTGATACATGCCATTACCCTCAGGGTGGAGCCTGGCAAAGGAATCAAGTTGTTTTGCATGTTACCTTTGAAATTGTGTGTTTTTAAAGCTTAGCTTGTGCTTTATTGGATACAGTTCCAAGCACACATAAAGGCATACTGTTAAAACAGCCCTAAATGGCTAAATGGTGATTTTATTTACTGTTTGATCACCTCCCCTGTAAGCACTGATTTCTTTCTAACTATTATAACTGTAGTTCCTTGCATTCAAAATGGTTCCCCAAGGACAACAATGAGAGCCAATAAATTTAAAGGCAATAGTGTGAAATGAAATATAAGTTTGGCCTTTTATATGTAGCAGTCAGCCACACAAAATTTATGCTTTAAGCTCTCAATTAAATAAGCAGCAAGAACTTTTTCTTAGTGACTAAACATCCTAATACTGTCCAATGTTTGGTGACACAGCTCTAATAGGCCACAGTGGTGCAATAAGAGTGACTAACAACTGGTTTGTGGGTTTTCTGATTACCATGTAAGCAATGTAGACTATGCCCCACATGTGAATGAAACAACCATTGTAACCATGGCAATTTGTAAAACACAAGCAAGAAATTAATTTTGGCATTATTTATTAACACTTCAAAAGAGAAAGTAGGATTAGGATAGTCTGCATACATTACTTACTGTTTGCTTGATTTTCTCTCTGCTCTCACCAATTTCCTTTGTTCCAACCATGCATCAAATTCCTTATGTTAGTTCAGGTGATCGCAATTTTTTTTTAAAAAAAAAATTTTTTTGAACACGTATTTTACAGCTGCAACCACACATTTATTCAAGCTTTTAACCTAGTGATTGACATTATCTTAACATGGACAAATAGTTCTTGCCCAAAAGAGATTCATCCTGATAAGATGAAGATTTCAGAAAAGGTTCTAATTTTTAATTTGAAATAAATGACCTGTTATTCAAAGGCAGTTGAATTGTTGTTGTCCATAGAAATCACATATTATTGGAATGTTTGATGTCTCCAAAATGATCAAATCATTTTTCATCACCAGATCCCAGTGCAACACAACACTGAGATAAGAAGCTGCAAGATAAGCATATATGAAAGTTAGGGGTAAAAAACATGTTAGAAAATTAAGATGTTGCTTATTAAAATAGATGAAAGCCTACAGTATTTGAATGTGTGAAACATAATTTAATATGTAAATCATAAAATATTTAAATGCCCTACCTTTATTATCATTACATATTCTGATTTTCATCAGTGTTTTAGCTGGCTGAAGTAAGAAACTTGCAGCACCTAAATCTACATAAGCAAAGTTCTAACAAAGGAACACAGTGTGGTGCAAATAGATAGTACTCACGAGTCGGATAAAAAATGTCAGAGAGATCACACCAGTGTAGTAATATCAGTAGGATTTCTGAGCCCATAAATATCAAGGAATACAGTGATTGCATACTCAGTAATATTGATAATATAGGCGTTAGTTTCTGCAAGAAAGAGTAAAGACTTATAATGATTACAACATGAACTATTTTAATAGTAGAGCTTTCTTCTCTTATTACTTGGATATACTGACACCATTTTAAAATACTGTTACTAGCCTAAGTGATTTCCAGTAAATTATTCAGAATTTCAACTTACTGTTTTTTTTTTAAGGACCAGGTTCAACAATAGCACAGCTATACAGTATTTTTTTAAAAAGGGATCATCAAATACTACCCTTTAAACATTTCAGTACTGAATTGATGCAGTGCCTTAGAAAGTAAAAACTGTACTATCCCTGACAACATTACCCTCAATAAATTATCTTCTTTCCCCCCTAACAATCCATAAAATCTTCCTTAGAACTGCTTGTACCTGGTTTTCAAGCAAATTATGTTTTATTTGGAAATGTGGAAGTTCGTATTAATAAATAGAACATTCCCCATAATGTATTTTGCAATAAAAGTTGGTTGAACTTACACATAAAACTGTATGAAAATGATTCAAATTAGAAGTAATGAACACTATATCTTGTCCAAAAACTTATCTGTAAGATTACTTAGCCTGTAAGATTTTCTATGTTTGAGTTCTTTTAAGTCTTAGCCCCTCTAATATTAATGTTTGCTGTTAATGATAACATCAAATTACATTAGGCACTGCTCCAAAAACATGTTGGTATCTCAGTGTTCTGAAACCTATGATGAGCTTTTTTGCAAATCATTTGTTTTCAATTATTTTAGAGAAAAATAAAATATAAAATAAAATAACATAAAATAACAAAATAAAATAACATAAACATAACATTATATAAAATAACATATAATAACATAAAATAAAAGTACAGCATTTGACTGAGAAACAATGAGTCCTGTTTTGGTTAGCTTCTATAGAGCTACTTGTTTCTGGAAATGACAGTTTCTCTTCCTATGCAGACCAATCAAAGAAGGATTTTTGCAGAAGCACTGCAAAATGGCTGGTAAAACAATTTAACACAGCACCTGTGCATGTTTCAGTGTGAGCCACAGTAGAACTCTCAGATTTTCAGACTTGTGCTGTCATTCTTTGACTAAAATAAGATGCTTTTCTACTCTCTTGTGATGTAATTGGTATCTGCTTTTCCCATCCACCCTCCAGGCTGAAAGAAACATCATTAGATATTGTTAAAAATGACTAACTCTAAACTGGTGGGGGGGAGGGGGAAGAGGAGGTGCAGGACGACGACAGAATAGGTCTAAGGTGGCTCCTTAGAATCATTTCTCTGCATCACTGATTATAATATAATTTTCCTTTTACTTTCTAGCTTCAAAAGTTACACATTATTGACTGATTCAAAGCCTCAGTTAATACTAAGAAAGAAGAACCTTTTGAGTAATTTGCAACAACAAAAATATATTCCTAATGAACCTTGAAATGAGCCTTTTTATTGAAGCTGTTCCTATACCTGAAAAGTAGCTCCATTGGTTCACACACTACTGCCTATTGTATATGGAATAAAAATCAGTACAATCCCTGACTACTGTATCACAGAAGAAGTCTGGAATAAATGGATTTTCAAAATGAGATTGTAAAGTTAATCTTAATCATATCTTAATGAAGTTATTTTTGTGTTGTGGTCTTTTAACATACAATGTGTGAATGTTGCATGCATGTCAGTCTTCACAGTGGTCAAAGCCACAAGGTTCTTACATTTTATCCTGATTTTATCCTTTAATCTCTTACCCTCTTCAGTGTTATGTTGTTATAAATTCATATATTCATAGGAATATATTTCATAAATTCATATAATTTCAAATAGCTAACAGCTTTGAGTTTATTAACCATGTTCCGGAACAGCTCTCTAGAAGGACTAGTATGGCAAAATAGTAGCTAAAATGGAATTAGATAAGTGAAATGGAACTAGATAAGTTAAAGAAAGGGATTAGATGATGTCGCCTATGATAGCAGGGACTTGATAACTCAACAGATTGTTTCTTAAAACTATACAGTATTCTCCATATGCCTGAGCTTTACTGACCCGTGCTTTCCCTTCCTAAAATTAAGCAAGAAACAGCCCCACAAGTCAAACTGATTTTTCTGAGTAGAGTCCTATTTTGGATCTGAACACTAACCCCAAGTTCATAAAGAATGTTATCTACCGTTGAGTCAAAAGACTCAAGTGTAAGATTGATCTATTTCATGCTTCTTTCCCATTTTGCTGCTCAGATGCTGCAAAGGATGAAACATCTGTTGCCACAGTCAGCTGGGAAAACAAAGGTGCCTCATAAAACATTGTCTCATGTTCTGTGTTCTGGAACATTTCTGGTTCCACATGCAATGGAGCTGTTGCAGACTGGATTTGGTGCATCTTCTATGATAAAGAATAGAGTCTGAACATAATTTTGGTTAACAAAATTATGCTACCTGGGAAAAAATATGCAATGTTTTGGTGTGGGTCACATATTATTGGCAAAAGCACCTGTTGCCTAGAAACAGATTTATTTCAACCCAGATACATCGTATACATTGGGTTGAATACGTACATACATTGGGCTACATATTAATTACTGAGCTACTTGTTTTCCAAGCTAGCAGTTTGAAGGTTTTTGTAAGTTTTGAGTATTACTCAAAAATTTTAGCCTGCTTATGCAATGTAGGTATTGTACCATAATCCCTTTAGAGATGCTTTTGCCTTGTCCTAGGACTGTGTCCTTTTTCTTTATTGGATACTTGATGTGCTTCAAGCAGACCTTCTAGAGATTGTTTATAGGATAACAGGGAAAAAAGCCCTACTTGGTCAGATCAATCATTCATATAGCTCCGCATTCAGGCACTGCCATTAGCAAAGGGATAAGCACGAGTGTGATCACTTTCCATCTGCCTTTGCCTTCCTGAAATGCCTGCATCCAAATTGCTGTATAAAGAATGTTAAAACATACATCTCTATCTAAGAGTGTAGTCTGAATTTTGGACCTGAATGCCTGAATTTGTTTCATCCCCTTTTGAACCTAAAGCTAGTCTGCTTCCACAACCTCTTGCAGCACAAGTTTCAGAAGTTCATTTGTAATTGCCTGTTTTCCAAAGAAGTGTTTTCTTTTATCTCTATTGTCTCCTATTGTTTTCATTGACTGTCCCACAGGTCTTGCATTTTATGATCTGCTGAACACATTTTTCATGCATTTTTGTGAAGCTCAGTAATATCTTCCTGCAACTTTTTCCTCACCAAACTGAAGATTTCCAGCCTTTCAGCAAATTGCATCTGATTGTGTTGATTTATTGACATGACTTTCAGCAAATGTCATCCAGTCCTGGTTACTTATTGACATCTAACTTGTCTGTTTATTCTAAAACTTACTATATACTTGCATCAAATTTATCTAGCCCCTCCGTCTTACCTGGTACAAATAACAACATTTCTCCAAATATCTTCAGCAGCGAAGACTAATACAGAACAGTTCACTGAGCTTCTTTATCATCCCTAAGTGCCCCTTTCACACTTTTATCAGCAAATAGTCCCACTGATTCCCTAGCTGGTTTCCTGCTTTTGATTTGAAAGGTTTTTAAGATCAGTTTGAGCATTCTTTGCTGGCACTTCAAATTCTTTTTCAGCCCTTTTAATTTCCTTTCCTGATCTCTTTCATGCAAGCTTTCCATTTCCTAAAAGTTTATTTTATTTTATTATTTTTTTTCCCCCTCCTGAGATGGTTTTGTTAACAGTTTCTTTTCTCAGTATGTTTTGCCTGTTAGGGTGCAGGGTGTTTGGACATTTTTTCTTCTTGATTTGAAGAACAAATTTTACCTGAGCTTTTGTTACAAAAATTTGTAATGGATTTCAATCCATTAATAAATTTCATGGATTTTGGACTGTCCTTTTCAGTTTTCTTTTTCTTTATGTTTTCCTTATTATGAATTTCCACAGCCACACGCTAAATTTATTTGCCTTTAGTTATTCCAGTAATACATATTACATCCTTCCTGTCCCTCGATTTCCCTAGCTACCTCCACCTTGCAGTTTCATCACTCTGTGTCAGATGTTCTTAAGTTTTTGTTTGTAGTTGTTATTTTTTCCCCCATTTTCTCTCTTCTCCTTATTCAAAATATTTATTCATAGTGTTTCATTCTCAGTGCCTGCTACCTGTGCAGATTCCTCCTACAGAGAAATTTTCCAGTTCTCAACAAACCTATTTCACTCCAGTCTATACTATTTCTTCATTCACATATTTAGGCTTCACATCTCTATCTACCCTTGAAGTCTTGAACAAATATCTGTCAGGTTTTCAAGGAATGTTTTCACTGAGGTCTTCATCTTTGCTCTCCTGTCAGCATCAAAATTTACCTTCCAAAACCTAAGAGTCAAGAAAACATATAATTTTTTCCACTTATTCATTCCTTAATTTCCCACTTGAATCTACTAGTAAAGACAACTGTTATCTGTATCATTATAGAACTTACAGCATTAGAGCAGTAAGTTTTGTGATGTTTAATATTTCATGTAAAAATCTTGAAACCAAGAAAAGGCAACCACTAATAAACAAATTAGTGAGTTCCAGCTAACTCAGATCTTAAGTTCACGTTAACATAGTTCATTAGCTATAATTTTGACTGAAGTATGAGCTATTGAGCTAAATATATGCCTTACTATTTGATTTTATATGATCCTTATTATGCAGTATATCAGAAAGACTCATCATAAAGGTCACTTCTAACTTTAAGAGCTACAATTCTAGGAATTAATGTAGGTGATGAGGACATATAGACATTGTTATTCTAGACCACATAGAACCAATAAATCTGAAGCTAGGAGATCTGGCATTCCATTACACAGGTGACGCTTCATGGAATTTCTAGTTCAGTCATCATGCATTGCTACTAGTTTATGTTAGTTTTGAAAATAAAGCAATAAATATAATTAATGATATGTCTTCTAAACCTTAAGTAAAACCAATGTGTATTAAAGGAAAAGCAGAGCAGTCAATATTGGAGATACCAGGTCCACCCATTCAAAGCAGAAGGTAGCTGATGCTTCTTTCCTTGTATGTCACAGATGTGATTTTATACTTAATCCACGTGGATCACATACATATAAAGCTGTTTTTTGAGTCCAAAGTCAGGATTTAAATGATTTGTGCTATCACAAACTGTAAGGAAAAATGACAGTTTAAAAAGCTGTTTTGACTAATTTACCAGTCTTCTTTTCTGCTTTTTTTTTTTCCTCTATGTAGATTCCCTGATGGTTTCTTAATGCATTCATGGTCCTTCTTACACATTAGCAGAATGGCTTGTTTTCCATAAAGCTCCAGGTTCTTTCAGCTAATATTTAAAGACAGTAGAATGTATCCCAGATATAATCACATTTGAAGTAAAATGCATTGGTGTTTAGGTATATATCTATGCTCTGTAGCTTCAATAACAAATTTATATCAAAAGGTGAGGAAGATCTTGCCCTACAAAAATAAAAGATGAGTAAGCTTTTATGAGAAAAAAAAAAAAAAAAAAAAAAAAAAGCAAAAAAGCAGCTGCATTTAGGCTGGGATATTGTGAACAAAAATGGCTCCAATTTTAAGTTGTGTTAATTATTCAGTATCTATAAGTGTTTTCTGTGGCAGTGGGGAAATGTGTCTTTATCAAATAATTTTTGACACATTCTGTTTTGTGAATGTGCTTCTGTATCAACCTTCAGAGACTATGTATTCTATGTATGTTTGATACTTGAGACTATCTATTTATATATATGTGTCATTCAGAATGTGGTGTGTCGTCGTCCCCCCCCCCCTTCTTTTTTTTTTTTAACTGTAGTTGTGAGGGTTTGGTCATTTGTTTGTTCGCTTTGAGATGAAGAAGTTTTTTTGTTGTTGTTTGCTTGTTTGTCTGTTTCCTACCTCTGGGCTAGGGATTTTTATAATTTTAATCAAATGTGGTTTGTAAGTAGAATTATTTTTCATGTCTCAGCAAGAAGATTAAGTAGCCTCTATACAAAATAGATTTTTTGTTTTGTTTTGAACTCATTAACTGCTACCCAAGATATCACAATCTATTTACCAAAACAGTTTTTATTACATAGCAATCTATAATTTTGAATACACTTTCATATCAATGCAACATATCCTTTGAATGATCTGTTTGGTAATATATCAGTATATTGGGAAACTATGAAACATTCCATTTTGGAAGGCTTGTATAACTCCATTATTTGTTTTCCAAACAAATTTAATGAGAAGAGCTTTCCAAGTTCCTAAAGTATATATTACCATATATGTAAACAATGAAAAAGAAATTTGGAAACATTCGTTTATTGGTAGCTATTGGTAGCTATCCTGAACTTTTGTTTTTTGTTTGTTTTAAAAAAAACATTTATGTAGTAAAAATGCAATGTACTATCTATTTACAATGCAAATATACAATCAGGTTAATTACTTTTCAAGAGACATTCATAAAACATTCCTTAAAAAGGAAAAATAAAAGCTAGCTTTTTTTTTTTTTAATTATCTTTTGCATAACTCTCAACTGTCTTGACTGATCAAGATTATGATCTCACTAATTCTTTTTCTTGCTATTAATATGACACATTCTTCACTGTGGTTGTAGTTACAAGAGTTTCTTTTGTTTTTTAAATAATATTTTTCTACTTTGTAAATTTCATCTGCTTTGAATTTGTCCTTTGGGATTCAGGGGTTATGTTCAAATAATAAAATTTGAAGTTCCTTCCATGTCTAGCTGTCTTGGACAACAATATGATTTTATGGCCATGTTTGGAAATATTCCCATCATGATCTGTAAATGTGTTTGCTGTAGCAGCACAACAGTAAATTTGTCTTCTCCTCTTGTAAAATCCTCCTGCTTTTGATAGGTCCATGCAGCCCTTTAACACCTGTAGAAGTCATTATATATAGAAATTATTATACATACACATAGCTTCCAAACTTTGGTTTGTTTTCTAGACCAAAAATATTTTTCATGCCCTAAAGATTCTATTATTTGAAGTCTACATTTACTTCTGTCTTGCTTCCCTTTATTTATTCTTTTAATAAATACTTTTCCCTTTAATAAATCTTTCTGTATTGCTTGAACACTAAACTCTCTCTAGGGATTCTCAACTGAAGCCCTCAGTGATGTGTTGGCACTACGCCTTCTTCATCAAAGAGGTAACCAAGATAGTTGTTCAGAGCTATGCATCAGTACTCCACATCCATTTTTTTTTCAACATTACAGAGTATTATTTTTCTTTCCTCTCTAACTTTGCTATTAATCTTAGATCATGTAATTTCTTTCTCATTATAATTCCTGATGTTTGTTCCTTTGCATTTTTTTTCTCTTTTTCACTTACAAAATGTTAAATTGTACCAACATTTTCTGTCAAAGGATATTGAATAGTAAATATAAACTACAGAAATACTTCAAAGTTGAAAATAAACTCCTGAAACAAATATTCTCATGTCCCATAAACAGGTACACATGGTTTCAGTTAATCATGCAAAAGTATACATAGCTGTTACTTTTTGACCTATTAAATTGAATCAGTTCCAGAGTGGGACTCAATTTACCTGACTTTCCCTTTCTAAAAGCTGACCATTCCACTTAATCTACCTATTGAGACTTCTCTATGACAAGTGGAGTGAGTCTGGTACCTCCAGAGGATAATTCATCTCCCTAAATGCAAACATCTAGGGCAGATGGAACATTTCTTTCACCGACTGTGCTTTCTGTGTGCTTGAATCATTCTAATAATAAGCTTGAACACTTTCCCAATTGTTGTCAAATTTTGATCTGAAATATCACTCTTGAATGAGCATGGACCAATGTCATAATGTCACTTTCCCATTTTTCTTCTTTGTCTGCTGGTTCTAGATAATGGTATTTTACAAAACTTATTTGTGCTCAATGTCACAAGACTTTAGATAGTTTCAGATTTGCAAATAAGATATGCAGCACATACAGCATATTTTTTAAGCATGCAAATATCCTGAGTTTTGAAATTATGTATTTATTTTTTTGACAGATCAGGTACTTGATGAAAAGTTCCTCTCAGTACCACACCAACAAGCTGAAGTCCATAAGTGAATTGATTTCTCTTTGCAAAACTAGTGGTGGAGACAAAAGCTACTTATATTCACAAAACCATTTATCTCCAAATAGTGTCATAAGAATGTTTTCTGTTAAACAGAAAATTAATGTGAAATAAGAATATTTTATACTCTAGGAAGTGAGAGACTTTTTGAATATGAGCCTCATTAAATTCTCATTATTTACAGATGAAACAGTTTGAATTATCTTCATTTTTTTCTGCTTTTCTCTTTCTTCCATTGTTCTTACTGGCAACATTTTTGTTATTTCAAGGTTCTGAATTTATACCGAGTATTTAATTGTCTTGATACCTTATAATAAAATATGCGTAGAATAGGAAGAAGTAGATTGCATTGTTTGAATCATTTCCTGAATTACAACAAGAAAAGAATTAAAGCAAAAATTAATTAAATAATAATAATAATAAAATATGTATTCTAAATGAAACTGGGGAATTAGAATTCCAGAGAAAAACTATATCTGTTTTCAGTCTAGTCAATAAATAAATAAATAAATAAATAGATCTTATTTTCAAACTCTTTATTCTTAACAAATCTGAAAACAATTTTCTTGTCATACTTTTAAGCAGTTGCTCATTAACAGTAGAAGTACTAGTCACTCAATTCAGACTTCCCTTTATTGAAGAACCTTTTTAATATATACACTAAAAAATATAAAAGCAATGCCATAAGAAAATAAGCTCATACTCCATATATGGATAAGGTATAAGTTTCTTAGGTATAAAAACATATAGTTTTAAAATGTAATTTTTGAACAATTATTGCTATCCATGATTACAATATGCAACTAAAGAATCCATGAGGGAACTATTGTCTAATAAGGAGCTTTCGGGTAATTATTGGAAATTTCTTTCTGAAGTAGTGAAAATGTAATTGTGATAAATAAAATCAATTAAGAACCAGCTTAATGAACTTTAAAAAGATTTCTTTAATTGAAACATTAAAGAAATCACACAGCAAACATCAGAATCTCAAAATAAGCTACATTAGTCAAAATTAGTGTAGGTTTGGTAATTTATTTACAGGATAAAAATGCATTCCCTCAAAAACTTATTCTCCCAAACCAACTGAGAAGTAACAGGAAAAGAAGTAGTGTAATAATTGGAAGGGAAACAAGAAATAAGGAACATAGTCAAGAAAACCTGGCAACATTATGATCATAAAGAATTTTGATGATACACTGATCATTTAGCCTTGATTTGTATTTTGAAGGTATCAAATGGGAAGTCCAAGACTAAGGTTGAATTGACCTTTGTGCTAAAACAGGCTTTTATCTTAAAACTAAAAATCTAAAAGTTAAAATTAATATTTTAATGGCTTCTGTAGGAAAAACTCCACTTGTTTTGGATCTTTCTTTAACCCTTTGGCTTCAATAAATGACAAATTTTTGCTAACTTTTCTTGTAAGACTCCAATTATCATTCAAAGGCTACAGTTACACAATTTTTTGTTATGATTAGATTATTTTCCACTCCTAGTTTTCTGAGCTTATGTTCTTCCATACAGAACTGCTTTTTTTCAAAATGGCTCTTTTTCCACTCACGTTTCTTACTGAGATCAAGGCAGCACATTATAAAAACTATTAACTGTTCATAGAAAAAAATAGTAATGCTTTATTTGTATGAATAATTTGCAATCATGATGCTGTAACTTTCACTTAGCATGTTAGTTCTATTTATTCAGGCTATAAGCCACTAATGTAAATTATATCAATAATCCTTATTATTGGTATTACTGCTACTATAATAGGCATTATTATAATTATTGTAATAATTATAATACTAATCTATAACAAAACTTTGGAACCAGACCTATTTACAGAGGGCTGTAGTTAGCATATTTGTGACACAGGCAGCTGAAATTGTTTCCTATAACATTCAAGGGCTGTATCACCTGTCCATCACATTAAATAGGACAGATGTAACAAAGTGCAGAATAACAATCAAGTTTAGAAATCCAACTGATGTCTTTAACAGTTTATTCTATATTGTATTTTCTAAAAATAGATTGCTTTAATAGCATGAAAGAGTACTTGTTGAACCATTTCTATTGCATATGAACAAAATAAAATTACACCAAAAATCATATACTGTGGTTCTGAACAAGATGAATGAAAAGTTCTGACACTTCAGAAAGTCACTGGAATAAACTCATGTGTGGTAACCTGTCACTGTATACAACTGAGAGAATCACAGAATGGCTGAGGTTGGAAGGGACTTCTGAAGATTTTCTAGTCCAAAATGACTATGAAACAAAGATGAGCAGCTGTATTTAAGACAAGAAAGTTGATGTTCTTAGATAAAAAGGTTATTTGCTCTTTGGGATTAATATAATTATTATGCTTTTAGTCCTAAGTAAGGAAAAAGCTTTATTTATTTTCATCTTGAATAGAAACTAAAAAACATATGTTAATACTTTATAGTTTGATTCTTCTAACTAGGCCTTGTAAGTACTGAATTGTGAATTCAGAAAAACTGTTTGGCTAAAAAGCAGATGACTTACAAAATGTAGTCCTCTCTAGTTTAAGCTTTTAATGAAGTGCATTTTATTTAAGACGTTTAGCTGCAAGGTTAGACAGAAACCAGTTTCTTTCATTTTAACATGCAGTAACTTCTAGAACCACTCACAGAAATACAGAAACACTGATAAATTCAGTGGAACTTCCACAGATCACCTAGTGCCCAGGACTGGGTCCAGTCAGGTTTTGAGTAACTCCATGGATGGAGACTCCAAAATCTTTCTGGACAACCTGTTCTAGTACTTGACCATCTACACTGTAAGGAAAAGTTTTTCTTATGTTTAAATGGAATGTCCTGTATTTCAGTTTGTTCCTACTGCTCCTTGTTCTTTCCCTGGGCACTACAAGGGTGGTGCCATCATATATACATGGATAAGATTCCTCTCAAGACCAAGTGATAATTTACTCATATGAACAAAAAGACAAACATTTCTAAGAAGCTAGAACTGGGGGCAGAGGGAGTTATATCAATAGGAAATGTCATGTTGAGTAGGTGCTTCTAACTTTGCAAGAGTAACAGAGTGAAACTTGGAGTTATTCTATCTGAACACAAATGAACATGGAATTTTTATTCTTTTATTTTTTTAACACTGGATTTCAAGCCTGATTTTAAATAATTACTTTTAATGTCAGTTCAAGAGGGACAGCTGAGAAAGGTCCTAAATTATGAAAACAAAATACTAGTAAAACTTTTAATCAGTCTGTTGAAGGAATGACTGGACAACGCATTATATGGGGTTGTAATTGTCCATGCTCTCTTTATTTATTTGTTTTTTCTTACTTGTTTTGAAGTTGCCATTGTCTTGTTAATCACCTGAAGAATGAGTTCAGCTTTTTGAAAGTCTCTTCCTGAACGTGTATAAGGTTTTGAAGCAAACCAGAGATAGCTTTATGTGTCTGAATCATGCCAGCCTGTACATCTGGCTATGTGGTGTTTTTTTTTGATTTTTGATTTTTTCTTTCTTTCATTTTTATCCAAAGAATGACTTACAATTTTCTTGCTAAGCAAGAGAAATCTGAATACTGTAACAGCTATAGTTCTCATGTCACATGCTTATAAAATCTAGTATCAGTAGACATTAAATACTAGATACTATTCTCAGAGAGGATGAGTGCAAATATACTAAATATTTATAACTCAGTGTACTGTATTTGAACAAAACTTGATTAGATGGAATTAGTACAAGGCGGAATGGTCTTAAATTAAAAGAAGATAGGTTTAGACATGACATTAGGAGGAAATTCTTTACTATGAGGACTGTGAGGCACTGGAACAGGTTGCCAAGAGAATTTGTGGATGCCCCATCCCCTGGAGGTGTTTAAGGCCGGGCAGGATGGTGCCTTGGCCAACCTGATCTAGTGGGTGGCATCCCTGTCTATGGCAGGGGAGGTGGAGTTAGGTGATCCTTAAGGTCCCTTCCAACCCCAGCCATTCTATGATTCTGTATGTGCTTTCAGGTTGATATGGCCTGAGTGCAAAGACAGGGAACACTTCCTGATTTCGGATGTGATTCTTGTCATCTGCAGATAACTGTTTGGCCTTCTACTGATGTCTATATATTAATCCATGCTGGAACTTCTCATTGGAAGCATTCATCACTTTCTTTAGCCACCTTCCATAAGAGAATCTATACCAAAGATCTATTTTAAGAGCCAAATAAGAAAACCCAATTTGCCTTTTCTAGCAATTTTTGTCAATATGCTCTAAAATTTTTCATAAGACGTAGAAGATTTGTGGTTTTGTGCTGAATTTACTATCATGTTGTATGTACATACATAATTCTACTTCATTCTCATTTTAAGCAATAATTTGATTCTACAAGGTTTACTAAACTGTTCTACTCAGGATCTAACATTTTCCTTAAGCTAGTTTATGTATTTACCACACTAAAGTTTTCCTATATATATTTTAACGAGACATTATATTATTTTGAAACCTGTCTATCAATTTTCTTGTTGCATTTATTTAGAAAGCTTTAAGGTATGCTGTCGGGTCCTTGTGTTATCTCCCAATCTGTCTTTCTCAAATGCTCACTTAAATATCCTCTTCTGGAAGAAAGAGGTAATATATCAGTTGAGCATCTCTGGAATTATCACTAGTTCCCTTTCACTCATTGGTAATCCAACAGGTACTGGAATATATGGTGGGCACACTTGCTCTTAAAAACAAAAAAAAAAACAACAAAAAAAAACTAATTAATTTAATTGTCAATCAATATGTCTTCTTTAAAGGAAGATAATAATTTTGTATATTGTGTTTGAAAAAGAATATAGCACTAGATTTAACAAGTTTGGGGGTCTTAATATGAAAGGAAAGGAATCATTAAAAATAATAATGATTTTGGGGAT
Organism: Stictonetta naevosa; assembly: GCA_011074415.1. Taxonomy (NCBI): domain Eukaryota; kingdom Metazoa; phylum Chordata; class Aves; order Anseriformes; family Anatidae; genus Stictonetta; species Stictonetta naevosa. The sequence continues at coordinate 13,885,998 of CM021701.1, forward strand.
TCATACTCCTCTTTGTAATGAGAAATAGATTGTATAATATGATCAATATACAAATACAAATAAAAACCTTGATAAATACTCCTACCTTTTTTGCTTCACCACCAAGATAAATGACTAAATATTTGTACATTTTTGTACTTTTTTTTTCTTCTTCATGAACTTTTATGATCTGAATCATACTGTTTCCATAAACCTGAACACATGGTTGTAAAATACTATGCTACGCTCAGAAAATCAACAGTTTGAGAAAGCAAGATTTCATTTACAAATCTGTGCCAGATAATGGAGGCACAGATATGTATTTTTTATTTTATTGTTGTTTTCTGAATGAGCCCAAGGTTTTGATATTTCATTCCAGGGTTCAGACTGTTATTCATAGACAATTCAAAGTCCTCAATTCAATTTGTTATATTGGAGAAGTCCCTAGAGTGAATTATAACTTTATGTTCTGTCTTCCCTCTTACATTTATAATTACCATTTGTGGTTTTACTGCATATTTGTTTCAGTGGTTGTCTATTGTCATATAAAGCATACAGTTAAATAGCTTTATGGATTATAATGTCTCAAATAAAAATATAGTTGTAGAGTCCCATGGTAACTAAGAAGCAGTAAAGAGATTTTTTAAAAAATATCTAAAGTCCCAACTTGCACACGACTTATAGAAAACATTTTGAATATGCACCGCTTGTCATGTATCCATATGACATTTTCTATTAAAGATGTCACTTTCATTATTTTTTATTTTAACTGAATGGTGATCCTTAGTTCAAGTACCCTGCCCCTGATTATAATGAATGGTCTTACTTTAAATGAAAATTTGCTCCTGTCACACAGAAATCTACTATTATTACATTTTATTGAAATAATTTATTAACATCAAGAATATTAAATGAAGACATAGTGGATATGGATTTTTTTTTTTTAATCTAGTTAAAGTTCTTTTCTCAGTTATTCAGAAGTCTTACTAGCTATGCTGGAAAAACTGCTGCTCTGCTGAAATATTAGAAAAAAAAAAAAGAAAAAAAAAAAGATGAGAAAATTTTATATTTATATGAAAATTTTGTTAAGGCTCCTTTCAATTTCATTTTATTTTAGATTGCTATTGATTTCTTAGAAGTGAAAATTAGAATCTCCAAACTATTAGCAAACTGAATACTCCCCAGACACTAAAATTGCCTAAAAGTCAGTGGAGATTTAAAGTACAATAATTTTGTAAACTATTGTATATTCAATTTGTTATGTTAGACAAAACATACTGTACAAGTTCATTGGTTTCACATTATGGCTTTCCTAATGGAAGTAAATTCTGCATAAATCCAGTCTCCTGCTCAGTCTCCTCCTCAGATGTATCGGCAGGCTGCTATCATCTCCCTTTGAAGTCTTCTTCAGCCGAGCAAACCCAATTCTCTCAAGTATTCTCCCAAGACAAGTGCTCCAGACCCCAATAATCTTGGTGGCCCTCTGGAATCTAGTAATGTTTTTCCTGTAAACTGAACCTGTTTTCTTAAAAACTGAGACCCAAAAATGAATACAGTATCTAAGCGTGGGCTAGTGAGTGACAAGTGGAATACCCCAGGCATCAATACCAGGTCCAATCCCATTTAATATCTTCATTAATGTTTTGGATGATGGGGTAGAGTGCACCCTCAGTAAATTCACAGATGACACAAAACTGGGGGCAGTGGTTGACTCACCAGAGGGTCGCACATTCATCCAGAGGGACCTTGAGAGGCTGGTGAGATGGGCTGGCAAGAATCTCATGAAGTTGATCAAGGAGAAATGCAGAGAAGTGCACAGGTGGAGGAAAAACTACAGGCACCAGGACGTTCTGGGGCCCAAACAGCTAGAAAGTAGCTGTGCAGAAAAGGACCCTGAAGTCCTGGTAGACACCAAGCTGAACATGAGTCAGTAATGTGCCCTTGCTGTTAAGACAAATAGAATTCTTGGCTGCATTAGGCAAAGTACTGCCAGCAGGTCAAGAGAGGTGATCCTTCCCTTCTACTCAGCAGTGCTAAGGGCACACCTGTAGTGCTGTGTCCAGTGCTGGGGCCCCCAGTACAAGAGACATGGACATACTGGAAAGAGGCCAACAAAAGGCCACCAAGATGAGTAAGGGACTGAAACATCACTCCGTACTGGTAATGGCTGGGATGGATTTAAGTTTCCCTGCAGCAGCCCATATAGTGCTGTGCTCTGCACTTGTAGCTAGAACAGCATTGCTAACACACCAGTGTTGCTGTGCAACCCTGGCACAGCACCAGGACTCCCTCTATTCCCCCCCCCCCCGCCCCCCCCCCCAACCTCAAAAGCCCAGCAAGAGGTGGGGAAGGGACACCAGGTAACTGACCTAAACTGACCAGAGGGATATTCCATGCCATGTGGTTTCATACTCAACAATGAAATGTGGGAAAGGGGAAGGGGGGGGAGGGGGGGTCTCATTATGAAATCGTCTGTCCTCCCAAACAACTACAATAGGCATTGAGGCCCTGCTTCCCAGATTGTGCAGAGAAAAAACAAACAAACAATCAAAGCAAAAAAAAAGCAGAGAACATCCAAAGATGGGGGAAAGATATGATGGCATTGCTTTACCCTAAATAAGTTGATGGGCAAAACGGATTTTTATTAATCTATAATGCATGTTTAATCTTTCACACATAGCTCACTTGTACCTTTTCTACACAACTCATTTGGAAAAAAAAGATCAACTTAAAAATCAGATTGAATATTGGGTTTTGTTACACTTGATGACACTTGATGAGGAAATAACTCAGGATTTTGAGTACAAAAGGAGATGTCAGCTAGTTCCACCTAAAATAAATTGACTTTTTAATATCATCTTTTAGAAAATAAAGGAAATCTCCCTAAGGTTGGACTTTGTTGCAGTATCACGGTTAGTATAAATAAGTATATTATTCCTTAAACTTGTTTTCTGCAGATGATTAACTATTTATTGTGTCAAAGGGTTTTTCAGGTTGATAGTAAACCACATTAGAAAGAATCATTAAGAACTCAGTAAGAAGTTCTTACTTCTTAAGAAGTACTTACTTAAGGTGTTCTTATTTAAGAAGTACTGAGGAAGCTTACCTCAGTAAGAACTGAGGGAAACTCTGTAGTTGTGTTGTGTGTCATCGTCACGTGTTGTGTCCCCCCCCAATATTTTCCTTAGGATTTCTCTTGAGAAAAAGGAAATAACACAAAGTAAACACAGGACAATACGTTAATTCAAATTACATGATAATTTGTTATGAAGGGTCAAACTTCTGATTCCTCCACTGGCAGAATCTGATGATGAATATAGTCATGCTATATTTTCCTCAACAGAGGTAAACATCTAGTTGACTTAAACTGTAGGTTTTTCCTATGCCAACCATTTTGTTTAATACATTTGTGAAAGATACTAAAGTTCAATATTGATAAATGTAAATTTTTTTTTTTAAAAAAAAAAGAATCAGAATAGAAAATTCACATAAGAACTCAGTGTTTCTTGGCTTTTGAGGTCCTTTTCTAGGTCCATTTTTAATGCTGTAATATGACTCTATCACAGAGAACTGAACATTAAAGTTTCCTTTTCCTATCAGCATTCCTGTATAATAGGAATCCAGGAAGGCCTAGTCTAAGTGAATTGTAGTTCTGAGGGATTCAAAGAGTGGTAGTAGTCAACTTTAATATCTATATCACTGATTGGAAGTGAGATTAAAGGATTCATTCTACTTCTCCACAGATCAGCAATATGAGCTGGATAAAAACACTGAACAAGTGTTAGAGAGGCACAAATCCCATGTTCAGTGTGCTGATTCAAGTAACTGCAGAAACATCATAAAGAAAGTATCATCCTTCCTGTCTCCTCGGTTAGTTAAGATTTGTTGAAACATAAACAGAAAAAAAAAAAAAGGAAGAAAAAGAAAAAGAAAAAGAAAGAAAAAGAAAAAGAAAAGAAAAAGAAAAAAAAAGAGAAAAAGAAAGAAAAAAGAAAAAAAGAAAGAAAAAGAAAA
>CM021701.1:13913409-13930559 GCA_011074415.1 Stictonetta naevosa
AAAAAAAAAAAAAAAAAAAAAAAAAAAAAAACAATTTCAGCTGAAAAACTACAAACTAGATGCAAAAATAAATAAATAAAATCATGTACAACCAAAAAGTACATTGATGAGAGTAATAACCTAGGATCACAGTGCAGATCACAGGAGATTCTTATGTGGTGTGATCAAGAGCTTCATTAAACACCTGAAATCTTAATTTTTATTTCCTTTTTTTGATTGTTTTTGTTTGTTTTGCTTTTTACTTTGTCGTTGTAAAGTCTGGCTTCTATATTGATTTCTTTTCTCTCAATGTTTCTTTTCAATCAGTCTGTTCCAAGTTCAAAATACAGACACTTACAGCTATGTTGTGCTTCCTATTATAATCCTAGAACCTATTATGTCACTGAAGAAGAGAGGGAACAATCAACTCTTTAAATTTTGTTGTGGAACTGAGACAAAATGCAAAGCTCAATGTCCTCTAATTTACAAGAGACTCTGGCCAGAAATTTATTATAGGTCAAACATTCATTTGTGGTCTTTTCTGCTACAAAATTTGTCAGTTTCTGTCAGATAAAAAATATATATATATCTGGATTCATCCCTTCACGGATTGAAAGTTAATTGTGAATGGAAAAAAAAAACATCATTATGTTATAGAGAAAGCTGTCTGTGGAGACTTGCAGAAAGAACTAGCCATGCTGATTGTGTGGATGATAAAATGGCAGACAGAGTTCAATTTAGATAAATGTGTTCTGCATGGGAAAAAAAAAAAAAAAAAAAAAAAAAAAAAAAACACCTAGCTATATATTCGCAAAGATGAGCTACGAACAAGCTATTGCTAGTCAGATAAGAGACCTCAGAATTATAATAGCTCTTAAAGAATATCAGAACATTAATTCTCAGTGACAAGTTAAAAAGACAATCTGAATATTAGGGAGATCAGTAGAGACCAAAGCAGAAAATCTAATTATAGACTAACTGTGGAAATCAGTAATGTGCCTATCAGGAGCTATTAAACATAAAGACATAACCTTTGAAAGAACTGAACTGTGGATCAAGAGATGTTTTTGGTATCCCTCTTCTCATAGCTCTTTCCTACCATCACATAGTTGTAGACTTTGCCTTGGTGCACTGTCAAGTGCTAAATCATAGCCTTACAATCAGTCTTGCATGGATGCACTGCTGTGCCCAGCAACATCAGTTAGGTCCTGTACCCTTTTTTTAACTTCAAGATAGAGCAGCTGAGCTGCCATCCAACAAATTACTAGATGGACAAAAGCAGTTGCCTTTCATGGCTGGAGTCATAACTCACAAAGTACATATTGGTAATGCTATCACTCAAACACACTGGTACTCTCATTGATGATTTAGGGAATTTTAAAATCTAATTTCTATATATTATTTAAGATTTTTTTTCAGTAAAATTTTCTTTCTATGTGGATAAAAGCAGAATAAACAGAATAGAATTATTACTAAACAGAAATATTCCTAAACAGAATATTTCCATTTTCTCTCAAATTAAGGATTTTTATACTGTCACAATTATCTCTCAGGCCTAAAACATTTGCTTATGTAAATGAATTCTGAATGTCCTAAATTTTGATAAGGAATAATACTTGAAAGTAACATTTTAAATTATTTAAATGCATAAAAATTTGTTCAATTACCTTCTCAGCTTCACTTACAGGGTCCTGTGGGTTTAGGGCTTTTGTGAGGTTTTTCTTTGTTTTTTGTATAATTTCTTACAATAAATCTGGCAATGGTTTAGCAGTTTTGCACTTTGCCCGCTAGAGGGACTTTACAGGAGACTTTCTGCAATATGGAATGATATATGCAACGTATCTTGTGTTCTTTTATCAATGTATCTTATGTTCTTTTGATGTTCTTCTGGATGTATTTTTCTGTTTCCAGGCTGCAGCTATGGAAAAACACCGTAAAAGTGTAGGAAGCATGCAAAACATCAGAATAAATAAATAAATAAATAAAGCTTTCTTAGTCTTTATAAAACAAATGAAGAACCCAGGCCTATGCACATTTATAGACACAATTTAACACTGCTATTTCATTTATTTCTGTTAGCAATGCTAAGTGTTTGCCTTTTTTTTTTCTAGTATTGCCTTAACAGGGAAAAGAAGCTTGTCATGCTTTGGAAATCCTATATTGTACACCACAGAATGTGGAGGTCATTGGTGATATACAATTAGAATCTACATTTATGAGGGGAAGGCATATCCCTGTCTGTAGATATATCAAAGTATTCATATTTTACCATAAATATTCTTTTTTTTTTTTTTTAATACACTATATGCTTCTCAACTGAAAATAAAATGGAAATCCTTATCATGATATTGTTCTGTTGACTGATATCTCTAAATAAACAAAAAAAAAAAAAGAAAGAGGACAAAAAAAAAAAAAAAAAAAAAAAGAAAAGAAAACAGGGTAGGAATTATTTAAGTCCATATATTTAACATAGAACCTCTGCTGTAGTTCTATTGAATGTTATTTTATGTTGTGCTTTTTTATGAAACAATGAAGTTTAATTGAGCTTTGCAAGACTACATCTCAGAGAAACGTGGCTCATTACGCAATGCATAGGCCTATTCAGTATGATTGGGCTCCTCCCAGAGTAAATTGTTAGTGTGGTACTTAGTATAATTATAAAGTACAAATTATAAGATCCAGAACACTGGTTTTCACTGTCTGGAATACTTACTATCTCTTTGTACCAGATGACTTTCAGACAGAGCATCACAATCTGAATTTCCAAATACTAATCCAAACAAGAGTGAGCTTTAAAAAGTTCCTTATGCTTTTACAGTGTTATGCTCTTGTTAGAGTGAGCCAGCAATGGGATTTTTCTGCTTTGCTGATTTGGGCCAGCAAAACTGCAGTATATGTTCAGTTTAACTCCTCTCAATCTTATATCAAGTACCTTTTCAGTAAATAAAGTTACACTGTGTATTTTAACGTTATATGCACATTCCTTTTCATTAAAAGATTTTTTCTTCAGTGCTATTGACAAAAAATGTCTCAGATTTCAACTTTAGTTCCACCTAAGCAGATTTGGCAATAGAATTTGTATCTTTATCATTTTAATTAAACATTATTCCTATACCCTTTTCAAAATAATTTAGAAGATATAATTATCACTGGTGGTTCCACCATCCCTGGATGATCAGCAGCACAGTACAATCTTTTTAAGAAAAGAATTGAAAAGAACAAGACTGAAATCCATTCCTATTCATCTACATAAGTAGGTAGTAAGCTAGTTTTGCTTGGATATATATTTAATGATTAGTAACAGTCTTGTATTCTATGCCTAAAAGATTTTTAAAATATTTTTGTAGAGATATTCTATTGATGTACATGTTTGAGGTAATGTATGTGCTCTCACTAATATTCTCTGTTAAATGCTTGGAGAAACAAAGGCACTTTTCCACAAGAGGGGGCTCATACTCCTTACTAAGTGAAGCTTTCATCAGGAGTCAAAGTTTGGCATACCCCTTCCAAGTGATAATTTCTAATTTAACAATACTTTCTCATTTAGCTGGACCCTTTATGAGACACAGGAAAGACAGGCAGTCAGGGAAGCTACCAGCTTCTCCACTGGTGACAGCAGTGAGACCATTGTGAATGAGAAAGTGTTCAGTTTCCAACAGAACATATCCATGAATTGTTTCTATAAAATGAGAAACTCTGGGCCTAGCCAGCGCATAGTCATTAGATCTTTTTAAAACCAAACACTCAATAACAATAATCTACTAAGAAAACCTAGCTTAATTCCTCGGAGCTTACACAGCTGTTCAGCACACAGCAAGGGGTGAAAACTCCAGCAATGAAAGCAGTTTTATTACCTCAAGAAATGATGGAGATTCAAATCTTATTTCTTTCTGAACTTTTGATCTTAATTAACTAAGTAGTAAAAAGTCAAAATTTCCCACATATTTCACATTTCGTTTATAATGTATCATCAAATTAAAATATAAATAACATTTCATCAGAGTAAAAATGAAAGAAAAACTGTTTCAAACAAAATCTGTCTAAAAACTGACTGGAGACCCATGCCTTCTTTGTTGTGACACAGAGTTATAAGTACTTAGACTCATGATAAATTCCTTCTTTTGCTATTATTACTTTAGTACTTCTATCATTAGTATTTGCATTATCTTTTCATTAGAGAGACTGTTATGGTTTCTTTCTCCTAAGTTAGGACTATAATTGTGTGAAAGGGCTTTGATCTTTCTAACATGGCAATTTGTACCAGTTTGTACAAGCTTGAAGGCTTGAAGGCCCATGTCTGAATAATTTAAGGATACATTGGTGACTGAGTTAACAAGTACATTTAGAAAAATGTACTAAATAAGCAGTATTTGTTACTGAACATCTTCATAGGCTTTGAATAGTTCTTGAACTCTCAGTTTAATGTACATAGTCTATTTTCCTTTTCTCATATAGACTTGAACATCTGGTCATCTGTAAATTAGTAATGAGTCAACAGTTTTTGCCCATAGGTGTTATCCTTTGAAAGTACATTAAAGACAGGAAAAAAAAAAAAAAAGAAAAAAAAAAGAAAAAAAAAAAAACAACTTATTTTTCTTAAGGATTTAACACATAAAATATAAGCATACAACACTTAGAGCTACAGTGATCCATACTGTGCAGAGAATTCTGTGTGCTAGTAGTAAAAAGAAATTTCCTATGACTCACACTTAAGTAAAATTAAAGTATTCAGAAAGATATAAAATAAAGCCTGGAGTTTAGAAGAGGTGAAGAAGACAGAGTAGACCAGAGTGACACATTGCCACAACACCTGACTAGTCAAAGCTGGGCCAATGGAAATGTAATGCAAATTTTCAGAACAGAATCAATACTTTAAAGAAATATCTATAATGTTTGTAAGTACAGTCATGCTTTTAAGTTCCACAACTGCCTAACAGCTTTGGCAATGCACCAGCTAAATGGACAGACCTTGGTAAATATTTGCATTATAGGTTACAGCAGAGCTGCTCATTCTCTGTGTGAACTTGCACAGGCTGTACTTTGATATTAGAAAACATTAGAAACTCAACGTGTTTCTAATTATAAACTGTGCTAATAAAATGGAAAATGTAAGCATTAGACAAACAATCGGAGAACTCCAAGTTTATCCTCAAAATCCCGTTGTGCTAGTTTTCATTGCAGTGTTAAATATAGAATGGCATGCTGAAGAGCTGGGACTCATTTTTTTTCCCAGTACTTGTATAAAGGCTAACTTTGGACTTGAGCTTTATGTTTCACTATACATTTTTACTTTTGAATTAAAGTTATCGTTTAATTTATGTATTTTTAAAACAAAAGAGCATTAGAAGGAAATGGATGGTTTGTCTGAATATCGTAAATATTATCCTTCGTACATACCATTTCAAGACTGCTCTAGTGTCAGCTGCTCAGGTAATGATTTTAGCATACTAAACTTTGTTGTTAAGTTCTTCAGAATGTTTTTAGCATGAAGTAGAGTGTTGTGAGAATAGATCCCTTAACACATTTTTCAGCTTTGACAGACATCAGGTCTGATAAATAGTTCTATTGGGGACTTTGCAGGAACCAATTCATTCATAATAACCATCTTTAAAATGATATTACATAAGCTTTTTGAAAAGCTGTGATATCAACATTTTCATGTAGCTGAGGATATAGCACTGAAAGTCACAGTGCTCAGAATCCTACTTTATGCACAATAGCTTTGTCTTTAGTTTCCTGTTTAATCCATGCATATCTCTGAACTATCTCAAGTCCATGTCCTCAAAGATTTTTATGTGACTAGCTTCCACCAATACCCTAAAATTCTATTAAGATCCAGGCTTGAAAGTCTAAGAACAACTCTGCTAATTCTGCAGGAATTAGAATGTCTTTTGTGTGCAGTTGAGACATAAAATAAAAATCTATTTTGAAACAGTATACTTCTTTTAAGATGAATTGGGTGTTGCACCTCACCCACTTAACCTAGGCCTAACCCTGCCTAATTCAATACGTGTTCTGCTGCAAATGATACTGCAGACATGGCAAAGTACAGACACTGAATTCAGTTACCTACAGAAACAAAAACAAAAAAAAAGAAACAAAAAACCACCACCAACAACAAAACAGGAAGCTTGAAATGAAAGGCACAAGGCCAGTCCACACCTACAGGTATTGTAAAAAATTCAGTCTATGAAGTGACTGTGGTTTGGCAAATAATAGGTTTATCCAAAATTTATTGTCCCTTGCATTTCTTGTTTCCATGACTTGATTTGCACATTAAATCTCTAACAAAGAAAAATCACTAACTGACCAAATGTAGTAGACACTGGTCAACAACAAATTTATGCAAACGCTTCTGGATAAGATGGTCTTAATTAACATAAGAGATAATGCACCTCCATCAAAAGGGAATCTGCTTTGATGGTTAGGGGACTGGATCATCCCTCACACTAGGAGAGGCTGAGAGAGACAGGCATGTTTATCTTGGAGAAGAAAAGACTGAGAGGGAATCTTAACAACATATACTAATATCTGAAGGGAGGGTGCCAAGGGGATTGGGTCAGACTCTTCAGTGGTGCCCAGTGACAGGACAAGAGCCAATGGGCACAAACTGAAACACAGGAAGCTCTGGCTGAATATGAGAAAATTTTTCTTTAAGGTAAGGGTGACAGAGCACTGGAACAGGCTGCTCAGAGAGGTTGTAGAATCTTCTTTGGAGATACTCAAAACCTGCCTGGATGCAATCCTGTGCAAGGTGTGCTAGGTGACCCTGCTTGGCTGAGGGGTTAGACCAGATGATCACTAGAGGTCACTTCCAACCTCAACAATTCTGTGATTCAGTGCTTCAGGTCTTTTTTAAACATTGCATATTATATATAAATTCTTATAATATGACAATTACGTATACCTCATTTTCATCCATCATAAACTTGTATCAGAATCTTAGTCCAAAATATCCTAATGCTCTATAACCAAAGATGAATGAGAGGAAAGGAAGAAAGAAAGGAAAAGACAGAAAAAGAGAAAAAGAGAGTGCCACATGGTGGCCTGAGACCTAAAGAAGATAAGGAACCCTTTTCCATTCCCCCTTCTCCATTACAAATCCTACAAGCATTGTAATAATAATAATAATAACAGCAACAACAATAACAACAAAACAACAACAATATAAAGTGTTTTGGCTTTAATAGGAATTTATAAGGAGATTTTATTCATGTTTCAGAGGTTCATTTCTGGTACATACAGCTATATTATAAATATGAGGGAATTAATGTTTTAAATATTTATATCATGAAATGTGTTGTCAACAGGTATGTCACAGATGAGGAGTGTCATTTTAATCTTGCAGAACTTCTAGTGAAGGAAAGAAAAAAAAAATGGCAGTGAATCCCTTTCAAAGTCAAGACTGCCTGGATGTGGTCCATATGATGACATTTCTTCCAAGGAACAGGAATTCCAGTGTTAAATTCTGAAATGAGTAACTAACCAAAGTACTTGGCAGGAGCAATGAGTAAAGAAGAGTAACCGACAAAAGAGAGCCAATCAATGCTATGCATTGCTAACTTTCAAAGCCAGTAAGTAGCTTCTTAATCACAGCCTCATCTGAAACAGGTGGTAGAGTACTCAGATTTATCTATATGCCAGTAAATAAATAAATAAATAATCATTTAAATCATTTGTATAACTCTGATTTTTAGAATATAGAGTAAAAAGGTAGAAAGCCACTTACATAAGCACTAACACAAAAAAGAAAAAAAGAAAAAAAAAAAAAAAGAACACCATTAGTAATATCTGTTAGATCTGTTAGTAAAGAGGGAGAGGAAATAATAGGGATTTGAATATTTTCAGTTATTTCTCTTATAAAGTTCTTCCTATTGTAAAAATCATCATTTATTTGTGAAGTGTTGGAAAAAAAATCTTTTAATTTTCACTTATTGAGTAAAAATGCCCTACTGTGCAGTACAGAACTCTAGAAACTGATTTTTCAACTTTGTGATGGCAGCTGTGGCCTAGCAGAGGTATTACATGCTGAAAATTGAAGCATCTGACTATTCTATGATGCAAAATACCACTACAGATGCCACTGAGCAGTGTATAAAGTATTATACACCACAGAAACACAATGATTTGGTACATACCTGAATTCTATATTCAACATATGAATACTTGAAATTAAAAATCTGTGTACTGAAATTTAAAAAATAATTATTATTTTGGTGTTACATATTTTAAGCTAACACAAGGAGAAGGATTTCTAGTGACATATTTCAGCCAACTCTGTTGTACTTTTTGAAATACAGCAAAGAACTATTCAGAGAGGCCAAAAGAAGTGCTGTTTCTGTCACATCCAGGAGATGGCTGTCTGAAGTAGTGTGCCCATGAAGGGCAGAGATGGGCAGAAGATGACCACAGTTATCCAGAAAACTCATGTAAAGGCAATTGCTCCCCCTTTTTAAAGGATGCATGGACATCTTTTAGCACTATGAACTGTGAGGAAAAAAAAAAGAAAAGCAGTCTTCTTCTTCAATACTGAACAAAGGAGATACCATAGTAAGAAAAGCAATGCTACAATTCATTTCAAATATTTGTAGTACTTTTGTATTATTCAGTGTCTATAGGAACATGCCAGCTTTCATAAATAAATAAATAATAATTAAAAAATATTCTAGCTTCTGCAGCTGCCAAGATAAGCTAGAACACATGACCTCAGTGAACCTGAAAGATTCGCAGGCAGTGAGCTAATTAAAATTCCATCCACTCACTTCTACAAACTGTTTGCTTTTTTGTTTGTTTTTGTCTGATGATTTTATGACACCTTAGTCATGACTTCTGAATGTTCAAGATGAGCAGCACCAAAGCAATTCTTTTCCTAATGCTACATCACTTCTCTGCACCACTGCCCAACACCTGCTGAGAATCTTCCCCATCTTCCAGAGTAATTTTTGGCAAAAATAAAAAACAACAACGCCATCTCTTTGTGAGGGAATGTAGTGAGGCATGAAGTACCTCTGTTCCTGCTGTGGTCTTTGCAACATGAATTTGGGATAGGATGAGCAATGACGTTATACTCTTTTCCTGATGTGTACTCTGACAGAAATTTTATACCAGGACGTATAGTGGGCCTGCCAGGACAGAGGCACATGTGTCACTCTTGTGGTCCTAGATTATATTCCTTCAGTTTAATAGATTTAATGACTTTCTGGTTTGAAGCAGGTGCTGTTAGTGACAGGTAGTGCTAACAGACTGGGAGACAGTCAGGATTCACATAGATTCTCTGTGTTTTTGTTGTTGTTGTTGTTGTTGTTGTTGTTTTTTAAAAAAATCTTTTTATAATGATAACTGTATTTGTAAGTTCTGAAACAGGGACACCTTAAGCTGCTGCCAAGGAATGCTTCTACACTCTCTCCATTGGCAGGATAAGCTGTTAATACTGACTTTCATGTTTAACATATTTGGAGTTAATTGGATTGCTTCTCCGCCTTCCACTTGCAATCAGTGATTGCCTGATGACTCTGTGCAGTTATAGCTCATTCATACAGCCTATCACTCATATCACTGATTGCAGGAGAGTCAACTTCCAGAACACAAATGATTTCTGTGTTGTTTTAATAGTAGTTGGATAGATGGAAAAGATATCTTTTGTGCTGTAGTGCAATATTATGAGCTGAAATTTCTCAGGGGAAATTTATGTTGTCTGAAATTATGAAATAAATGGGATACTGCATTTTTGAGATGCTTTGTTAATTTGTCTTAAGAGATCCTTCTTTTATTTTCTCAAGCTGATGAGATGCATTGAATTAAGACGTGATGAAAAGCAGATCACCTAACAATCATGGCTCTTCAGGAAGACATAAATGTGGAATATTGCTCATGGAAATCAGGTATTGAGAAATAGTCAAACTTTTGAAAAGTTAGACAAAATTACTTCATTAGGTTTGAAGGGCACCAATCTTTCACACAAACATGTGAAACAGTAGAAGTCTTATTTGCAACAGGAAACTCTTCAGCCATTTTCACATATGGGGTTTGGAGCATTATTCTGGTTAGTTTAGGTAATCTGATTAACAGTTCCACCTTTAAGTTCAGAAAAGACAACAGTAATAGTATATGATATCGAATGCCTCTTTCATGTCCAGCTCCTGTTTCAGGGTAGAAATCAAAACAAAAAGTATGCAGCAAGGGATCAAACCATAACCACAAACCTGAATGGAGTTCTTTGTACATAAGAGCTTTCACTAAAATTTACATTCTAAGTGAAGGGAGTTAAGCAGTTAAAAGGAAAAAAGACGTGCCTCTGTACAAAATATTTTATCTTCCTGACCCAAATTTCTTACCTTTCCTGAACTTCTAAATTCCTCAAGAGTTTTCTTTTTTCTTTTTTTCTTTTTTAATGCTAATTTTTATAATAATCTATATTTTTCAGTTACTTAACAGTGTTCCAATTATCTACACATACTTGAATCAGAAGTTTCTTCTGATGTGGTGCATTTCCTGAGCATAAGTGAGGACTGTTATTTAGCATGTGTAAATACAAAAAAAAAAAAAAAAGTGCTTCAAGATTTTATTTTTTTTTCCTTTCAAACTAGGAGCTATTTTTGGTGTAATTAAATCTCAGATATTATACCTCAAAAACTTCTAGTATATTTGACAGGTTCTACAACAGAAATTACACAAACTCTATACTTAGATGCATTTCTTCATTATTTACAACATGCCAATATTCTATCTCAACTTCCTCTGAAAGTATGTAAATAAACAATTCATAGACACTTTTACTTAAGGGTCAATCCTTTGTGAAAATAGTCCAAAATTAATACGGATGCAACTTGTGTGAAACCAAGGCCTTGAATCATTTCTGGCCACATGAATGATTTACTGACTGAGAACACCTTTCTCTTCAAAGGTTTTGGTAAAAAAAATAAATTAAAAAAAAAAAAATTGTAAGGTACAGGTATCACACAAAAAAGCACAGACATGTAGGGCTGCTAAGATGAAAGGGACTGAAGCAACTATTATATAAGGAAAGACTGAGAGAACTGGGATCTTTTATATTTGAGAGAGACATCTTGGGGAGGGGGGTGCTCATCAATGCATATAAACACCTGATGGGGCTCAGTAAAAATGATGCAGCCAGGTTCTGCTCAGTGGTATAGAGAGAAAGGACAAAAGGCAGTTGGCACTGACCGAAATACAGGAAATTCCACTTAAACAAAACAAAACAAAACAAAACAAAAAAAAAACGAGGGTGGTCAAACTGGGAGAGGTTGCCTAGAGAGCTGGTGGAGTTTACATCCTTCGAGATAAGTAAAACCCGTCTTGGTTGGTCCCATATAGTCGCATATTGGAACTATATGACTATCACACCTTAGTTAAAACACAGTTTTATTAGAGATTAATTATACTGTCCAGACTTAAAGATTGAAGAAATATAGTAATAACTGTCATATAACAATCACTGAAGCATTCTGGAAATTGCTATGCTGGTACCAGCTGGACAGAAAGACTTGGCTAGTAAACTAGATATCAAATCTCTGATTTAGCTAAATAAGCTGGTTAACATTTCTGAAGGTAACTGTTTAAGTGTCTTCAGAGATAAGGTCAGTTAACATTCTTAATTCCAAGGCTTTGTACAACCTCACAAAGGGAGGTGTCCCTTCTCATGGCAGGGGGCTTGGAACTAGAAGGTCCCTTCCAACCCCCAAAAAAGTCTATGATTCTATGAATCTAATTTCACACTATAAGATGTGAAATCAAAAAGCACCATCCAGGAGTCAAACACACAGCTTTTATCTTGGTGTTATACTCTGCTTCACTACTAAGCTGACAGCAGGAGCAGTCATGTGAAGCAGCCTGTCATTTTTCAGACTGGGACCAGTCAAGCAGGCTGAGTCTGTGGTGCTGTCAAAACATTTGATATTCCCCCACTAGAGTGCACAAGAGTTTCAAAAGTGGAAATTAGGAGTCTAAGTGCTTTAAGTGTGTTGAAATTTTACCTCATTACTTCTAGAAGGAAATCGAGTTTTAAAGTCACCAAGTAATGAAGAACACAACTGTGCCAGTGATTAATTGACCTCACTCTTTTACTGATATGCCCGACTCTGAAAAGAAATTGTAACAATTTGTAAATTATTTAATATAAAGGTGACTGCAATGTTAAGATAGAAGAAGATAGAAGCAAAATAAAATTTCACATAAAATACTGTAGTACAGCTAGTAAAAAAAAAAAAAAAAAAAAAAGTCATTCTTAAAAAAACATAAATTGCTGGAGACAAATTATGTAAACATCATAATTTTTGTCATAGATGGAAAAATTAGGCACTCCAGGTGTCTACAAAGCATATGATTAGGAGAAATGTTGAATATGCTTCAAAACACATCTACCTGATGCCTTTCTGTGTATCATAGAATCCTAGAATATCCAAGTTGGAAGAGACCCAGAAGGATCATTGAGTCCATCTCCTGGGTCCCCAAAGGACCACACAAAAAATCAGACCACGTGTCTGAGAGCATTGTCTAAATGCTTCTTGAACACAGCTCAGTGCTATGACCACTTGGAACAGGCGAGCCTGTTCCAGTGCCCAAACACCCTCTCAGTTAAGAAGTTTTTCCTGATAACCAGTCTGAACCTCCCCTTTCACAGCTTCAAGCCATTCCCACAGGTCCTATCACTGGTCACCAGATCAGTACCTACCTCTCTGGTCCCCTCGTGAGGAAGCTGTAGACTGCAATGAGGTGTCTCCTCAGTCTCAGTAATTTTAGAGATTATAATAGAAACATAGATTGGATTTTCCTTCTCAATGCTGTTGTCAGTGACCAACACATCACCATACTGCAGAGGTCTCCTGCTTTTTTATTAGTAAACTCCCTATATGGTGTGCTGTATTTGCAGAGGGATTACCAGACTTTCTGAAATGTGCATGGAAAATATCTCTAGCAAATCTGCCATGCCTAATAAATGCTGGATTAAAAATCCCCATCATCAGAAATCTCTGAACCAAAATACACATTGTTTAATAATGACTAATATATAATGATTGTCATCTGTAAAGTATAACCCCCCCCCTCCCCCCCCCCCCAAAAAAAAAAGCTTGTGTTCCCTGAAAAACTGTTGCAATGTCAGTCCAGGATGTTAACTGCAACATAAAATCAAAGGTCATGTATATGTTTTTAGAGATTAGCTCATCATCTGATTGTGTTTTCAGGCTCTTGTTTTAAAACAGGTTATATTGATAAACTTGATAAATGTATAGATAATGTGCGCTAAAAACATGCATTGCAGAATAAGTAAATTTAGAATCCAAAATGTATTTTGCATACAAAATGCACAGAATATGAACAGACATAACAAAAGGTAAGGGTGGAGACTTCAAACTGTTCTGGTAGTGAAAACCACATCAGTGGTGAGACAGTAAAGGTTCTCTTTGTCACAGAATGATCACAGTCAGTTTGCTTAGAAACTTTCTGGAACTGATTCAGACTTCTTCCCTCTTCCCATGTGCACAACTTTGATAATTCCTTCCTAGTTCTGTCTCATTAGTGTTATTCAACAAACTACTTAATTAAAGATTTAAGTTCAGATATGAGCTATTTATTTGCTTAAAGATGAATGCATTCTTTGATGTTTTGTTCATCTGGAATTTTAAAATTAATTTTCTTTCCTCACAAGTTACCCCCCCCCCCTTTTTTTTTTTACTACAAATCTCTGCAATCAGTGCCAGCACATTCAGAATAATTTGATTATCTGTCATTTCTAACTGATAAGATCCCAGTTTTTCTGCCAATGTCATTAGTGAAAATAGTATGATAGTTCCGAGAAGTAACTTACTATTCAGCTCCCTTTTCAATATAAACTGATGTATTCCACTGTCTTCCATGCCTTACACTGTTTCCATGGATTTCTCCTTTAATGAACCCAGACATCAGTTCAGTCCATTCTCCACCTAACTCTGTGGAATTGTTTATTATTTCCTTTAAAAGTTTCTGAATTCCCACTATTGAGAGTGGGTTTTATTCTTAGATGTGCTTTTATACTTATCCTATCCTTGCCTTTTTTTTTTTTTTTCATTTATAAGACTAGCTGAGCTTGTGCTATTCTTGAAAAATAAATAAATAAATAAATAAAAACCACTGCAATGTGAATCTCAGCAAGATACTTTGCATTCATGATTTTTATCCTTCCAAATTTAAAAGCATTAATTTAATTCCTGAAGATGCCTCTTTTACCTTTCCATTCCTTTTCCACTGGCTCACCCCAAAAATCCTGTTTGGTTTTCCCAAGAAAATGTGGTACACAGAGTTTAAACATCCTCCCATTTTCACATGCATGTATTCTCATACTTCAGAGTTCTTTCCCTCATTTCTAAAGAAAGCCTGACAGTGTGACTCATTAAAATTAAATACACAACTCCTGTACTTAAAAACTAATTAAGTAGCCCAGAATATTTAATTCCATTGAGGGTCCCAGGTTTCTTAGGTGTATCTGAGCATATCTTCCTTAAAGCAATTTCTGGAAGGAAGAAAGGAAGTTAATGAGATATTCTCCCAAAGGATTATCTCCTGCTTTCTCTCTGAATACTGGTTGGACCATTAAAATTCATAGAAACTCATACAAATCTAATGTACCACTACACTTATTTATTTCAGTGTACTAAAAGCTCATACTACTACGATAACAGTGAAATGAAAAAGTCTAAGTGAATACAAAGTTAGCCTCACCATTTTTTTCTAATTTTCTAATAGAAGCAAGTATATCAATTATCCTACATGGCTAATGTTTTTATTAAATGCTGGCTTAACTAATTGTCTGGTTATTAAAATAATAATAATATTAACAACAATAATAATAACAATAATAATAAAATGAATACTCATTGCTAAGATGTTAAATTTACACAAAATGTTTGAGCTTAATTTTGATAGCATTATAGGAAGAAAAAAAGTTGACAAATATTTCTTGCAAAATGGCTCTACAAAATGAAAATTTCATAAGTTTTAATTGGCTGTAATTGGAGCCTTGTGGAATACATCGTATTCAAGTTGTCAGTGACATTGAGCAAGCCCTGTCTGCTCACTTCTCTGCCTTGTACTTAGGGCTTGAGAAGCCCATTAGCATGAGCAGCACTGTACAGGAACCCCATGCTGGAATTCCCTATGCTGGCCTGTGATGTGCAATGGTGAGCATTATGACAGGGGTAACTATCAGGCTAGAATGACTTTGAGATGCATGACTTTGTTACACAAAATAAAAGCAATTACAGTATAGGAGGGAGGAACCTCCCTACATATGGGGTCTGCACAGCATGTTGTGGGAAATCATCTGCGTTCTGTCTGATGCTGCAGGACTGAGGGACCTAAAGGGACATAACATTTATTTGCTACCTATATACCTCTTTTTATTCTGTCCTATTAAAATGGCAATTTTATTATGCCATTTGTTGTCAGGCCATTTTTATGGAGAGCTGGAAAGAACCCTTTCCCTCTCTCAATTTCTCTCTCCCTCATCTCTGTGTGGAATACGGAATGTCAGATGAAGTCCAAGTTTGTATGCTTATGCAAGGCCATGGGTAGCAAAAGGAAAGTAACGCATTACTGAAGATGTGAAACCAGACAAAGTCAACAAAAATTGCACTGTGCAAGCAGAATTTACCCCTTTTTTTCTCCTATGCACAACCATCATGTTTTATGTAGCATTGGAGGTGGATGCTCTATTATTAATTATATATTGGTATATATCTGATTTTATCACCTGTAAAAGAAAAGAAAATATTTAATTTATTCTATGTGCACCATTACAGTGTAACTAGACTTAACCATTGCTGAGAGTTTCTGTTTCTGGGAAGCATTCATTTTGAAATAATTTGTACAACATGTTACTTCTGAAAAAAAAAAAAAAAAGTCTGGACCCATTCTATGTGATGTATGCCCCTTCTTTTTTAAGTTGAATTGGTATAAAAGAAACTACAATAATTAAGTACTTGTGCTTCATCATCTCATCACACGATCTATCTTAGAATATAATGGGACATTACATTTACTATAGACATTGTTAAAACTAAGACATCATAAAATAAATGAAAAAATAAAAATAATAAATATATATATATAAAAATAACAAAAATCCTATCCAAAGTAGAGCAAGTAGAGGCGCTTTTTTTTTTTTTTTTTTTTTTTTTTTTTTCCCTGCAGGAAAAGTTTCCTAAACTGGTTATTAGATATGTCTTGCAGTAGACATGTATCAAAGAATATACATTTTTAAAAAATAAGTTTTCCTAAAAGTTACAGTTCAATGAAAATTCTCCAACCCTTTCTATTTCTTAAATTAGCATAATAATGGTTGCTACTCAATAGACAACTACTGATAGCCACGACATGGCAGGAATGCAGTTAAAATCTGTTTGTACTACAATGAGGAGAGACAGTGATAAACTGGTGAAATGCAGTAAAGGAAACATAATCCAAAATTACTCAGAATTCCATTTCAGTAGAAAAGTGACTGAGTAGTAAATACTCAGTTTGAGAGTGCTAAGAAAATATATACTGACTATTGAGAATATATATTTCCTCCAGTGGAAAGGAATGCACATATTTCAAAGTCAAAGTAACTCTTCAAAAACACAAATCTCCAAGCTGGGCTCATTTAGAGATAACTAATTTCAGAACTGCTAAAGTAAAACATTTGATACTGAGAATTGCAAGCCTGGATGAAAATAAATCCAATCTCTATTCTAATTGATCTTCCTTTTTATTCCATTTAGTAAACTGATATGAAGCATCGACCCCCAAATATATAAAGAAGCAAAACAACTTCATTCTAGCATTTTTACTATAGAAATAATGTACATTTCTGGGAAGATAAATGCTTTTTTAGCTGTGTTCAAGAACAGCAATGTCTAGTCCACAGAATGGAAAAATAGAGGTACACTGACATTTCTAATAGCCTTCAAGGGTTTCTCTCAAGCTAGGCTAACCAGAGCATGACTGAACTAATCTAAAATGATACTCACAGATCAGAAAATGTCTCTAGATCCCATCAGAAAGTAAAATCTCACATATATCTATAGTGACCAATGGGGATTTTGGTAGAAGTGAAAGATAAAAGCATTTCATCAATTTGTTTCAATGCTGTTCAAGCTGTTCAAGCCTTTTTTTTTTTTTTTTTTTTTTTTTTTTTT